>VDFB02075321.1:146867480-146890724 GCA_007258455.2 Sequoia sempervirens
TATATAAATATTTTAATATTTTCCCTCAAATCCATAATATATATATTGGTGTGTATTTATTTATTGCAATAAAGAATTAACCTAAGTAACACATTAAGAATTCTAAGGATTTGTGCTTGGAAAAAATGCATAACAAATTTATTTGTTGGATGTCGTGTTGTATAGTTTAGAAAAGCTCAAAATATGAGTAGGATTTGAAGGCCATATATTATGGTAGCTTACAATGCAAAAGAAGGAAGGAAATCTATTATCAATTTTAATCTACAATTTAATACCATATGAAAAATCAAATGTAGTATTATCTACAACTAATTCTTGACATATTAATTTTATAAAATACACTTGTACCATACAATAAAATTCTCCCAAGAAAGAAACCCTAAGTGAACATTAATTGAACCCTAATTGTAGATTCATAACTCTAATCATAACCCTAAGGGAACACTTATTGAACAGTAGTCCTATTTGTACCATAACCCTAACTTTGAACTATAGTTGAACTCTAATCCTAACCCTAACACTAATTCTTATCCTAATTGAACCTTAACCCCAACCCTAACACTAATTCTTATCCTGATTGAACCTTATCCCCAACCCTAATCTAGTTAACTTTTTTTTATAAAATTGTAGCAAGCCCATCTATACTTGGAGATTTATCCTTTTTATATATTCTAATATCCTTTACAATCTCATCCTTAGAGATATCTCTAGTAGGCCAATCATTGTCTTCCTCTTTGATTTTCCTAGGGATGACTTGTGCACAATGATCTTAGGATCTTTTATAGTCCACATTGCTATCTTCAACAAAGAAAATATTTTAATAGAAAGATTGAAATTCATTTATAACCAAAGAAAGACCATTTATATGTTGATTATTCACCTAGATTGATCCAATTTCTTCCCTAGAATTTTTCTCCTTTATATAATTAAAGAAGAAATCAAAGCCTTTATCTCCATTTTTTAGCCAATTTATTTTAGCCCTAACTTTTAAACCATGAATCTTCTTAATTTACAATATTCTCAAATTATGCTTGAATCTCACCAACTCCTCATTCAAGGACTCATGCAATTGAGATTAGATGGAGATAAAATATTATTTAAGTAATTCTTTGATCTCCTTCCATCAAAGGCTCTTTTTTCTGCACAACCTGGAATAGGGACCTTGAGTTGGTAACATTACAATCCTATTTTTCAATTGATAGCAGAGAATTTTTTTAGCAAGATCCTATCAATTAAATTTTTTAGCAAATATTAACTTCTTATATTAAAAATAATTTAAATATTTTAACACATGCATTAGATGGACCTTTGGTTTTTGATGATTTAGAGATGTTATGTATTGATAATTGTGTGATTGAAAGGTTTAACAAATATAAGTCATTTGGAAAAGCCTATGAAATATAGGTTGAGCAAGTGATTAGATATGGACTCTTTTGCATTGAAAGAGGTGTAATATTATATAAAGTGAGGGGAAAAAAGGAACTAAATAATGATCTCCAAATGGTGAAATAAGAATCTATCTATTACTAATATATATATATATATATATATATATATATATATATATATATATATATATAAATTGATACAAATACACAACTAAACAAGAATTATAGTATTTATTTTAAATGTTTGATATATGTTATATTTTATTTTAAATTTTGTATGCTTTTGGTGGAGTTACTATTGGAAGGAGAATATAATTGTAAACTATATATATTTTAAGTAAATCTATATCTTTTAGTATTTAAAATTACTTAAATAGTCTCCTCATTGATATCTTGTTTACTTTAACATACACCATAATAGAAGTTCATATGCACATCAATCTTAGAGAAAAAAATATATATTCATGCCCTTTTTCATTACTATTTTTGGTAAACTTTGAATAGATTGTCCTTTGTTCAACAACAAGTCTACAAGTGGGATATTCTTCTGTGAATTAATCTCATGATATTACCCTACCTTGCATAAGATCTACTAGTGCAAAGTTGACGTAGTAATTATCAACCCTACACATTTAAAATTTAAATTCAATTTAAATCTTGACAACACCCTCCCACTAATCATTGTGAGCTTACCTAATGCATGTTTATCTTGATTTGCATGTTGTATTTTACTTTAAAAAAATCATTTAAGCATTTAAAATGATCAAAGATTATTAGGACAACGAGGATTTATCAAAAGAACATTTTCATTGAGAGAAATGTAATAACATTTTTCTCATAACATATATCATCATGTCTCTAATCATTATTCCTATGTCATGGAATTGGTTTGGTTAGGGCTCTAATTGAGGAGAACAAAATCCTCTGATTTAGCACATTCCTTAAAAATGTTACTAAACACTTTCTATCTATATTGAGGTTCAAATATTAGAAGATCAACACAACTAAATTCTAAACATCAATTATTTGCTAGTTGATTCTTATGGTATAGATTTATATTTGCACACTAGTTCGGTTTCTCAGACATGGATATGAACTAAAGCAATACTTTGAGACATTTATTGACCATCTAGGGATCTAAATGAAGATAACACAAGCCTCACAATTTAGTAGATTTTGTAATACTATGTATATTCACTCTTATTATATTAATATATAAATATATAGGCTTACCGCCTTTGCTTTAAGAAAAAATGATGTTTGTAAACATTGTCAATCCATAATAAAGTGTAAATGTTAAAAGATAAAAATCAATTTCAAAAATTAGTTTTTTATTAGTTGATTATTGGAATTATAGATTGAAGCTTGTAGACTAGTTTTATTTTGTACACATATTTGAACCAAAGAAAAGAACACTTAATTCACATATTTAAAAGCATTTATAATGTAATGCCCCGTCTAAATAACCTAAGAATGTTGCAATTGTGTAATAAAGGTGTAATAATTTTTTTTTAAAGTATTAATATTAAGTTAATTAATTGCATACATTCGTTAGGCTAAGCGACGTTACACTACTTTGAGTTTTCCATAAGTGACTAAAGTATTTCGCATTGCACATTTAATTAATAACATAAAGATAAACATTGCATAACATTGAGATTTCCATTCAAGATAACATAAAGTACAAACATGTTTTTCCATACATTGCATTTGGTAGAATATACAATACTCATCCATCTGATGAGGTAGTTCCATAATGATTACATTTACAATTACATTGTTCACCTCTTATACAATTGAGGGATGTTTTCAAATACAAGTCTACAATATACAATGTTGAAATAAACATAAGATCCAAGTGCGAGCTCTCCATCCATGAAGCTCTCGATGCTATGATCAAATTGGGGACCCAACGGAGTAAGGTGCACGTTCCACCCAACCATGTGGTACCCGTAGGTCCACCCCCCATGCTAGGAGATAGTAATAAGGTTAACTAGACCTAATCTACTAACCCTAGACACTAGTACAAACAATCTAATGGTTACATTGCTTCCAAATTTTAGACAATTGATAGAACTATATACATAGGGTTATCTATTATTCTAGGTGGAGTGTCATCACAATGTTGCAAAGGTTACCCTGGTGTTTCTTCCTAAGTTCCGGCCCCCAATCCTTGGGTTACCCTGGTAACCTCTTACGAAACCTGGCCCCTATTGCATACTGTTGCGGAATCGAATGTCTTTTAAAGGAACAAGACACCGATTTTCCATTTCAGGCCTTCTCATCTTATACTCATGACTAAAGAAGCTCAAGAGTCATAAGCGAGGCATGTACATCTTGTTAAGTGTTTTAATCTAACTATTGTGTTCTTTAGTTTTCATTGACTTACTAACTATTTGTAAGTTACCCTGACACCACTTTGTGTGTCGGCCCTTACAAATAGCCACTCCCCTAAACATAACAAAGGTATTCTAGATTCACTATCTAGGGTAGACAAGTGCACAATACAACATATAAAACCAAATTTACCACAATGTACATTACAATCCATTCAGCATATCAGGTGCACTACCCTAAACTTATTCAATCACATGATTTCAAAATCAATTTCACCCTCTTAAAAGACTGGTACTGGAAGACTTAAATTCTCGTAAAAAAAATAAAATTCTCTTCCCCCTTTTTTCAAATAAAAATAAGACATTGAAAACAAACATAAGTCTATTTTTGGGATACATTAAATCCAAATCAGACAATTAAGATAAAGGAAGTGTTTATTGCTAATTATTCTTTATCAACATAACAGTTCTCTTCACACTAAATTAATAAACTCATCAAACTCATAATATGCATAACTATATAAATAACAATAAACTTTATTTCTCATTTACCCAATTATTCTTTTCCACATTAATCTTTTAGTCAACTATTCATTATAACAAAGAGAGATATATGCATACACATATAAATATATATATATAAAATGTATATATATAATTATATATATGCACATATACATATATACATACATTTATACATATATTATATATATATATTATATATGTATATTTACATATATATATAATATATATATAAATAATGTATTATTAAATAACAAACAAACCCTAATTCAGATTTCACAGAAACATTTTATTTTGTTTAATCAATAAAACCAAACGCGGATTTCACAGATCCATTTTTTTTAACAATCGAAGGTTTTACTAAATGAAACACAGTGTATGGCTGTGTTTACAGCCAACCCCGTATGGGGAGGCAGTGGTGAGTCAGCTGCCGCTACCTGTAAGGGCAGCGTCGGCTGCCTCACAGCCATCGCCCCCATATGGGACGGCTGTGGGGTAGCCCCATGGCCTACCCTTTTAAACAATATTTCCAAAGTTTAACATTAAACCCTGGTTAATAAAACAAAATTCTGTATCTGCAAATTTTCCAGTTCGCATGGATGAAAATTAACACGATTTCCATACGGCAATTTTACAATTAACAATAAAATTCACTACAATATATATATGCATAAATATATATATATTTTGTATATATATATATTGTATATATATATATATATTTATGTGTATATATATTTTGTATATATATATAAATTGTATATATATATTTATGTGTATATATATATATATTTTATAAATATCAATAAAATAATTTTAAATACACAGATCTTTTTTCTGATAAATCTTCTACAGAAAAATTGAGAAAAATAACAATGCACAGAATTATTTTCTTCATTTTATTTTTATTCCAATAGGTTTTCAATATATAAAACAATAAACAAATTCTCAAAACTCTTTTCCTCAATTTTTGTTTTCTAAAAATTTCAACAGAAGGTTTTCTACAAGCAACTTGCCAAGAAGACAAAACTTATTCTACAAATTTTCTTTCAAAACAAAGAAACTGAATTTACCAGGACAATACCTGTTGTTTAAAATTTGCCTATAGAAAATATCCTCTTGCTTGTAGCACACAAATCCAAAAAAAACTTCTTCACAGAAAATCTTCAAATCCAAGAAAGCTTAACCAACCACCAAAACCTTTGGAGGATCTTTCACAAAGAAATATAACTAGAGAGAGAACAATTTCTAAGAATTTCCAATTTTTATCACAGCGGGAGAATTTTTGTAAGCACTCCAATAATTTTTTTTCCTGGTGAGGAAATTGAATAACCTCAATATTTTCCCGAGATCCAAAATATCCTCCGTAACAAATTTTCAACAACTGTAAGCAATTATGCCACTCACACACATGTCGAGAAGTGGTTATGAAAAATATCTTCTCCTCTTCTCGGCAAATTCCATTTTGCATGCAATTTTCAATTTTATTTAATTTAAATTTTACAACCACTATACAAATCACATGCATAATTTTTAATTTAAATTTACAATTTTCCATAATTCATTTAATTTTTCAAATATAACTATTTACTCACTTAATATTTTAATTTAACTAATTAATTTATTTAATTAAATAAGTTTGATCTTTTATAATCAAACCATTTAACCAAATAAGCTAATTAATTAATTAAACAATCAAGCAAGTGATTTCTTTAAAATTAATTTAAATAACAATAATTTAAAACACAATATTCCAACATTAAAAATTAACCAAATTTACTTTTCAACAATTAATCCAAACAGAAATACAAAAAAAACCTATAACTCTGAACTAAAACAGACAAAGTACTAAGACCAGGGTTATAAACTAGGCTAGGGTAAACCAAACTACTATCTCCCGATCAACGTTTCCGTTGAGTCTTGACACGCTCAGACCTGATTACACAAGTGGAGTCGGTGTCATGTACCTGCAAATCCTGCAACCAATCAAATAATGTGCATACATATACATATATAAAACATTAAACAGACACACCGTGCAGAGAAAATCATAGATATTGCAGGGCACTCGCAAGCGAGTGATGCGATTTCGTTCTCCACACCAATACACTTCACATCAGACTGACAAAATAAATTAACAGTTAGTCCATCGTAAACATGTACATAGCAATGTTCAACTGAAATTAACATCTACTCTATATCAAATCATGTCTGAAATCAATAATCATCAAACAAGTATCATCATGTCACAGAATAATCCACCATCGCTCAAAACCAGCGATCAAAATATCCAACAAAACATCATAGGTCTAACAGTATGAAAGCATAGCAATAGAAAGCATTAGCATAACTGGAGGGGTACTACATATAAAATCAAGTCCAAAACCTCTTTTAACACTTCAAATAATCAACATCTACATCTCAAAAAACATCACATTTAATTCATTTAATTTAAATATCAATCATCTAATATAAAAATAATATTATTTTTAAATAAAACATAATAAACATTTTTTCATTAAAATAAACAATTAAATATAATTAACATTAATAAATATTATAAATAAGATATAATCTTTTAAAAAAAAGTTATTATTAAAGTTATAAGAAAGATAAATCTTTTCTATTTCCTAACAAAGAAAATGAACCGATACTTCAAGTAATATAAAAGGAACACTCACCACAATTCATGTAATGAAATGAATGTGGGATTAAGACTAAATCCCCCAATCCAATGACCAAGCAAATGTGTTAAGAGGGCCCCACATGGTGCCGGACATCTAAGGGAGTGTACCCTTAGAGTGTGTCGGTTAAGCCCGACCCTCATATAATACCTTGCATTATGGAGCTCAATTCTTTGATATATTACTACTTATCAAATCCTTTGTAAATAATTGTAAACTTATGACTCCATTTAAGCATTTAATTGATTTTCTTGAATCAAAGCAAAAACATAGACACACAATTGAACAAATTCTCAAAGAAGAATGACAACTTCATTAACATTTCATTCAAAATTCACTCAAATCCACATAAGGAGAGAAAATATATTAGAATTATATGTTTATTCATGCTTATAAGTCATATCTGCATACAATTTAAGATAATTTGCATATATTCATCCAAAACTCAAAACAAGCTATCTATTCATTAGTCCACTTGGGGTTTTAGCGAATGGCACCACAGATATCACTTCCTCATCAGAGGACATATATCTTTCTACCCATATATTCAACTCAAACCCTAGCTAGAGCTTTCATCAGTTCTCTCCCTACAAATGAGCCTTGAATTCCCTTTTATATGACAAGGGAGCAACAAGCTTCAGGCTCAAATGTAATTTCACCACAAATTATCATTTGAACGAAATCTCCATTGCATTTGAATTTCATTTCAAAACTTCCCACACGTTGAATCTGCAAAACATTTATAGTGCATGGACTGGGGTAGTGTAAAAGAATAGGGGAACACAAATTGTCATCAAAATCCGCTTGTCGCTATCCACGCAAAAAAACCAAGCAACCAAATTTCCACGAAGGCACCACAACAACTTCTTTTTTACCCACCACCCTACCCTTACCAACACTCAGACCCTAATGTACATGCCCGCTTCTAGTTGTTGCCCAATACGGTAGACTCTTAGCCTCATCTTCTTTCTTGTCCTTACCCAATACGGTTCGAGTCAGTCCGCCTAGGGTTTTAATTTGAACAAAATCTCCATTGCATTTGAATTTCATTTCAAAACATCCCACATGTTGAATCTGCAAAACATAGTGGCTCACAAACTGGGGAAAGCTAAAAGAAAAGGGAACACAAATTGTCATCAAAATCCTAGCACACGAACTGGGGAAAACTAAAAGAAAAGGGAACACAAATTGTCATAAAAATCCCCTTATCGCTATCCACACAAAAATTCCAAGAAACCAAATTGCCACGAAGGCACCACAACAACTTCTTATTTACCCACCACCATTCCCTTACCAACACTCTAACCTTGGTATACACGCCCGCTTCTAGTTGTTGCCCAATACGGTAGACTCTCAGCCTCGTCTTCTTTCTTGTCCTTGCCCAATACGGTTCAAGTCGGTCCACTTGGGGTTTTAACAACCAATGGCACCACAGCTATCTCCTCATCATCAGAGAATAGATCGTGATTGAAGAGAGGTAAATACCGACAGTAGTCTGAGTCGGTCTTGGTTACATCATCAGAAGTGTTGCTCGTAAGGTCAATGGGTGAGTGTTGGCATCCACAGGAGCCATGCTGCCCATACCTTATTTTCCTACCAAAACTAGTAATGGAGCACACCGCTGACTGCTTGCCTTTGTCATCTACCAGTTGAGCAGCAACGCCCTGGAATTGCAACCTTCTACTACATCTAGTGGGCACAAGCCTGGGCTTGTCAACCAAAGTACCTTCCTGAATAGCAGGACCAAGCTTTTGTGAGCTCAAACGAACAGACCTCCTTACTAACTTACTCATTTTATCTTCTCAGACAAGCACTCAAACTTTATTAGACTTAACCCACAAAGTGCTCTAACTGCTACAAGAATGACACTATTAGTAGTAAATTCCTCTTCTATTTATTGTGCGAGGTAATGGCAACATTCATCAATGCTTAGTAAAAATGCATGTGCAAACATGGCAATTTGGCGGCATATGTACTGTCACCGTTTAACTAGAGCTACATGAGAATCCAAAGATCATCCTTCATGATTGCCAACAACAACATCTTCACACAGATTGAGATCGACGTGTCTACACAAGCAAGGAATAATTCATTAATGCTTCACCAACCTTCATCTTCCTCTTGCCAGCTAGCAGGGAACGACAGAGATTTACATTAGCTTTTGATCTTCGTTGTCAATCTAAAACCATAGGTTATGAGGTCAATAGTGGAGATTGGGCCCCACATTCCATACAGGACACACATGTGCCTTTTGCTGACCTCGCGCCAAATAACAGGGTGACAGCTTAGGTCTGCGAGTTGGCGGAGTACGATCAAGATCTTCTCCCATATTTTTGAATCTGGAAAACCTACACATTATACAGTTAGTATTTAATGAAAGGCTTTGGCTAAGCCATTGGTGACATGACCACTGGAGTTAATGGCTTAGGCTTACGTCACTGGATTAAAATTAAAACCCAACTTTGATTTTAATGCTTTATTTCCTCCATAGGGTTTTATTTCCTAAGTCTTAGTTGGACCCATTAAATTCTTATCCCAACCCTAACAAGAACAAATGATTAAGCTAAGGATTGTATTTTGTTGTTATAACTTTAGTTCTAGAGAATTCTTAATTACCAATTCTTATTTATGCATTTGTATATGAATCAATTGAATGCCTTTCCATATCATTATGGAAAATTTTATTATTAGCCTAACTCTAACACTAATTGAAGCCTTGAACCTAACGATTGAACTTCATTATTATAACCCTAACTCTAACACTAATGAGCGTAGTCGTAACCTAATTGTATCAAAACCCTAGAGAACTCTGGTGAACCCCTAACCTAAAATAGACAATAGCCCTTACCTTGGTGAACCCTAACTGCAATCCTAGCCTAATTTAAGACCCAACCTTAACCCTAACCTTAATTCCCTTGTTGAATTAAACCCTAATTGATCCCTAACCCAAATTGAATACTAATTGAACCTTAACCCTAAGTGAATAGAAACCTTAATTAAACTCCAGCCATAATCCTATTTGAATTTTGACCCTAATCATAACCATAATTCAACCCTAACCTTAATTGAACCCTAACCCTAAACATGAGTTCAATTAAGTTTAAGGTTCAAATAGGGTTAGACTTTAATTAAAATTAGGTATAGGATTCTATTAGGATTAGGGTTGGGGTTGGGGTAAAGATTAAGGTTCTATGATAGAGCTTGGGGTTAGTGTTAGGGTTCAATTGGGGCAAGGGTTAGTATTAGGGTTAGGGTTATGGTTCAATTAGGGTTTCATTAATGTTAGTTTTAGAATCATAGTTATGTTTGGGGTTGGATATAAAATTAGAGTTAGGTTTGAAGTTAATTAGTGTTAGTTTTAGGGTTGGGGTTATGGTTAGACTTATAATTAATGTTAGTATTGGGATTAGATTCTATCACTTTAATAAAAATAATCTTTTATAAATTCATTCAATTTTTTTTTAAATTATATAATTTAAAATATTTTCAAATTTACCTATGTTGATATATGAGAGATATAGCAAATCTAAACTCTATACAATTTATAGTTAACTTGACATTGTGTATACAAAGGTTTAAGTTATGAATGTTATAATATAACAAGAGCTGCAGACCAGCGAAGTTCTTGCCATAAAGTTTTAGAATAGTTTTGTTTGTATTTGTTGTGTATTGCAAAAGGCCTAGATCAAACATCAGAAATCTCAATTGAACCCATATGCTCATTTTGTTTATTGTAGAGTAGTGGACAAAAGCATTACAATATTCATTAGACCAAGACCACAAGGTAGAGGACTAATTGATGAAGTTATTCTTGAATCCTCTTCATAGGAAACATGACCAGCTAATTGGTATTCTCTTTTAGCACTAGGATCATACAAAAGTAGAAGCAATAGTTTTAATTTGGTATATATATATATTTTTATTCAAGGGGTAAACGCTTTTGACCAAAGCTATGAACCAGATACAACCATTCAACAATACCACCCCAACGGGGTTTGAACCTTTGTGGAAAGAACAACAATGCCACCTATAAACCAACACACCATGCCAATACCAGCTTAATTTGCTATATATTAACAATATTTTACTTACAAACTTTTTTTGAAAAAGGCAGTTAGAAGGTGTCATACCTCTACTGCATTTAAGCCAAGATCAATTAGTATTGCACCAGGTTTCAACCAATCACCATGAACCAAATTTGGCTTGCCTACTATCTAGAATCACAACTATGTACTATAGACTCATCATTGTGTGAACTGATGTTTATCTAGGGTATTAATTGTTTAACTTAGACATTGATGTGTATTCCCTTAGCTTTCAAATCTTCTTGTCTCATTTAATTTTTTGTCGACATCACTATCTCTGGATAAGTCAACCAAATTCTAAGGTCATCTCTAGATGGGCATGCTCTCTGCCAAATATGATGAACTAGGGCATGAATGAACTAAATGTGTTACATATCCATCAACGTTAAATTATTTGGATGATTAGAAAAACTTCAAGAAATTGTAGACATAAAGAGAAAGATTAAATAAAAACTAAATGAGATACACTCTTGACAATCTTTGTTTGGGATTTTCACTGCTATTTGGTTCTATGTTATATTATTTTCAAAATTAGAAGTTTTTTTATTATGATCAATTAGAATATACTCTACAAGAAATGCATAAATATATTGTCTTGTGTAAGAATCCCACGAATAGAAATAATAATTTGTTGATAAATCACAAGAGATAACTTTTTGCAGTCAAACACAAATCTCTAGATTTTTCACACTGATCCAATAATTATCACCAATGAATCATAACAATAGTATCAATCTTAGTTCAATGATATATGTCAATGTTAGATTCATAATTAACAATAAATTTTAGATACTCCACATTGGACACTAAAACAAATTGAAAAGTTGTCTTTATTTGCATCTCCTCTAGAAACTCATCTATCTTGTAAGTCAGGTAACATCTACAAACACTATGTACTGGCTTGTGCTGCTAGAATTGGAAGTCATGTAAATTTTTGTAACATACTGACTAGTATAAGTTCTACACTAAGGCCCTCTACCATTTTGATGGAAAAAAAAATATGATAATGGGTCTCTTTAACTTAATCCCCTAATTTATGAAGAAGACCCTATGGGGGATGATTAATCGAATAGAAAAAGAAGACAATTCATTATGCAATTAGTACTCCCCTGGTTGAAGTTGACAAGAGGTATATGCAGTATAGAAGTTGCCAAGTCAACTTATTAAAGGCTTTGGACATATCCAATTTGATAATCATTCCAGAATAACAGTAAAATTTTGAGAGATTGAATGGTTCTCCTAGTGTGGTGGATTTGCAAGGTGTACTTTACTCGAAGCATTCTCATGAGGTCAAACACAATGATAATAAATATGAACAATATCTAAGGTATATAGAAATAAATGTCTTGTGGGCTTCAACAAGGGGTCTTTTAAACCAAATTGGCATCTAGCATGGTCATGACTTAAAATTAACCAATATTATTATACCCTTATTGTACCCTACCCTTTATTAAACCCTAATTTAAGCCTAACTCTACCACTTACCATGGGTCTAGCGTTAGCTTCAAGTTTTATTCTAGATTAATAATTTTAATCCTAACTTAACATTAACCCTACCCCTATTTAAACAATAATCATAACCCTAATTAAATCCTAATTGAACCCTACTTGAACCTTAATCTAAATGAACCCTAACCTTAACCCTAATTGAACCATATTTACCTAACTCTAATTAAACCTTAATTGTAAACTGAACTAAAATAAGCTTAATTGAACCCTAACTGTAACTTGAACTTGATTCTAATCATAACACTAATTGAATGCCAACCCTAACCCTAATTGAACTTGAACCCTGACTCTAATTGAACCTTGTTGTTGGGGTTAAATTAGGGTTCAATTAGCATTCTAGTTAAACCCCAATTGTAAGATTAACCAAAATAAGCGTAAATAAACCCTAACTATAACTTGAACTTGACCCTAATCATAACACTAATTAAATTCTATCCCTAACTAGGTAATTGAACCCTAATTCCAACCATAAACCTACTTGTTAAACCCTAACCCTAACTCTTATTGAACCTTATTTTTAGGGTTCAATTAGGGTTTAATTAGCATTCTAGGATGGAGATTAAGGTTAGGTTAGGGTTAGAGTTCTGAATATCTTAATATTAGCTTATAGATTTGACCCTAACTATAATCATAATTGAATCCTAACCCTAACCCTAATTAAACTCTAATTCTAACCCTAACACTAACCATAATTAAATTCTCACTCTAACCCTAACCGTAATTAAATCCTATTGTTAGGGTTGAATTAGGGTTAGGTTTAGGGTTCAATTAGAGTTCTAGTATAAATCTTGGGGTTAAGGTTATTTATTTCTTGATATTAGTTTATAAATTATATTAATTATTCAATATAAATAAATTAAATAAAACTACATCCTATCTAATGTATACATCTATAAAGGTTTGATTTGGTGTATGCGGGGATTATTTGCAATGCATTGGTATACTGGTTGATCATTCTACTATATTTAATATAATTAAATAAAACTAAATATTATTTTCAAAATAATTCACCAATAAATAATTATAATTTGAGAATAAATTAAGAAATGAAAAAATATATAAAATAACCTTTTTTATTTCTTTGCATCCAAATGATTTCATTTTGTAAAATCATATTAAATTCCAACTTCAAAAAATCATAAAATATTTTACATGCTTATTTTTATATTTTTGAGTTGAATTGTGTTGTTCTTTAAATTTGAATAACCAATCATAAAGCAAATAAATAATCAAATCAACACAATATTTAAAAACTTAAATTTCATTTTAAAATTAAACTAAATTCTATTTTCTAAAATTCATAGAATATTTATTACTTAATTATTAAATTCATAATTAATTAAATTATAATGATTATGTGATATAAATGAATTAAATATTAAATAGAAGTACATGATCCTTTTAAAATAATTCAACAATCAAAGACTAAAATTTAAATTTAAAAGTATTCTTTATATTGTATTTTTTTCATTTGTACATACAAAATATAAAATACTTGAAGTTGATAAGTTTTAAATTTATTAATTATGATGATATCCAAAAACTAACAAGAGTTACAGAGCAGCGAAGTTCCTACCAAATTGTGCAAGAATAGTCATGTTTTTATTTGTTGTGTCTACTATGTTTTAGCAACAATGTTGATATTATAACAACTTAATAATAATCTTGAAAATTTTCAAATGGTGACATGTAATACCGTAAACAATATCCAAAAATAAGACAAGTTGTTACAAATAAGAAACATGTATTGTCCTTTCAAAATTAACAATCTATGTATTCAAATCAAATACAATGAACAACCTGCATTGCTTATTAAAAGTGAAATTATAAAGCAAATTGTAGGTTTATTTTATTTTTCTTCTATAAATATAATTTTTTTATTTGTCGTCCACCTAGTAATGCCTACTTCTCCTTTTAATTAATGTTTTATTTTGCAAGGGTTGATTTAGTGTTGTCGTTGATCTATTTCCTGTATATATCAAAGGTGCCCGCCATCCCGTGATCAGGAATTCAAGGATCATGAAATCACGGGTGGGCGCCACGTGTCATATCCGGGGGAGCTCAAGGGTTGATTTAATGCTGCCATTGATCTATTTCCTACAGATATCAATGGTGCTCGCCATCCCATGATCCAGAATTCAAGGATCGTAAAATCACGGGTGGGCGCCACGTGTCCTATCCGGGGGATCAAATTTGAGCTATCGCTAACCAACTACCATTTGATTTGAGCCGTTCCCCGCCATCCCACGATGGTGTTTGGGTTGATTGCAAAATCACGGGCAGGCGCCACGTGTCTCATCCGATGAAGCCTAAATAGTAAAGGAAACACTAGCTGGCTTTAAATGTATTAAGGGGCAGATTACTAAAGTGTTCTCAACATGCACATGTTCTAAATCTATGGATATGTTATAATCTCACTGGAAAAGCTGCTCGAAGGCTAATGACATTGCTGGCGACTGTGTTAAAGGAACGAGATCAACGACACCCGCTATCCCGCGATCACTGATTACAAGGATCGTGATATCACGGGCGGGTGCCACATGCCCTTCATAAAGGATGAAATCTGTGTGACCATTGATGAGCTGTCTCTTCAAGATTGACAGTGCCTGCCATCCCACAATTAGGAATTTTGGGAACACGATGTCGCGGGTGCCTGCCACGTGTCTCATCCAATGAAGCCTAAGGAGTGAAGAAAGTGTTACTAGTTTTAAATGTATTACGGGGTGGATTACTAATGTGCTTGTAAGATACACATGTTTTATTTCAACGTAGATGTTATGATTTTAAGGGAAAAGCTGCTCGACAGTTAAAGGAAAGGACGGCGACCATTTTTGAAGGAGCAGGCTTTATGGTAAAAAGATTGACGGTGCCCGCCATCCCGCGATGATAAATCAAAGGATTGCAATATCGCGGGAAACCGCCACGTGGCATTCCTTCATGGCGTATGACATAGTGGGACCCTTTATTGCCATGTTGGCAATTATGTTAGCCTATTTTGAAGATGGTCGTCGATGATTTGATCAAACTAAAGGATCAACGACTCAAATTTAAATATGTATAAAATTATAGTGGAGCCATTTGTGCGGCCTGCGAGTGAGCTTTAATGGCAGATGAGACATCCACTGGCAGAATTTGATTGACATAAAATCAATTTACTTGTCTCATTTGTATCACAAAGCATCCAAGTATTTCATGAAAATAGTTTCAGAGCCAAAGGTGAAATTGCGAGCAGCTACTGCCAGAAATTGGAGTTTGTGCAAAAAAAGCCGTGAGTTAATTTTCTTTGTTTCCTAGTGATTCTGCACCTAAATTTGGGGAAGGGGGTCTGCTATGCTTTTCACTGAGTTCATTAAAATATTTTGTTAGGGCTATTGTTTAATCATAAATTGTGAGGAATTATGGTATTTTTACTCTGTAATTTCCTATCTTTGCTTAGTCATAGCCACTTCAAGTGTAACATTGTAGTGAGACCCTAGTTTGTCTAAAATGGCACCAACCAAGCAGCACTCTGGCCAAATTGAGTATTTGAAAAGAAACTTGTACGATGATTTTCTATATCAATTTCCATTATCAACAAATGAGAGAAGGAAAGGTTTGGTGTTGATGCGAGGGAAAATCCTAGGGGAGGGGTTGGTGTGTCATAATTCCAACATTGCTAATGCTAGGGTTCCACTCAAAGGCTTAGAAATGTTTAGATTATGGCATGGACAGAGGAATTTTCCTCATCCTTTTTCAAATGGATGGATGTACGACATGGGAAAGCTGGTTGTTCCAAATGTGTTCCCTGATGTGGACTTACTTAGAGTAGTGGCCAAAAGATATGACCCTATCACACAGGTAATCAGCGATAATGATGGAGGGGTTCTATTGGAAATTAACAGAGATGTTATCCAATAGAATTTTGATTTGAGTAAGCCAAGTGATGACTTGGTTCCTATTAATCTTGAAGAAATGAAGCAAGAGTATACAAAATTGAAATCTCTTTTTAGGGTTAAGCTGCTTCCACCTCATCTGGTTAAGGCAGGGGGTTCACAATTTCACATCAGCCCTAGTGACTAGGAACCCTTTAGATTGAATTGTTTTGGAAAGCCTTTCCTAGCTACTTTCTATTCACTATGTCAGATTTTGGGTTTCAGCCTTGGTGCAGTAATGCTGATTGCATACATGTTCATGGGGATGAAAATACAACACCCTAACTTCTCTGTAACATATGACTTTGCTTCTTTTTTAGTGGAGAGGATAGATGAAGGACTGTCAAAACTACAGAATGGTGATACTGGTACTCAATTCTTTTGGTATTCCATGTTGATGCATATGTTCTTGTTTAGGAATGTTGATTTCTTTGCTGAGAAGATGAACTTAAGACAATCAGTTAATGGAGAAAGATTGCCAGTATAGATATGGGCTGCAGTTGTCCTATAATAAGGAAAGCACTAGTTATGTGCATTTGATAATTGTTTTGCTGCAAGATTAAGGGCTAGATTGATGGTAAATGTACCTAGGATCCCTCAGGAACTGCATGATTTCCTTAGGCCGAAGGAGAGGAAACCAGAATTGAGGGTTTTACATAACTGGGGTGACATTATCCCATATCCAGTCAGCACTGTCCTGAGAATATATGGATTTCAAGGAACCCCTCACATACTGCCATACAATGTGCCACCAAGACTAGGGTTTGCAAAAGTTATGTGGCAGATGGGGTGTATTCAAGAAGATAACCTAACTGCAAAGGGGAAGGGAACATTATTCCCTGATTATACAGTAGTGTCTGACTTTATATTTTCAAAGGGAGGCTGGACACATTTTGATAAATTCTTTGTTGATTACCATTTGAGATTTGGTCCAAGGCAACAACATGATCCTGAAGGTTTCTTTGCTCTTTTCAGACAAAGAATAAAAGGTGGAAAATTTTCACATGAGTTCAATTTCCCTGAGGACCTGATCAGGAATGAATTTGATTTAAATAGACAGGAATTGAACAACGAAAAGTGGATAGCTTTTAGTAAGCTACTGGATATTGTGCATGAAATGGATCTGACGTATGATCCATTGATGGAATTCACTCCATACCACAAGATAATTGATTTTTTAATGAAGAATTTCAAGGAGATAATGGAAACCTTGACAACCAAAAAGATAAATTTAAGACTAAGTCTAGATATGCAAGGACAAAGTGATATGTCAATTGAAACAAGGCCAGTATGTCAGCCTACAGAAAGGCGGCCCATCTATAGGAGGAAAAGGGATACTGACAGTGATGAGGAAAAAGTAGACAGAAAAGGGAAGCAAATAATGAAGGTGCCTTCATGACCAGGCCCAAAATTCAAAGCACCTGGGGCTATCAAAATCATTGAATTAAAATCTTCACCAGAGCGCAGTCCCTCATCACCACCACCTGAGCCAAGCCCTAAGAGGCAAAGAACTGATCACCTACCTGAAGATCTCACAAATGAAATTATTGTTACTGATCAAGGCATGTAGGTTGGTATGTTGTCCCCTCCTAGGTCAGCTGAATTGGTTCTATCAGATTTGGATATGAAGGGTAAGAGTGTGCAGGATGCAAGAATGGAGGCTTGCAAAGAGTTCTTAGATGACAATGCATTTGTAAAGAGTCTTGTATTCTTCCAATTGGCATGGAGGATGAAATTTGAGGAATATCAAAATAAATGCAAGGAGAGAAGAGAACTAAGGCCTGACAGGTCAGATCAGGAGAATGATGAAGAATTGAAAGCTGAACTAATGGAAGAGTTCAAAAACATCACTCCTGAAGAAGGAAGACAACTAGTGAATAAGGCTGGTGTTTTGATTTTGCCTGAATGGGACATCACTGATGCAGTGGCTTTCAGTGCCATTATGAAGTCCAAGAATCCTTTTCAAGATTCTGAAGAAGTTAAGGCAGTATTACAAAACTCTGCCTTCAGTGAAGAATATGAGACCTTGGCAATTTGGGCATTGGCTCTACAAGGAAGAAAGCCAGACATTGCTGATATTAATCTAAATTTGAAAGGAGGATTAATAATAAAGAGGGCTTCAGAGACTACAACAACTGAAGCCACTAGTTTAACTGTGAATGTGGCTAAGTTGGCCCAAAAGACTGCTGAAAGGGAGGAGGTTGAAAGAAAGAGCCTAATGGAGAAGTATAACATTTAATTGAAGAATATAGTAAAATGCAACAGAGAAATTTTGAGCTGCAAACTGAAGTCGAAAGGTTCAAGTATAGACATACTGGGGAAACATCCAATGCTCCAAGAACTAGCACATCACCTCCCGCAGCAGGGTCAATGCCTCCTGCTTCTCCAAATGTTTCTACACCAGGGTCTCCCATTCAAAATCCTGCTCTTACCTCTCCTCTGGAACAAGTTGATGAACAAACAGAGTGCTCTGTTGATCCAACAAAGAGGCAGCTCATACAAAAAATTGATCAATTACAAGAATCATTAAGGGTAAAAGAGGAGGGTTTTCTTTCAAAAGAAAAAGAAATTGTTACTCTTGTTTTGGAGCATTTAAATGAAAAGGTGTATAATAAACTGCCCTCTATACATTCTTTGTATTCTTTGCTATCTGAAGCAAAAAATAATATTGATAGGGATCAGCGGATAGTGATTCCAATAATTCAAAATTAGATCCCTAGGGAAAATAATCTAGATGTTATGACTAAAGCCTCAAGGTTTGATGCAAATAACAAGCCCCAATCATTGAAGCCTACTTATATATTAGTTAAATCATTGCAAAGTTTTTAGACCTTACCAAATGATCTAAGTAGGAAGATTAGGGAGTTGGTAAAGAACTTCAATGATTGAGGTAACACACTGTTACCTGATATAATTGATGAGCAGGGGGAAATCAGAACACTCCAACAATGGCAGGATCAAGCAAGTAAAGTCATTAATAATCAAATTAAAATAATTTGTGATGACTCAGATTATGATTTGTTGGTAAATTGTATGGATAAGATTATTGGTACTAGCTCATTTTTGGAATCTTTTAAAAGAGATGCTAATCAGGTAGTGGTAAAGTATTTTCCTTATAGTACAAAGGTAAAAGAGGTGATTGATTTTGACTAGCCAACTGACAAAGAATACCAGAGGTGGGTGGCTAAGTATTTGAATGATGATGAGTAAAAAGAGTGGGCTACCGACAGGTGGCAAATCAGATGTTGCGGTTACAACGTTTCCAATTTTGTATGGATGACTTTCTTGGCGTGGGTTTTGCGTGGTCTTTTATTATTGCATCAACCTTCCTGCGCCAACATAATGAACGAGAATATGCTCTAGAATGATTGTTGTTGTAATGATTTTTGAACAAGAATATTTTTCAAGGTGGTGGTTGTTGTAACAAATTTTGGAATATCACCAGGTGCTCCAATTGACTGGTGACAGGTGTACTTTCTGGCCCGGTGCTTGTTTGCTCCTTCATTTTTTCTATAAGAAGAAGGATTTCAAGGCGAAGTCTGAGGTTAGCAAGTTAGATAACTTTGTTGAGTCTAGGTGAAGTTGCGAGGCCGAGCTGTAAAGTCCAATGGTTTAGAAATACAATTTAGGTTTTGAGTCATTATATAGCGGTTTTGAGTTCATAGAGATTTAATGTTGTATAACAGTACTAGCATTTGAGTTGAAATGAAAATTTGAGCTCATGTCTCTCCATTGTACATGCATATCTGAACTTTGAATGAAATAACTAAGGGTTGTTTTATCTATCTCACTGTTATGGTGTGTATGATTCTATTTTAGCTTTAATTCAAGGAATTAATCAAAATGCTTGAATGGGATTATAGATGGATATGTGTTGTATAAGGATTTGATAAGTAGTCCTGGGTTAGAATGCACATTGATGAACTTGTAATGCAATATTGTCAGGTATCTTATATGTGATGTATTAAATCTGTTATAAACCTCTACATGCTTATGAATTTGACTCCTGCAATGAAAATATGACATTGATCTAAGTTGTAATTATTCGTGTAGTTCAGTATTTGTTTGTCTTTTCCTAGAGCTTGCTACAAATTGCAAATCATTGACTATCTTATCGTGTTTAGTTATCTCACACTTCAGATAGTTGATATTGTCTATGAACAACCAATTCTAGTTGATATTATCTTATCGTGTTGAGCTATTAAGTGAGATCATCTACTATTGTTAATGTTGTTTATAATAATGGTGCAGAGGTTGTAAACACATTAAGGGATCACCCTCCCGGGTCTTGCAGAACCCAAAGTGTATGAGGCTTTTAAAGTCCTCATCAGTTGGTCCAAGTCCTTCGAGCTGCCTTCGATTGGAATTGGCAATTCCATAGGTATATTAGAAGACAAACCTGGTTACATTGTAAAAAGAACTAACATATACATCAACCACTAAACAACCACCTCTACAACTGACTTTTTAATCTCTTATGATCACATGACACATAAAACACACTAATTTCAAGGTTGTTAACATCACTATTGAAATGTTTTAATTTTTTGACCTTTCAAACATTAAAAAGTACATTAAATTAATCATGTAATGGCATAAAAATTAAAAACATCATGAATTAATTATGCAACCACATAATTCAAATATAATTCTATCAAAAGAAATTAATATCAAATGAATAATATAATCAAGTGCTTATACATTTCAATGTCATTGATCTTCTTCTTCATCCAACTCTTTGTACGTATCGCTCCAGATCTAGATTTGACATTGTAAGGATTGGTTATATCATCATCATCGTCATCGATATGGGTTTCAATAATGTATCCACACGGATGTCATCTTCATGAACATTAACTCACCATCATCATCATCTAGTTCCTCCTCTTGACATGCATGGGGACATCATCAATAGCGGTGATCACGATCATCATCTACATCATCTTCTAGTTCTTGATTACATCTTCTTCTTCCACCACATTATACTTTACCGGCCTTCCTCTTGGATCATGTCTAACAACAAATGACCAGCGATTTACACGGAACCTGGTAAAATGCACGCTCACATTGGAAGAACATGAGGGCTCATTTCACAAGCTCGCTCAATCAACCTTGTATTAACCATTGGTAAATCCATTATCATGTTCAATAATAGTTCTCTTAGGATCATTTTCATTCCAATGCGTGAGCCTATACCATAGGATGATGAACAAAATTAATCTAAAGGACTTAAAGTCACACTCAAGTATATCATCCAAAATCCCATAGTATCAATTTTCCGAGACTTCTAGATGTATGTCGCTTCTAGATGAAACATTAGTCACCTGAAAGACTACAGTTATACCAGAATCACAAGTTTTCTTCATGTCATCCAACATTTTGATTCGATATTTACAACCATTGCACCACATAGCCTTGTGGTGTTTCACCTGCAATATGTCAAACATGTAAAAATTATTGCAATATCGTCAGTTGATAAATATATTTATTCTTGGCCGAATGTATGCAAAGAAAACAATCTTAAGATATATATACATCAATATACTTGAAAATAATTAAATAATATGGGTGATTAATATATTTATACGTACCTATTTATCTCTTAAACTATATGCTAAATCAATTTCCCTTTGTGTAACATTGGAATCTCCATTACGATGAGCTTCTTTAACCAATGAAGCCACACCTTCCTATGTTAATGTGCGACCAGATTGTTGACATCGTTCAATCCATACCGTCATTCAATCAAGATTGTTGGCGACATACAAATGTGGTGCATCCCACTCTTGACCAACTGTACCAAAATAAATTGAAATTCACAAACGACATATAATTAGTTAAATACCACAGTACACAACCTTAATTTATAATTCATGTATATTGAAGATTAAAAATTAAATAAGTACAATATACATAAAAACCATATGTAAAATGCATTCCAATTAATCTCCATCACCATCTTATAATTACCTCTCACTTTCCTCAATCTACCTTTCCCCAACAGGTACTCCCCTTCAAATTTGTTAATGGAGTTGGGATCCCAAATGCGATCTAAATGGATCTTTGCTACAAACTTAGGAAGATATTCACTAATGTACACCATGGTCTGGTATACCATATATCCCTCCACCATAGAACCCTCAGGATGTGCTCTTTGTCTAACCAAAGTCTTCAAAAATTTCAAGTGCCTCTCAACCATCCCACATTGACCTTGTGTGTACAGGTCCACAATTCAATCCTCCTCAGCGGTGTATGAGGTAGTGTTCTTGTGCATTGAAAAATGTTGAAGGTAGACACTTTTGCATTTCACACATTAGACGAGGAATTTTTCTTTTTCAATAATTTATATCTTTTTTATGGATTTCTTTAGATGATAGCCATCTACAAATGATTCAAAGCACAAATATATTAACGATATTTAACAAAAATATACAATATATTACATAACAAGTAAAACAAATGGCAATTATAATATGTATACAATGAATTGAACAAATCTTGCTACTTACCTCATGTATTTTCCAAGATCATATATAACTTGTTTGACATTGTTGTCAAAGTTGTCTGGGAGAGATAGAGGTAGAACGTACTGCAACAGTTATAAAATTATCTTTTTATTATTTTTCCAAAAGTAGTAAACACAATACACTAAAAAGTACATGCATTATACAAGTGTATATAATATACCAAAATAATTTCCTTAATAAAGGTATGCCAATCATGTGTTTTCATTGCTGACCCAAATTCACCTTTCTTTGTTATTATATTGTTTATGTTCGCAACAAATCCTGTGGGAAATCGAATTTTTT
>VDFB02075321.1:146890824-146948448 GCA_007258455.2 Sequoia sempervirens
CTCTCTCTCACTCCCTCTCTCTCTCCCTTCTACCCTAAACCTTAAACCTCCTTAACCTTAAACTTTTAAACCCTTAAACCCTCTAATTCCTTATCTTTCTCCCCACTCTCCCTATTTCCCTCTCTCTTTCAAGTCTCACCCACCTACCACCTCTCCCTCTCTTAGGTCTCTTTCTCTCACACTCACTCTTATCTCCCTCCCCTCTACCCTTAACCCTCTATCCTCTATCTCTCTTCCACTCCCCCTGTCTCTCTCCCCTCTACCCATAATCGTAAACCCTTAACCCTTAAACCCTCTACCCTCTACCCTCTACGCTCTCTCTCAAGTCTCTCCCACCTACCCCCTCTCCCTCTCTCAGAGCTCTCTCTCTCACTCACTCCCTCTATGTCTCTCCCCTCTACCCTCAAACCCTTAAACCCTTAACCATTAAACCCTAAACCCTTAAACCCTCTACCCTCTACCCTTAACCATATCTCCCTCTATCTCTCTCCCACTCCCTCACTCTCTCTCTATCAAGTCTTTCCATCCTAGCACCACTCCCTCTCTCAGGTCTCTCTCTCTCACTCACTCACTCACTCACTCACTCACTCACTCTATCTCAAGTATCTCCCTCCTACCCTTCTCCCTCTCTTATTTCTCTCTCTCTCTCTCACTCACTCCCTCTATCTCTCTCCCCTCTACCCTTAATTTGAAACCCTAAACCTTTTTAAACCCTTAAGCCTTAAAACCCTTGAACCATCTACCCTCTACCATTAACCCCACCTCCCTCTATCTCTCTCCCACTCCCTCTCCTCTCTCTCTCTCTCAACTCTCTCCATCCTACCCCTCTCCCTCTCTTAGGTCTCTTTCTCATCCAATCCCTCTATCTCTCTCCCCTTAACCCTTAAACCCTCTACCCTCTACCCTTTAACCTTAGCCCCCCCTTCCTTTATCTCTCTCTCTCTCTCAAGTCTCTCCCTCCTAGCACCACTCTCAGGTCTCTCTCACTCACTCACTCACTCTATCTAAAGTCTCTCCCTCCTACCCCTTCTCCCTATCTTAGGTCTTTCTCTCACTTACTCCCTTTATCTCTCTCCCCTCTACCCTTAACCCTAAAACTTTAAACCATCTACCCTCTACCCTTAACCCTCCCTCCCTCTATCTTCCAAAATCATCAAGGGAATTGCTAGATCTTTTTTTATGTTCTAGAGATGATGGTTGCTTTTTCTATAGAAATGATTGTTTAAATGTAAAGTTCTCACAATGTGGTGGCTTGTCAAAATTTGTTCAATTTCTTCATGAGGGTTCCGAACATGAATTTGGAAAGAAGCTTGTTGAGAAAAAGAGATATGAGATATCAAATATACTTTGTGGAGTGGAGGTGAAGGTTCTAGATGCAAGTTGGTTTCAAAAGAATGCATTGTTGCTGATTTTATTTCAGATTTTAAGGACAATCTTTTCTACAAGTATGCAAGGCATAGTCATAGGTCTCAGTGGTTGGATCAACAATTCATAATGTGTAAGGTGTAACGCCCCACTAAGGGACCCGGTGGAAAACATAAAAGACATACAACATCATGCCAATAATTTTTTTTTTGAAACTAAAGTGACACTAACTAATGCAACTCAACAAATTAATATGGATGACATCATTACATTAACATCATATCAAAATCACATTATGACCTAAAAGTAACATTAATCATAACCCATTTACACACCTATCCACCATGGTCCCTTAACGTCGCTACTATGATACACCTACACTAACGTAGCCTATCAAATACATTTGATACACTAAAACACATACAATCAATAATTTGAATGTAAATTAAATCTGATACAAAAAATTACATATGGTAACATAGCTTAATTATATTTAAGTCTCAAATAACACTATGTTCATATGAACCTATTTCTAATCAACACCATAAAAGAAGTACATGAAGACATACACACCTACTACTAAATTAAGTTTATATGTATCATAAATACAACATTCTTATGCTAACCTTTTCATTATATAATAAACAACAATAAATATATCTTCAAGACTACTTCAATCTATTTACATTTTCATTACAAAAATACTACAATGTACAAGATATATTCATCTAAGAGGAATATATATAATACATATTGAATACAATTTTCATGGAAATATCACCTGTACTTAAATTTAACCATAGAATGAAGCGAAATGAAATACTCTTTATGTTGCACATGAATTACACCATCTAAACCCTAATGGATGGTTCGGAAATACCACCCTACCACATGGAACCTTGAGGCCCACTCCCTTCGTGCTAGGAGATAACACTAGGCCCCACACACAAACAAATAACAGAAAACAACAAGTGGCTTACACTAAACATCCAAAGGAGACTACCAAAGCAAGAATCAACCAAAAATTATGAGGACTTCCACAAGGACTTTTAGGTACTTGTAAAGACCCAATTACATAACACAACAGATAGAAAACCCAAAATATTATCATTATTCCACAACAACACAATGAAGCATATTACATTATTTTCACAATCTTATAACATGATAACCAAATTTAACTTAGTAGTTCATAACTAAGACCAACAATGCACAACCTTAGTGCAATTGGTATTTACACATACAAAAGCTTCAACACAAGATATCACAAACATGAAAGGATTTCCAACATGAAAATATTAAACACATTCAAACAAAATGGTACAACTCAATACAAAATAAAGAATATAGTTGTACCCTCTAATACAACTTTTAGAACTAAACTAATTCTCATTGAAGACAGTCAAATCTTTCAATCATAAAATAACTATAAAATAGTCATATCAACTTAGAATCAAAATCTGTAAAATACCCATTTCAGATTTAATCATCAACTACTCAGCAATGCAAATGAAATTGACCAAAATGAATCATAAATTCTTAAAATGCAAAACAACAGACGACTCTCATAAAACCCTTTTTTCGGCAATATTCGATTACAGTCAAATGACAAAATGAGTAACCCAAAGATGAGATTTTTTTCTCAAAATAAAATATTCAAAACTTAAATTAATTTAAACCCTTTCAAACTTCTATAAATATAAAACCTCAATCTTCCATTGGCTGGTTATAGGGAGAAATAAGAATATTTGCAGTCATAAAAGAGCAACTTGACAGTAGTTTTGTGTTTCAACCATATCTCACAAACTACGATCTGAGTGTTTGAGATTTTTGGACAAAATTTAAATGACAATGAGATGAAAAAACCCTTTAAAAATCCCACCAACCCAGTTCATAAAAATAGATGTATGAGCAACGCAATCAGACCCTTTTACCGGTAAAAAACAAAAAACAACAAATATGTACTGATTTTTATTGTAGAATAAATAAATGTTTCATTCACACATAGAAATAAAACTATCCAATATTTATTTTCAAAAATCAAAGAGAGAAATCAATCAAATTATTCATGCACACAAAAATAAAATTAAACAAAAGATATCAAAATCCAACCTGAATCCAACGCTTGGGAATGATAGGAATTTGATGTTGAGCTCCGAAAACTTTAACTTTCAAAACCCCCAAATTGCAACAACTTTCTCATTTCTTCTTCCTTTTTCTAAGCATGACAAAAACTCTCATAAAATGAAGAATCCAAAACCCAAAAATGAACTCCAAAGCCAAATCACCCAGAAAAACTAGAGAAAACCCTCTCCCCAAAAATAAAAATCAAATAACTTCTCATGCATTGGCTCTTTTTTTCCTTGACCATGCATTGACTCCCTTTTTTTTCTCTTGCCCATGCATTGACTCTTTTTAACTTCAATTTTCATCACTTTTCATAATGGAATAATTAGAGTAGGTTTAATACTTTACAAATGAGATTTAAGGAAATAAAAATATCTCAAACCCATAAGGCTATCACTTAGAAAACATTTTGAACCATTAAAACCACATAAAGACTTCATAAAACATAAATTAAGTGACCATTTTAATAAAATGAATTAAAAGGATAATAATACAAAAATTATATCCAAACAAAAGTAAAACAAACATTATTCAATAAATAATAACCAAATACTAAATAATCAATAAACAAAACACTTGATAATAATAAATAATAATTAAATAATCATTTTCTAAAATAAAAACATATTAATATGTGCATAAAAAAATATTATGACTAATAACATAAATAAATATATCACTTATGGATAATATTATATCACACTTCAACACATTAATAACAATTAACATGATTGACCCAATATCTAACTTCACTCAAATATTCCACAAACCAAAGCTATACATAAACTATGAAATAACTCCACATGAAAGAAACATTCACATCAAAACATAAATAACATTAATCACAATCATAACAACCCAACTAACCACAGGGTTCAAAACCAATAAGTTGAAATCTAAAACCAAGACTAGACAACAAAATCAAACAACCACACATCCCATAAAAAACATTCACATAAGTGCAACACTCCAAACATAGGGTAAAGGAGGTTAGATATTGTCCCATGAAAAACTTAAAAGGGTGGTCACACATTGAATCAATTGTCCCTAATTGGGGACCATGGTCAGGGTTAGGTTATAACTTGGGCCTAGATGTTATCTCCTCAACCACCATTGGGATTAAAGGCACACTCAGACTTGCTAATTCAGGTGGAGACGTAGCCTAATACCTATTCACTCAAACATACAAATTAGAGCACATGTGTATAATAGCCGAAGCACTAAGAAAGAAACTATAGCAATCATATCTCATATTCGTATGTCTTTCATATGCCCAATGGTATGATGCCACCCTTTCCACTTATCCTAACAAACATACTACTGCATCATTTACCAATCCAAGTAAATCTCTGCATAATAATAATAACATGACAATATACATCATACTCACCAAAGCACTAACAGAAGCTCATGTCCCATATTGCAACCACAAATTTTGAACACAAGTCAGTACATCTTTATGACAATAAACATAATTATAATCAAAGTCATAATAACATGTCAACACAATAATAATATTTTAGAATCAAGTGAAAACCACAAAGGTAATTAAAACTCTCATCACATCAATATGTCTATAAATTCATAATATACAACATCAATTGCTTAACATTATTAACACATACCTTTAAATGTCCCTATTATTTTACCTTCGTCTCCAAGTTTCAAAGCCAAACTTCCTACACATCCATAGTGAGAATGGAGGGGCCCTACATAAGGACTATTTTCCAATTGGAACTATTATATCAGTGGTTGAGTTTTTAGAAAACTACACATTGCAACCACAAACTGAGGTACAATCTTAGTATTACAATTCCATTTAGATTGCTATATTTTTCCACATAACATTTAGACATGCACTTGATAGTACAAAGGAGGATCGAAAGATAATTAGAGAGTATCATTTTTATATGAGTGATGATAGATATCACTCATCCAAGTATATCCAACATTTTTTTGAGAATTTTTTTGAGTTCTTGTAAGAGCGTGATATAGCACTAGGCCGACATCTAATTTGGTTAGATAATTGTGTAGGTCAATTCAAAAATGCTTGTATGTTTCATTGGTTGAGTAGAATGCATGTAGAGAGGGGTCTACCTCATATTTGGAGTTTTTTTTAAGCTATACATGGGAAAGGGGAGCATGATGGAGTAGGTGCATGCATAAAGAGAGCTCTAGTTAAGGAGCAATTGAAGATTTCAAAAGCAAAATTCAATGATGCACATTCTATTATTGATTGGTGTAGTTCAACATTGTCATAGGGAGGGACACTTGATTCAATAGTGCATATATTCTTTTGGTTCATTGAGGAGGGTACAGTGGGAGGCAGATTGGATTGTCATACAATCAAAGATTCTTCAAAGATGCATTTATTTTGAAGCTCAGATGCAAGCACATGGACCATTTGGACACAAGAGTTGGCTTGTTTTTGTTAGAGTTGTATTCAGTGCAAGTGGGATCACTATGAGTCAAGTGAGTGGGTGGATACATGGGTACCACAATATCTAACTCCTTTATCTCAAACAATATCCATGACAAATGACACAGTGGAAAGTTTAGTTGATTACGACCTACTTTCAAATCTACTACAGCTAGGACATATTTTTGCAGTTGTTGCACCGCAGGGGAATGAAGAGAGATCAAACTATTGGTTGGCTTGATGTGTGTGGGTAAAGCATAAACTAACACAACCGATGGAAGATGATGATGGTTTTGTGTATCCTACAGGTTCAATTGTGGTTGCAGGAACTTGGTTACGAATATACATGATTAGAAAGAATGACATACCTACATTTGAAGACTACGAGAAACACAAAACCATTCTCATGTATTCGCACCTTGTTATAGCAATAAATGTTAAGTTGTTGAAGCATCATGCCAGACCAAAGAAAAAACAACTATGGACACTTAGTAATGTTGATCATGAAGCAATATTGGATACTCTTAAGCAAAGAGATGACCCTTCAGGCACACTTGAATAGCATTTTCAAGAATAGAAGGTAGAATGCTTATGTTCATTATTATTAAGTTCATTAGTGTCCTTTATTTAATACTAATATTTTATATACAATTGCAATGCAAGTGTCTTTAATAGTGATATTTTGTATGCACTTTTGCGATATTTTTGGGAAGATTGATCATGGACCTGCTAGAATAATAGCCAACTCTGATCCTTTCAAAGAGGTATGTGACAAATTAGAACAATATAGATTGGTTATTCTAAGCATCTTTTATAGTTTGCATCACCAACTCATCATCATTCAAGTTGTTTAGATTAATATAGATATGTTAATCTAAGCATCTTTTCTATTGTGACAATATAGATTTCTCATTTTCTCACTTTTGTGATATTCCTGGCAGATTGATCATGGACTTGCTGCAACAATAGCCAACTTTGATCCTTTCAGAGAGGTATGCGATAGACTACAATAATATAGATTGGTTATTTTAAGCATCTTTTATAGTTTGCATTACCATCTCATCATATTTTGTGTCATTTAGAATAATATAGATTGGTTATTCTAAGCATCTTTTATAGTTTGCATCACCAATTCATCATCATTCAAGTTGTTTAGATTAATATAGATTTGTTAGTCTAAGCATCTTTTCTATTGTGACAATATAGATTTCTCATTTTCCCACTTTTAGATATTCTTGCACGATTGATCATGTACCTACTACAACAATAGCCAACTTTGATCCTTTCAGAGAGGTATGCAACATATTACAACAATATAGATTGGTTATTCTAAGCGTCTTTTATAGTTTGCATTACCATCTCATCATATTTTGTGTCATTTAGAATAATATAGATTGGTTATTCTAAGCTACCTTGATGGTTTGTACAGGTTCTTGTCATTCCAGAATGTGAACATACTACTATTGTCAAAGATTGTGCCCTGAATTCCTCCAATAGGAAAATTTTGTAAAATTTGAATTCTCAAATTGGAAACAATGTAAAACAGCCATAATTGTGTATGGGAATAATCTACACCCAGTGATGTTTTTTGAAATATGGGTCAAATGTCTGGCATTGTATAAAGGTTATGTTTAAAATGTAAAGGGGTTTATATTTTGGAAACTCATAGGTTTTGTAAAGGGATCTGTTTTTGTACTTAATCAAGCTACAACCAAAGGTTTTCTTCCTAGTTCTTTCTTGTCGGTATGCTCATTTGAACCAGGTTTTGTAATATCTCTCATTTATATATAATAAATTATAGTGGCTTGCAACTTTTGCTCCTCAAATCCAACTTGGGTGCAACTTCATTTTTAGCAACTTTCATGAGGTTTTTAAGGAAATCAATGTTTCTAACCTTTCCACACCCTATAAATTCATCAAACACATCTATTAGGACCTGCACAAGCTTGATCCAACTTTAAATCTTGTTGCCCCCACATTTCATTGACATTAGCAAGTTGTAACCACCATTTTTGGTGCAAGAGCACCTAGACCACAATATCATTGTGGATCATTTCCATGATTAAAGTGTTAATATTTTAATTTTTTGTCTTTAATGAGATTTCCTAATGGTCATGTATTAGGAGGATTTTTTAGGTTTTAGGGTAAAAAAAATGGAGATCCCAACTTGTCCTAGTTGTTGCTTTGTAGCCTTTGAAGGAAAAATTAATAAATTTGTTTAGGGACAAGAAAGAATAGTGTTTTGAACAGGTAATGATGCTATTTCAAGCAATTAAGTGAGGTCTTAGTAAAGTTAGAAGTGGAAAAGTGCAACATTTCATTATGAGTCATATTAATGTGAAAAATGTTTATATTTTGGCATTCAACAGTCATTAAGGTTTCAAAAGTCAGTTAATATTGGTGGTTAAAGGAATTAGGAGTTGGATTCCAAGGCATATAAATGTGCTTAAGGCTTTCAAGGGCTCGATATAGGTTTGATTGAAGGAGTTTTTTTCTTTGAATCAATAAAGTTTCAATTGCTCAGTTCATATTTTACTGTTTTTCTTGTGTTTTCTGCCTGTGCACAAGCCATTCAATAATTTTTGTATAAAAAAATTATGTAGAAACATTATTACATGTCTTTAATTTATTCTAACTTCTTAATAGAGGGTTTCTTTATTCATTTTGTGCCTTAAAACTGATACTTTCTTTAGATGGGTTCCTGAACAGGGGAATAAGAGTTTTGCAATTTTAATGGCTTGAATCTCATCCCACCTACTGTGTGTCAATGTGAATCAATGGGATGAGCTGGTAGGGATTAGGAAATGATATTTCAAGAGTGGAAGGCATGGAGAAGTGGGTTTTGAAATAAAATGAAGAGTTAAAGGTCTAAAAATGGTGGTTTTTTTTCACTTGAAAATAGAGTTTTTACCCTAGGGTTTGCAAAAATATATGAGATACCAGAGTTTTTTTTGTTTTCTAAGCATATTGGGGCCTAAATAAAGATGTCTAAGGTGGTGGCAGATTTTGAAAGGTTGTGGAAGTGCCACATCCAATAAACCCTCAAGAATTACACTAAAAACAAGGGTTTTCTAATTTGATGGTTACAAGTCCGTACAAATGGAATTCAAATGAAAAATATTTATTTTCTTGGAAACTTATTTTCTACCCCAAGGTTTCAAGGGTCTATGTGGTGTTTGAAGGTATATTGCTTTGCATTTTTTGGGCTAATTGAGTAGCCTTTTCAAGGGTGAATGTATAGGAAGTCAACACTGGTCCAAAGGAGTCTATGTTGTTTCTCATATATGTTGTGTAACTTGAATATGGGTGTTTGAATCAGTCATGTGTTGGTCTGGTTTTTTGGAAAATTGTGGAGTAATTGGACAAAAACTAGTTTCTCACTATTACAAGGGTTTAAGGGGGTTAAAGAGGGAAATGTGTATTTAGTTGCTTGTCAATTTTTAAGGGAGTTTTGGAATGTCCAAAGAGGTCAAAATAATCTTTTTAGATGCCTCAAATAGGCAGGTTGCAAATATTTTGTGATTGTACCCTTGTGTCTGCATCAATTTTTCACCTAATTTCACTTGGTCCAATGTAGCTCGGAGTGATTCGGTGTATTTGGTTGCAAAAGAGGACCATCCCTAGTGTAAATGTACCCATCTAGACATGTTGGAATAGTTCGTTTGGTCATACGAGTTGTGAAATGAAAGTTGCACCACTTTGCAACTTTATGCTGGTTGCATCTGGCAACTTTCCCTCCACTGAAAAGTCATCACCACAGGAAAAAACTGAGAGAGGGTATTGTAGATGGTCCCAACATGATCCCATAACCTTAGAGGAAGATTCTATAAGCCTCACGGTCTTCGAGAAATAGCCCTTCAAAGATTGATGCCTTTTAGCACTTTGGACTTTTAAGGGAAATCGTCGGTCCAATGTAGCTCAGAGTGATTCGACGTATTTTGTTACACAAGAGGACCATCCCTAGCATAAACAGACCCATACGAATGTGTTGGAATAGTTCATTTGGCTGTACGAGTTGCAGGATGAAAATTGACTTTACAACTTTACACTGCTTGCATCTGACAATTTTTCCCTCCATTGAAAAGTCATCACCACAAGAAAATGCCTCCAAGATAGAAAAAACTAAGAGATATTTTTGTAGATGGTCCCAACATGATCCCATAGCCTTAGATGAAGAGTCTATAAGCCTCATGGTCTCCGAGAAATAGCCCTTCAAAGATTGCTACCTTTTAGCACTTTGGACTCTTAAGGGAAATCATTGGTCCAATGTAGCTCAGAGTGATTTAGCATATTTGGGTGCAAAAGAGGACCATACCTAGCATAAATGTACCCATCTGGATGTGTTGGAACAATCTGTTTGGTCGTATGAGTTGCGGAATGAAAGTTGCACCACTTTGCAACTTTACATTGTTTGCATCTAGCAACTTTTCCCTCCACTGAAAAGTCATCACCACAGGAAAATGCCTCCGAGATAGCGAAAACTGAGAGAGGTTTTTGTAGATAGTCCCCAAATAATCCCATAGCCTTGGACGAAGATTCTATAAGCCTCACGGTCTCTTAGAAATATCCCTTCAAAGATTGCTGCCTTTTAGCACTTTAGACTCTTAAAGGAAATCATCGGTCCAATGTAGCTCAAAGTGATTCAGCGTATTTGGGTGCAAAAGAGGACCATCCCTAGCGTAATGTACCCATCTGGATGTGTTGGAACAATCCGTTTGGTTGTATGAGTTGCAGAATGAAAGTTGCACCACTTTGCAACTTTACACTACTTGCATCTGGCAACTTTTCCCTCCACTGAAAAGTCATCACCACAGGAAAATGCCTCCAAGATAGCAAAAAATGAGGGAGGTTTTTGTAGATGGTCTAAACAAGATCCCATAGCCTCAGATTGAGAGTCTATAAGCCTCATGGTCTGATAAATAGCCCTTCAAAGATTGCTACCTTTTAGCACTTTGGACTCTTAAGGGAAATCATTAGTCCAATGTAGCTCGGAGTGATTCAGCGTATTTGGGTGCAAAAGAGGATCATTTCTAGCATAAATGTACCCATCTAGATGTGTTGGAATATTTTTTTTGGTCGTATGAGTTGTGGAATGAAAGTTGCACCACTTTGCAACTTTACACTGCTTGCATCTGGCAACTTTTCCCTCCACTGAAAAATCATCAGCACAGGAAAATGCCTCTGAGATAGCAAAAATTGAGAGAGGTTTTTTTAGATGGTCCCAAAATGATCCCATAGCCTCAGAAAAAGAGTCTGGAAGCCTCACGATCTCTGAGAAATAGCCCTTCAAAGATTGTTGTCTTTTAGCACTTTGGACTCTTAAGGGAAATTGCCAGTCCAATGTAGCTCGGAGTGATTTGGTGTATTTGGGTACAAAAGAGGACCATACCTAGCATAAACATACCCATGCAGACTTGTTGGAATAGTCTTTTTGGTCGTATGAGTTGCAGAATGAAAGTTGCACCACTTTGCAACTTTACATTGCTTGCATCGTACAACTTTTCCCTCCACTGAAAAGTCATCACCACAGAAAAATTCCTCCAAGATAGAAAAAACAAAGAGAGGTTTTTGTAGATGGTCCAAACATGATCCCAGAGCCTCAAACGAAGAGTCTGTAAGCCTCATGGTCTCTGAGAAATATCCCTTCAAAGATTGTTTCCTTTTAGCACTTTGGACTCTTGAGGGAAATCATCGGTCCAATGTAGCTCAAAATGATTTAGCGTATTTGGGTGCAAAAGAGGACCATCCCTAGTGTAAACGTACCCATCCGGATGTGTTGGAATAGTCAGTTTGGTCATACGAATTTTGGAATGAAAGTTGCACCACTTTGCAACTTTACACTACTTTCATCTGACAACTTTTCCCTCCACTAAAAAGTCATCAGTACAGGAAAATGCCTCCGAGATAGCAAAAACTGAGAGAGGTTTTTGTAGATGGTCCCAACACAATCCCATAGCCTTGGACGGAGAGTTTGTAAGCCTCACAGTCTTTGAGAAATATCTCTTCAAAGATTTCTGCCTTTTAACACTTTGGACTCTTAAGGGAAACTACTGGGCAGCAGAGTTAACTTCTTCACAAACTTGGTTTGAAGTAATTTCATTTTTTTTTGTGTATTTAAAATGGATTTTTAAGCCTTCCACCCTAAAAGTGACATCTAAATAACTTCAAACACCTTAACTACCCCATTCTTATTCATTTCTTTTTGTAAACAAGCATTTTCATTCCAAGAGGCTGAGCTTTCATTTTTGCTTGTTGGATTGAAAGCGGACCATGACACAACTTTATTTTTTCAAAAATTGTCCAACATCATTGAACTAAGAATTTATCACACATCTGTGGAGAAACAGAGGAGTACTACAAAATAAAACACATTACACTTCGGTTCTCACTGACTTGATGTACTCTCCAACATCTCTCTTCTCTAAAAGCAACCTCTAAATCACTTCAAACACCTTAAATACCCTAAAAGTGACCTCTAAATCACTTCAAACACCTTAACCACCTCATTCTTATTCATTTGTTTTGCAAACAAGCATTTTCATTCCAAGAGGCTGAGCTTTCATTTTTGCTTTCAAAGAAAAATCTTCCTATGCCACTGTTACACTGCACAGGTAAACCACGTTTTGTATTGTGGACCTATATTAAGCTACCACTCTCAAGACCAATGTAACAATGATACAAAATAACATTTGAGACTACAAGAAGACATCAAAATGGCTAGTGTACTAAAAAAATTCTTATGATTTTTGAATAATGTTGATAACTCTATTCACTTGTCTTCTTTTTTCAATATCATACAAATTGAACCTTGGCATCAATAGACTCTGTTTATCAAGCTACCACAATTCAAGTTTCAACGATGAATATTTATCATGCATGTTTTAAATGACATTCAAGTTTATGGTGGTCTTTTTTTTTATATGATGTTATGCGATATTCTAATTGTAATGCATGCTTCTAGGCTGCACATATATATATATACACACACACACAATTTTTCCATGTTTTCTCCATTGTTCATCCCCTACACCTAAAGTAAATTGCTGCATAGCGTGTGGAATGAGGGGGCAGCAGGCTTGAGACCCCTTTAAAGTTTGTTTGAGTGCATTTAAAATGAAGTTTTAAGCCTTTCACCCTAAAAGTGACCTCTAAATAACTTAAAACACCTTAACTACCTCATTCTTATTCCTTTTTTTTGTAAACAATAATTTTCATTCCAAGAGGCTAAGCTTTCATTTTTGCTTGTTGGATTGAATGCGGACCATGACACAACTTTCTTTTTAAAAAAATTGTTCAACATCATTGAACTAAGAATTTATCACACATCTGCAGAGAAACAAAGGAGTAATGCAAACTAAAACACATTACACTTCGGTTCTCATTGACTTGATGTACTCTCCAACATCTCTCTTCTCTCATGTGGAGAGTTCGAACTACTTGGCCATGCCTTTGCATCATTAAGGAAATTTTTCTCTTTTTGACAATGTCAAAAGCATGGCTACATATAGATTAGGAAAAATACCTTTGATTTTAGATTAGCAATGCATGGAAGATTCAAAAAGTATCCTTGATATTACAAAAAGGTATGTGTTTATACACTTCAAATGTGCTCATCTGACAACTTTTCCCTCCACTAAAAAGTCATCAGTACAGGAAAATGCCTCCGAGATAGCAAAAACTGAGAGAGGTTTTTGTAGATGGTCCCAACACAATCCCATAGCCTTGGACGGAGAGTTTGTAAGCCTCATAGTCTTTGAGAAATATCTCTTCAAAGATTTCTTCCTTTTAACACTTTGGACTCTTAAGGGAAACTACTGGGCAGGAGAGTTAACTTCTTCACAAACTTGGTTTGAAGTAATTTCATTCTTTTTTTTGTATTTAAAATGGATTTTTAAGCCTTCTACCCTAAAAGTGACGTCTAAATAGCTTCAAACACCTTAACTACCCCATTCTTATTCATTTATTTTTGTAAACAAGCATTTTCATTCCAAGAGGCTGAGCTTTCATTTTTGCTTGTTGGATTGAAAGTGGACCATGACACAACTTTATTTTTTCAAAAATTGTCCAACATCATTGAACTAAGAATTTATCACACATCTGTAGAGAAACAGAGGAGTACTACAAAATAAAACACATTACACTTCGGTTCTCACTGACTTGATGTACTCTCCAAAATCTCTCTTCTCTAAAAGCAACCTCTAAATCACTTCAAACACCTTAAATACCCTAAAAGTGACCTCTAAATCACTTCAAACACCTTAACCACCTCATTCTTATTCATTTATTTTGCAAACAAACATTTTCATTCCAAGAGGCTGAGCTTTCATTTTTGCTTTCAAAGAAAAATCTTCCTATGCCACTGTTACACTGCACAGGTAAACCACGTTTTGTATTGTGGACCTATATTAAGCTACCACTCTCAAGACCAATGTAACAATGATACAAAATAACATTTGAGACTACAAGAAGACATCAAAATGGCTAGTGTACTAAAAAAATTCTTATGATTTTTGAAGAATGTTGATAACTCTATTCACTTGTCTTCTTTTTTCAATATCATACAAATTGAACCTTGGCATCAATAGACTCTGTTTATCAAGCTACCACAATTCAAGTTTCAATGATGAATATTTATCATGCATGTTTTAAATGACATTCAAGTTTATGGTGGTCTTTTTGTTTATATGATGTTATGCGGTATTCTAATTGTAATGCATGCTTCTAGGCTACACATATATATATATACACACACACACAATTTTTACATGTTTTCTCCATTGTTCATCCCCTACACCTAAAGTAAATTTCTGCATAGCATGTGGAATGAGGGGGCAGCAGGCCTGAGACCCCTTTAAAGTTTGTTTGAGTGCATTTAAAATGAAGTTTTAAGCCTTGCACCCTAAAAGTGACCTCTAAATAACTTCAAACACCTTAACTACCTCATTCTTATTCATTTGTTTTGTAAACAATAATTTTCATTCCAAGAGGCTGAGCTTTCATTTTTGCTTGTTGGATTAAATGCAGACCATGACACAACTTTCTTTTTAAAAAAATTGTTCAGCATCATTGAACTAAGAATTTATCACACATCTGCAGAGAAACAAAGGAGTAATGCAAACTAAAACACATTACACTTCGGTTCTCATTGACTTGATGTACTCTCCAACATCTCTCTTCTCTCATGTGGAGAGTTCAAACCACTTGGCCATGCCTTTGCATCATTAAGGAAATTTTTCTCTTTTTGACAATGTCAAAAGCATGGCTACATATAGATTAGGAAAAATACCTTTGATTTTAGATTAGCAATGCATGGAAGATTCAAAAAGTATCCTTGATATTACAAAAAGGTATGTGTTTATACACTTCAAATGTGAGATCGCTCTCAAGACCAATGTAACAATGATACAAAATAACGTTTGAGACTGCAAGAAGACATCAAAATGGCTAGTGTACTAAAAGAATTCTTATGATTTCTAAAGAATGCTGATAACTCTACTCAGTTGGCTTCATTTTTCAATATCATACAAATTGAACCCTGGCATCAATCGACTCTGTATATCAAGCTACCACAATTCAAGTTTCAACGATGAATATTTATCATGCATGTTTTAAATGGCATTCAAGTTTATAGTTGTTTTTTTGTTTATATGATGTTATGTGATATTTTAATTGTAATTCATGCTTCTAGGCTATATATATATATATATATATATATATAATATTTTTACATGTTTTCTCCACTTTTCGTCCCCTACATTGCAAGTAAATGGCTGCATGGCATGTGGAATGAGGAGGCAGCAGGCCTGATACCCCTTTAAAGTTTGTTTGAGTGCTTTCTTTTCATTTTTTGTGAGTTTTGTGCCAATTTTTTCAAAGAAATGTGGTCTCATAGAATTCCATGACAAGCTAATGCAATTGATATCTGCTCCTAGCTATTAGTTATGTAATGTGAAGTAATTGCATAACTGCTTAGGTTGACTTTGTAAAACTATATTGTTATTGAATTTTTTTCATCTATCAGCATCTAGTTGTTACTTATGCAATGTGAAGTAATGCTTTGAGTTTGAAAGATGTGCAATGCAATGTAATCAACAATATGAATATAAACTACATAATATTTAACCATTCTTTTTATGCTATTGTACATTGATATTTAACCATTGGTCACTTGATTAAATTTTCAAAGAGTTTAATCATGCACATGAGGAGGAAATTCAATTTTGATTGTCAACTTCTATATATATCAAATTATCCAATAATCAAGTGTATGTTCATATACAAAAATGGCATCAACACCAACTCAAACAAAGTTTTACAATATGTGGCATATGCCATCTTGGTATCTATTCAAAATTTACATGCCAAAATGTCTATCTCATCCTAAACTAATGGTGGATCATCAAAATGGAGCCTCTTTGAAGCACTCATTGGCTCTGAAGGTAGTTGCACAAGAAAAAGTCAAACCACAATTGAGATTAGTTATAATATATAATTTAAAATCGAATAATTAACATAAAATTCAATATACATTGAATTATAATTGAACTGTAAAATTGAAATTGATTACCTGAAATATACGTCTCTTCAAAGGGTCGGGAATTCTAGAATATACCCCTCTCAAAGAACCAACCAAACCAACTTTTGTAACGTCAATCTATATATGTGAACAAAAACATAAAATTGATCCAAGTTAGCATAGAATTGTTGGTAATAAGAACATATTTACCAAACACAAAATAAAATAAACACATACCTCTTTAGGCTGATATTTTTCTTTATCTCCTTTAGGTGTTTCCACACCTCCTCCTTGAGGTGTTTCAACACCTCCTCCTTTAGGTGTTTAAATACCTACTCCTTTAGGTGTTGTGACTTGTCAACAATGATGTATAGCTCACATCCTCCTGTACATAAAAATGACAAGTACATATGGAACTACCAATCTATGTCAATGTATGCATAATCAATAAAAGATCTTATAAATCTTAATTCAATCAAATTTGAGTTCAATTACCTTTCTCTTATCTAACATTGTGCCTCTATAGTCTAGAGAGCATCACACCTCACTCATACTAGGTATTTCCTACAAGCAGAGAATAAGATAAACATATAAGTTAATATATAATTTCATTAATAACAATTCAAATGACAAGCAAGTATACAGTAAAAAAATGTAAATGAGTGAGTGCAAAAATACATATTGTGTGTGTGTCGAGGCCAAATGAAATGGCCCTAAGGGTGCTATCAGTCACCCATGTGAGCTCCTCCTCATACATTAACTGTTAAATAGACCATGTAAATAAATATTAGTACTTGATACTATCTCTTATTAATATTCATTTTTTTAAAAATGCAAGTTATGAATTTACACCTTAAATGTTACCTGTGTAACTATTCCAATGTCCACCTCTCTAGTAGGAGAGGACTTTGTAGGGTGTGCTCCACTCCCCTGTGTGATCTGCTATAATCTCCACATCCTGGATGTCATAATCAGAAGTGTCTAATGGATGCTCAATGGGTTGTACAATAGGACCCAAGCATATTTGTTGGCACGTATTGCAAATATGTGGCACAAAAATATGTGGACTTGAGGAGGATGATGCAACAACACTGGATCCATCACCAACATCACCAAAATGTGGCTGAGCTACTAAAGAAGCATGGGAAACCAAAAGACTACTCAAAGAGTGAATGACCTGGATAGTCTATGTGGCTGCATCCTCCGTAATATCTAGATGTTGTACTAGAGGTGGCAGAGGAAGGGGAGGAAGGGGAACATGTGGGCACCTGACTACTCTAACTGCCCCTGCCCTATTCTGGGGCATAGGTCCACCAACGCCGTGGAAGGGTTTAATGTCAAAGTAATTAACATGATGCCCTAACAAAAACTCAGTGTATAATTTTTTAATAAAGTAAAAAGGTACATCAAGATTATTGTTGGGTGGTTTATCAAAAACCATACACCAATGATCCCAAAAATTATCTACTATGCCCCTATGTGTGCACCATTTTATAGAAAGTTTGGGTTTCTTAACAGTAACTGGAAAACCAGTGCGGGGGCTAATAAATAAAGAGGCTATTTGGGATTTTATTATTTGGATATTTTTCACATCATCATAAGACAATCCACATGCATAATATTCCCTCATGGTTTCTCACCATGAATGAAAGGCATTATGTTGGGTGGAGAGGGTTTCTACATTTGTAATTATTTCTATCAATGTGGTTGACATATGAGATAATTGAGGGATTTTCTTATAAACATCACAAATGCCCCTCAATTGCTCCAATTTTTCACCAATTAAGTCTTCAATTGATGGTTGCAGAGGTGGTGGAGTGTTTGGTATTTCTGCATTTTGATTCTCAGCTGGTGGATTTCCATTCTCAACTGGTGGAATTTGTGCATTCTCATTCTCAACAGCCAATGCCCGATTAAAGTTAAAAAAATAATTAATCTAATTAAAATTAGACAATATAAATGAAAATATTATAAAAATACCTAGTTTTTAAAAAAAATCCAAAAAAAATCCTACTTTTTAACAAAAATCTATAAAATTCTCTAATTTTTAATACAAATACATAAGCAACACTATTTTTAAATCAAAATCCATAAAAAAACATTCATTTTTTTTTATCAAAATCCATTCTAAACTAAATTTTTTCATAAAAATTCAATCAAAAACCCTATTTTGAAAAAAATCCACAAAAAACTAATTGAAATTATCCATATCTAATTCAAAATTGAATCAAAGAAAATAAAAATCTAAAATCTTACCTTTTCAAATTGGATATTGGCGAAATTGGATATCCGTTACCCGAAGAAACTCCTCACTGTGCGCCCACGGGTTGTTTGACTGTCAAATGATTTTAAAACAACCATAAATTTGTATATATATACATTTTACAAATCGGATATCCAATTTGAATCGGATATCTAATATGGAAAACTAGGATTGGTGTTTGCTTTGGTGGTGTGTACTGACACCCAAGCCTAAAAAAAGTCAACTTGGTATTTTCGAATTTTTGGGTTGATGAAAGACATTTTTTTTCCTCATTGCCACTTTTTGGCCCACCATGATCCTGCACATAACCTAATCATATAACTTTTTAATGACCTTTTCATCATATATTTAAAATAATTTAAATTAATATTTTTATAAGAAATAGTCTATCTTGCTTGCACCATCTGAGAGTTGGTGCCATTTATACGCTTTCAAGTCCTTTTTCCTCACAAATTAGCTATGGAATTCATTTTATCTAATACCAGTCAATCATGGGAAAAGATGATGGGTGATGCAGTGTTATGGGAAGCTATATTTCACATTCAGTGGCTTCCTTAACTTTCTCAAATGAAGTAAGAACAATAAGCCAAAGAGAACTCAGTCTTTCAAACTCATTCAATATTTTGGATTTTTATGTGCAATTTGATTTCTTTTTATTATAACAATTTAACATTTTGTTTACTTTATATGCTCCTTACATTTTTCATGAGATTTTCATCTTTATTGTATTAAGGGCAGGAACACCAAGTGTCAGTTGTACAAAGAAGATTTGTCATTTTTCTTCTCTTTGAAATGAGTGTAGCAGCAATGATAGAAGCTCATGTTAGTAAATCTTTCATCACTTATTAATCAACCGCATAATGCAAAGTTGACTATGAATTCAATCTTAAATTATTGTAAATGTAAATTGATCACCAATTTGATTTGATCAACAACTATGCAATTGCAAATTGGATATGCTATCGATTTTTGTATTTTACAAGGGAGTTGTTTCACCATTTCCATGTGTTAAATGAATAGGACTCAATTTGTGTTCTATAAAGATTTCTCTTGTTAAAGGAAGTTTTCTATATACTTTTCTCTTGTTTGAAAAAATAAATAGAAATTGAATTCGAGAGATCTGTATAGATTATAATCAGTTTATTTGATCCGAAGAATGATGTTTACTTTGAATATTATTTTCTAAAAATTTGGTTTATTATTGTTTTACATAATTTTTTCGGTAGTAATTCACTTCATTATGGAACTGTAACATTGGCAGAAAATTGTATGTGTTAAGTCCTTCCTAATGAAAGAAAAATCTATTAAATAATAAAGGACAATCAAAGTAGGTATTCAGTTTGAAAATATAATTTAATTGTAACTAATTCAAATCAACAACCTACTTATAAAAATATAAGAAACTAGCTCTAGAAAACATAGAACAATTCATAAGTTTCAATAATGTAAAGTTTGAGTTCACAAACATTTAAATCTTTTAAACTTGAAACAAAGTTTCAATAAGTGAAATCTAGAATAATTATTGTTTCTAATATTCACTTACAAACCTATGTTGCTTTGAGTAGATGTTTTAAGTCTAAAATACCAATTTGAAGTCCTAGCCTAGATTTGGCAGTCGCAAAAGTTTTATTAATTAGATTCTAGAAGGTACCTCTTGTTTGAAGTTCATTTTTTTTCATGTCTATATTCCCAATGGACACAAAAGACCTTATACAATGGAGCTCCATGAGTAGCCTCAAGTTCCTAGTATTTGTACTCTCAACTCTACAATTGTAAAGTATTTTTCAAGTCAATTTAGATTTGATAGTGACATGAACTATTGCCCAAGAGAATCAAAAGTAGACCAAGAGTAGACATGTGGAAAGCTCTATCAAGATTTATTGGTCCTTTGGACAATGTGTAAGGTTCTATGGAAACAAGGAAGTAGACACAATTCAATTGATTGAATGAGTTTGAATTTTCTATTATCTACAAACTCATGGCTTTAAGATTTTAGAGACATGATACTTATATAAATTTTGACCTAAGATGCTTTTGGGTCCATCCAATAGTCTCCCTAAACTTTTGAATTCAATATTCAATCCTTTGAACTCATGAAAATATTAGATTATCATTCATAGTGACTATATATTTTCATTGTCTACATAGTCAACCAAGATTTGTATTTGCACTTGTCTGACCTTTTTCAACATATCAATACATTGTCACTAAAAATACAATATCATTATCAAAAATTGTTCATCAAATCCACCAAACATGAGAGTATTAGTCATTGAATAAAGGCATTTTACAATTTTTATAGTTTTCACCATATTCCTTTTCAATCTTTCAACATGAAAAATTATCATCAAAACTAGTAAAGTCAACAGTCAAAGAAAAAGAGGAATATCCATAATATCAACAAATGTACAATTTTTTTGTAGGTTCAGTTAAAAGATATGGAGAAGGCTTTAGTTACATTCATGAAGGTAACTAATAGACTGATGAGGAGGGTGATGCTGGGAGCTGCTTCTGGAGAATCCAAAATTACAAGGAAGCTAAGGAAACAGGGAAAATCGGATGTATTGAAGATGATGGACGAGACCGAGGGACCTGAGTGGAGAGAATACATTGCTCTCATGGGGAAATATGGGGACCTACTGAAGAAATCCAATGAATGGATTTTTGTTGTTGCTTTGATGACTATCATGAGTTTTTTGTCCTTTTGTTTTAATATCTTAGACTGCTATTTTATAATAGCTATGATATGGTGGAATACCACCTAGGACACCGTTGACTTAATTAATGGTTTACGTAGATCTAAGTATGCTAGTAAAAACTTATTGTTTTTTATTAGTACTGGTTGGACTATAGTTACCATGTTCAATGTTGGCCTGCAAACTAATCTAGTTGTTTTTTGGTTTGTTGGTGGTGTTGTTTCCCACCTTTTTCCATTTCCTTTTTTTTTGCTGCTGTAACCATGGGACCGGGGCCCTTCCCTAATTATCTAATAACAAAAAAAAATGTCCAAAATTTTAATAAATGACATAGACAACATTAACATGTACATTCTTGCTCAACTTATCCTATCCACTATCATAATCTCAAACACCATTCAACATAGTTGTTAACATGTGTCATACACCCTTTTCAATAAATGTTCAATATATCATGCATATGACTAGTAAATCAAGCTAGTCAAATAGATATCAACTCCCAAATAAATGTTTTCAAAAGTATTTATCAGAACATAAAGTAGTGCAAGCAATACCAAACATTTTACTTCTATATGTAACAAGCTTTGTTGAACTATTTAAGATTATTTTTCAAAAATGGAGAAACTCCAAAACTTTGAAGAAAATAATCTCCAAGTCATTTCAATATCATTCCAACTAATTGCCAATGTATCTAAATATCAAGTAGGTTAAAATATATGTGATACTCATGTTACATTTGACTATCAAGAAGTCATTTTCAAAAAGCTAATGAAATTGTCATTGTAATTTTAACCATTTGAACCTTAGTTAGGGTTTCAATCTTTACAAGCCTATTAAAAAATCTATTACAACTTGAAGATAAAGGGAAAAAGTTGCCTAAAAATACATGAGAACTTAAACAAAGATTATCAAATAAATAGGCATTTTAATCACTTGTGAAACCCATAAAATTCAAATTTATGGGATCAAAGTCTTTTTTGCTTTAATTTATATATATCAACAACCATTTCTTTAAATAAAAGGTACACAAACTTAGATAAAATGCACTTGGTAATGAAAACTTAGGAATTTACCATGTTCATAGTATCTCAAACATTTTTAATCTTGTTGGAAGTGTATAAGGATTAGAAAATGATATATGAACCCTTACAACAGGGTTTCTTGACAAGTATATATCAAATGTAAAACAAATGATGCTCACTATGAATAAAATACACAATATCATGCATGCAAATATAGAAGATTTCTTCAACATATATCCAAACAAACAAAAGGATATTCAATATTTGATACTACATAAAACTATCAAAACCCACAGAGCACACAAAGTGTGACATAATGTCTCTAAGGCATCTAGCCCCATTGATTGAAATGATTGTCAAATGCACAAAATATATTTGTTGAAAAATATTTAACTTTTAAGGAAATGAAATAGACAAAAAGAAATATAAGCATGACAACCTTTTATATAGAATATGTCTTCAATATATATCCAAACAAGTGAAAGTATATTCAATACCTATACTACATAAAACTATCAAAACTCATAAAACATACAAAGTATATTTGTTAAAAAAAATTTACAAACTTTTCAACTAATGAAACAAACAAGCATAAATCCAATCTTAGACAACCTTTTCCAACATTATCCCTACTTGTGCTTAAATGGGAGCTTCAAGTATCAGCATCCTAAAATGATCCTTTGAATCAAAATGCCAATCACTTGGTAAAATCCCTAGAGCTACAAAATTTAACTACTATAGGGATAAAATAGAAACTGGTTAATATTTAAAAGAAAAACCACAGCAACAATGATGGTAGTCAGAAATACTAACTGCTAAAAGAATTGCATCTACAATCAATTAGATATTCTTGTCTGCCTTCAGGTCTGCATTTTCAAAATTATCATTGATTCATGGACTGTTTGAAATGTCACGACCACCTTGTGGTCATGCAACTTCCTGTTCATTTTGAAATTTTTTAAATTCCAATCACATATGTCTTTCATTTTTCATGAAACTTCTATGTCATTGCCAATTCTCCGTAATATGCGTTGTATTTATTGCTTGCAGAAATTCGTATACTATGTAACTTTTCTCATCATTGGGATATGGTCAAGTCTTCCCATATTCTCCCAATCTGTGCACTTGTAATTGTGTAAGTAAACCCCAAAACCATAAAATTCATACTAAACTATACTTTTGACCTTATTTACATACAACAAATATGCAAGTAAACCTTGAAATCCTAAAAATATTGAAATTTGGCTTTGAATCCCTATATTCTCCCAAAAACTGGATCAGTAGTAAACATGCACATGAACCCTAAAACCCCTCTAGTATCACAAAATGATTAAATTCTTTGATTTTATCAATTTCTCATAATTACCTTTGTTAATTTTGTCTCATATTTTGATTGACAAATTATCAATTTTGCACTACCTTTCTTCCCAAGATTATGTAAAAATTTAAGGGTGTAGTTCCTCTATCCAAGATTGCATGGAGACTCTCCAACATAACAAATATAGAACTATGCCATGTAATTTTGGAGGAATTCTACAAGTGAATTATAGAAGAACTAAGATGTAGAAAAGGAGGATTAGAATGAAAAATAGATTCACAAAAGAGGATGGCATGTGTTTTCATGTCAAATTTCATCACAATAGTATTGGAGAGTTATAAAAGGGCTCGCAAAAGGAAGGCATGGTGTACATTTGCACACCAAATTTTTGGTGAGATATAATCTAAAATTAGAATATGAAAGTCCAAGTTATATGACTTTTAGTATTTCATTATAAATTTGTTTCATGTGGTTTTGGAGGGAAATTTTTTCATATTCCTCACCCATTAATCCTACACATATTTAATTACAACTCATTCAAAGGGGTTATAAACCTTTTGAAAACTAATGCAATATAATTTTGTTGCTGCACTATTGATTTTTCTTTCTACTTTGCAATTTTCCAATCTCTAAGCATCTTATCTCTTTCTTTATACACTTAATCCATAGATTTATTGAGTTCAAAAGTTATGGCATATAATATTTTTTAACATTGAGAGCTATGGGAGTTATCTCTTTAACTTGCACTGCAAGTTGGGTTGTTAAGTTTGATACTTTAATTGTTTTACTTTTCCACTAAATATTGCACCATCTTGTGTATTAGTTGTGGTATTTTAGGTCATACCAAGATAAATTTGAAATTTAAAGTGGCGGTTTGATGAATTGTCTTGGTGATTTATTCTTTACATTAAAGTTAGTGTAAACTCTTGAACATGAAATTATAAATGAAAAATATAGTTTTGGATTACACATAAGTATTTTATAAAATTATTCTCTTAGATTTTTTGAATGGATCCCCTTGAACAAAATAGTCAAAATTATCTCCTAGTTAGTTATGTCAAGCAACCTTGCAATTTGCAACCTAAGGTAGATAATCTCAAGGTGAACACTTTCTAAGAAGGGGGGTCATATTCCATCCCAATGTGTTGGCATGCCAAAGCACATGTCAAGAAAAAAAATGTTAGACCTAAATGAATCCCTAAATTTTGTAAAAGTTGAAAATGCCAAATTTTTAAGGGAAGTCAAAAAGACTAGAAATGTCATGAAAACCAACATATAGACTTGAAAGAAATCATATGATTCTCAAAATAATGAAAAAAAAAACTTAAAGTGGGAACTTTTTTATCAGCCTTGGTAAGAGGGGTGACTAGGAAGGTCTTCGAGGTGGCCCAAGGTAAGTGGTAGCAATACCTAGGTGACTTACCCTATCAAAATAGGTGACCTAGGAAGGCCAAAAAAGAAAACCCATGCTATACCCAAGAAAAACCTAAGCAGCTTTAAACAAAAAAAATGAACTAAAACTGAAAAATAAAAACATGAAATTTTTTATTACCTAATTAACAACCTAAAGTAGATATAAAAAAATCAAGGTTGATAAAAAATTGAAACTAAACAAATAAAAGCTAAAACTAGGGGAAAATAGGGTTTTTTTTTCTCAAATTTTGTACCTTAGGAACCACTGGTGTCCAAATAGAAACCATAAGATCTCAATCCCTTAATTTATACCTTTGCAACAACTATAATTTTATATGATTTTATCATCATTCACACAAATCTCTTATTTTCTCTCCCTCATTAGAAGCACACAAATGAAGTCTAAAATGAACCAAATTTATGTATAAAATTAAGTTCCTAACCACTTTGATTTGTTATTTGTGCATATTGAGGCAACACAAGTATATTTTGTACCTCAATGGAACATGGTACATCCTCTCATCTATGTCATTTGTGTAATTTAAGATAATACTTTGATTGCGTGCATTTTAGTCAATTTTATTTTTTTCTTTAATAAGTTATAGAGATCAGCGGACCACACAATGAAGGTAGTATCTCTCAAACCCAACATCACTAATAAGTACTCTTGTTATTTTCATTATTGTTGTTGAAGATTATCATATTACATGTGTTCATACAATTTGTATTGTACCTATCTATATGTATGATAATGAAAATAGGTAAGTGCAAGTCCTACATGTTTATTTTGGGAATGAAACATACCCTTCACATAGAATATAATACGTAAGGGGGAAATATGCAAGTTCCCAACATTGTTTGGGCCTACATGGCAATCCAATGATGATTTGGCATTCTAACTCACAGTCTATGTGGCATAAATAAAATCTGCCCATAATTCACCTTGATTGAAGTTAACTTATGTTTCTAGGACCCTCCCTCATGTTTTCATCATCCTTGAAAACTATATACCTTGCTTGCATTTCCCCTACATTCTATAAAACCAAGTTATTTGATCATTCAGCTAGAGGGGTACCAAAAATATTGTAAGGTCACTTGAGAGATCCTAGTGTTTCATAATCAACCCTAGTTAAGTTGCAAGGTTCTTTAGGTGACCCACCCTACTAAAAAAAGTGAACCACCTCACTAAAAGAGGTGAATCTATCATGTTTTGTTGGTGTGTGAATCTCTATTTCTAGTTGTTCCTTTTCTAGTTTGGCACATGATAGAGAGTTCACTTAAGTCTTGATGGCATGAATCACTCCCATGACTACTTTTCTTCTTCCCTCAAAGTCATTGTCATCTCATTTATATTGGTAGTCTCCTTTCTTGTGTAAACACCCTCATACATCATGTATCTAGGTGGTCTTATTTGTATTTAGTTGTCTCTACATGTTTTTAAGAAGTTATACATCTTCTTCATATTTGAATAAATAAAAGCTCACTATCATAGATCTACAAGCCTTTCTTGGTCAATTCCCAAGATATATGTCCTCCATAATTTTTTTTTAGCTTTTCCCTTGCTACATTTTAAGCTTCTAAAGCTTCCTTATCAAATTTTTAAGCAATCTCCAATTTTATTGTAGAAATTAAACTTCTCTTGCTTCATTGCTTCCATCAAGAGCAATTTCATAAGGCTAGAGAGGAGAAGAAAATAGAAAAAGATGGATCCTCTAACGACAAAAGTCACATATTCTCTAAAGAAGATTCATAGAATTCCCATATTCCTTTATTTCATTTTCTCTTGTATAATTTCTCTTTCAAATAAGCAGTTAAAGGTAGTAACTAGATCACCACTTTGTGTAAGGTCTAGATAATATTCCATTATTTTTTCTTGATTTTATATTATATTTAGTTAGCTCTTTAAATTAAAATGCAATTAGTTATCATTTATTTATTTAAAGATATTTTTTCTAGATCAAGACATTTACAAAATCATATCATCCCTAAAAAAATTAGGTTTATCTCATTTCATTAATGAAACAAAATCAAGACTTTATCCTCAAAAAAATCATAAAGAAAAACTATAAATCTTACATCTAATTAATCTAATCCATTTAATTGCATTTTCATTCAAAATTATCAAACAATTAAAAAATATATATTTAATTCATTAATTAATTACCTTGATCTATTTAATTCTTTAATTAATTACCTTGATCTATTTAATTCATTAATTAATCACCTTGTTCGAAACGTTACTTTCACAAATAGAATGTTCAAGAAAGAAGATATATTGGATTTTTCTTGGTTTTAAGTAACACGTCTTAGAATTGTTAGCAAAATGAAGGTGCCTCATCCTTTGATTTTTATTAGAATATTATTTAATTATTTAATGTGATAATTATCTTATGTTGTCTTGTGAGTTACAACTTGTAGTTTCTATTTCCAAGGAGGAGTCAAGTTGGAAGTTACCATCTACAAGTGGAGTTGTGCATGAAGGCATTTTCTATTTTCATGTTTTGATTACAAGGGAAAAATAGGTTTTGAAGGGGCCTAAAACCCTTTACATCAAAAGAAACAAAATGTTGCTCCAAAAAAATACAAGAGTCTACTAGGTGTTATAACTGCTACTTGATTTCTAAAGCAACACTTGTAGAGTTTGATCTTTGTCTCTGATTTTCTCTTTGATTACTTAATTCTACCAATTCCACTTGAGGATCACTAGACCTAGAACTAGTGACAACTCTTCGATGATCCAATTTAATTTAAATAAAGAAAAATCCTTCTAGCACCAATTTTGTTGATGTGGTTGTTACAAACACAACATGTAGATAAAATCTTGTTATAATTTGAACAATATAACCTATCTATCTTGAAATAATCACAAAATTCGGTTAGAAATTTAGCTATCCCAAGGCTTAGGAATGTTAGGTCTTGAAGTACAAGGTTCACTCAAGGTTCATGCAATTATTGTTTTCACATGGGGGCCTACTGATATTCAAAAGATTTTTCTTAATGGACAAGTGATGCAATAATCTTAATAAATCATGCTTGCATCACTTTTAGACTTCATTCAATTTTAAACCTTTTCAAAATAAACTTCAAAACATCAGGGTAAGAAGAGATAAAGTTATTATTGTAAAGGGGAAAGCAAGGGGGAGAGGTGAGAAGCTAGGGGAGATTCATCTATAAAATTAATGGGACCATATCCTTAACATCCTACCCTATAGTTTTGATTAACATCACATTTTTTGATATTTCAAGGCGTGTCATAACAATTATACAAGTTTCTTTTAGGTGGCTCATTGTATCTAAACTAATTATTTATGAGAAGTAGGAACTAATATCTACATTATTAGGAATTATAGAATAATATTCATAGTTCCTCTTCTTAATCTTTTATATCCTAGTGATGTATAAATGTCCCTAGAAAAATAACTAGACCTTGTATACTTCATATCTTTCAATTATTCTATTGAAAAATAACAAATTCAAGATCACTTTGTTGAAGTTTGAAAAAAATGATCTTATACTAAGCTCATAATATGAATTTGAAGATCATTTGACCATATCATATTTGTCACACTGTGTGAGTGAGTCACAACTTATAAAGGTCATAAAATTTTCAAACAAACTCAAGCTAAGCATCACCTTTTTCAAATCACATGATTTTTTTAGAAAAATAAAAGGTGCCAATAATTTCCCCATAGGACATGTTGTATACATGCATCACAATGTGTAATATAATCTCACAACCTATCATGTTTGACACCATGTAGATACTATACTTGTAAACTATAACTCTCTCATATAATAATCACATTGAAAAACAATTAATTTTGATGTTGCATTTAGTTTTTTGAAAATAATGCAATATTGTGACATTATACTTATGACACCATGCAAAAATTATTTGCAATCACTCCCTTGAGCCACCAATTCTAGGGCCTAAGTATGAGAAAATTTACTATTTTGTATACTCTAATTTCATATTGTGAATTGTTTGAGATCCTCATTCCTCATAATTATCATACATAAAAAAAGATACATTGATCAACTCTATTTAAAGTTTTATGGCTTAATTTAGGTAAAAATAACATAATTTTAGTAGCTTGATTGTGAGAGATTTTCTCACAAGAATAAATGTGACCAGGCTATGGGTTTGATTTCTTTGTATGTCTCTAACAACTTGTTCCATATTGAGGAATGCAAAACACCTAAGAAAGTAAGGGATAAATTAAAATATCTATTTGGTATAATTAGAAAATTAAATGCTTTGAAAATAGAGGAAGAATTTATTTCTCTTTCCCCTAATGCATTTTCTTCTATGGAAGATTAGTTTTCTAAGTTTAAATATTCAAGATCTCATTTTCCTAGTTATGTGAAAAATAAATATGATAGTGAATCTATATTATTGATTTATTAAAAGTTAAAAGGACCATTTGTTGTATTTTCTTCTATCATGGATGCTTTTATGATGCATTTACCATACCTTCTTTTGATTAACTTTGTGACTATTTGATTAGAGAGCAAGCTAATATTATCTAATTCAAAGCACTTCCTCAGAGCTAGGTATTGGTGGTCCAATCACCCAAAGACAAGGGAACACAAAAATAAAATATAGTAAAGAATCTAATGAGCCTCCCATATCTTATTTATGTTTCCTATTTACACTTATTTGGTTAAGTTTAGTTAGGGGACTTTTAGGTTATTTAATTTTTGTGTCTCGTGTTATATGCTTGTGACACTTGTCATAATCCTATGTTATTCTATCTCTTCACCTTGCATATATAAGCAAGGATCCTCATGTAAATTATGATTAAATTTTTTATCATATTTTGAATTGTATAATATAGCATTCATTCCTTGCTACTCTCTTGTGGAAGTTTATATTTGGTTTTTTAGGTGATCTTGGTTGCTTCAAAAACAATTAGAGTCAAATAAGGCAGAAGTTCAAAAACAACTAAAATTGCAAAGAAAGCCTACCAAAGGCTTTGGAAAAGAGGTTGACCATGGATACAAAATTCCTCAATGGAAAAAAGAAAAACCCTCTTCTTCCAATGAATATTTATGAGCTTTGAGGTTTAACTTAGATTACTTTTCTTTGGGCACATGAACAAGTGTCTCACTACCACATATGCCCTTAAATGTAAAATAGAGTTTTTCCTTCTTCGTCACACATCATAAGGATTTTTATCAACAAGATATAAATAAGTAACTATACTAATCAAGTATTAATAGGTACTCATAGCCTTTACCCAAAATCATTGATCTAATTGTGTACCACTCATTATACTTTTGCCTCTTTCCATCAAGGTTTAGTTTATCCTTTCTAAAGCCCAATTTTATTGTGGGGTGTAAGGAGTACTCTTTTGCTTCACAATAATAATTTTACAAAATAAATGTAATTCCTTAAAGATAAATATTCACCTTCATTATAATTAAATATTAATACCTTTATCCTCATGTTTGATTACTTCTCAACCAAAGCTTTAAATCCTTAAACTTAGGGAAAATTTTATGTGTAAATATAGGAAAATAAACTTTGATGTAACTTAAGTAATCATTAATAAATTAACAATAATGTGATTTATGTATAGAACCTACAGCCCTAGACCAAAAACATATGAATGAATGACTTCTAAATCACATTTTTCTCTAGTACTTCCAATAATAGTATAAAATTTTCTCTAATATCCAAACACACAATGGTCAAATAAATCAAACTCATCAAAATAAATAGAAAAATTGTCAACCATATTTTTATTAAAAATATTTTCAAAAATTTTGATCTCCTAATGAATGATGTGGCAAACCTTAGAAGATTGCTAAAGACTCGGCATAAGGAAATCATGAATCTTTCTTCCACAGTGGGAGAAATTAAAGATCTTTTGTTCCAAGCAGACCAGTAGCAATCAAAGTCTGAGAAACTCTCCTCCCAGGAAGAAGAAGAAGAAAGCAACAGTGGTAACAAAACATAGTCCAAAAGACTAGAGACAAATCCTATTCATTATTGCTAGCTACTAAAGGGAATTATATCAGACTTAAATTTTTTTTTCAGGATACAAGAAAATCCCCATGGATGCATTTGTGGATACAGGTTCTCCCAGATCCCTGGCTAAAACTAATTCTATTCCTCTTGAATTCTAGAAGCCCTAACCTGATCTACCTCATAGTTATGCAATCAAAGGAGAAAGGATTCACATGGGAAGGTATGCTCATGATGTTCACATTGAAATAATGGGAAAAATGTTTGTGAAAGATTTTATAGAACATAATGATCTAGAAGATGATATTCTATCAGAATTTTTGTTTCTCACCAAATATGAGCCTCTTCATTTTTGGAAACATAAGATCTCATTAAGACATGAAGATGGACAGATTGACATTCCCACTCTCAAAATAGTCAATCAAAAATTTAAAAACACTAGAAAAAAGGGCAAGAAATAATCAGTATAAGAACTAACCAAAAATACATTTGATATGTTTGAAGATATCAGGAAAAGATTTGAAACAGAATGTTGCAGCATGAACCCTTTACATTTTTGGTCCTAGGATCACGAAGAATGTGAGATTCAGATACGACTAGAATGCCAGTCTATGATACCTCATAAGCCTACTTACTCGATAAGTCCTACTATAAAAAGGAAATGGATGAGCATCTAAATGAATTACTAGAAGGGCACTTCCTCCGCCCCAACAAAAGTCTGTTTTCTTGCCCAACATTCCTAGTAAAAAAAACAACATAAAAAGAGAGACGTAAAAAGATATTTTGTATTAATTATAAGCCTCTAAATGATATAATTCTTCCTTTCAATTATCCAATTCCATTTATTCTTGATTTAATTAGAAGGCCTGCTACTAAAAAGGTGTTTTCAAAGTTTGATTGCAAGTCAGGGTTTTGGAAAATCAAAGTTAAGGAATCATACATGTATAAGACAACATTTTCAATCCCTCAAGGACTTTATGAATGGAATGTCATGCCCTTTGGTTTATACACAGCTCCAACTTACTTTCAGAGAAGGATGGACCAAGCTTTAAGGCACTTAAAAGATGTTGTGTTGTTTATATAGATGATATACTTGTGTTTTATGATTTTGTAATTGACCATATGCAACACTTAGAAGAATTATATGCAACCATCAAAAATCATGGGATATGCTTAACATCAAAGAAAATGGTGATTTGGAAAAGACAGATTGACTTCCTTGGTTTACATTTGAACAATGGCAAGGTTCAGCTTCAACCACACATCCTCCAAGGCATTTAGGAATTCCCTAATATCCTTCAGGACAAGAAGCAAATTCAAAAATTTCTTGGATGCTTGAACAATGTGTCCCCTTTTTACAAAGGTCTAGTTGAGGATCGTAAAGAAATATAATCACATCTAAAAGAAGGGAAGGAAGAATGGTCTCTAGCAGCAACAAAGGCAGTCCAAAGAATAAAATCCAAAAGCAAAAAATTTCCCTCTCTGCAAACTCCTACTCCTAATTTATACATTGATGCTTTTGATAACACATGGTCTGCTATGTTGATATAGGAAGAAGGAAATGGCAAGAAAAATATCTACAGTTACAAGTTTGGTACATTTACTGAAACTAAAAGCAGATATCATATATATGAAAAGGAGATTCTGGTTGTCAAAAAAGGTATTGAAAATTTTAAAATCTTCCTTAAGCTAGTTAAGTTTACAATCCATACTAATAGCCAAGCCATGAGAAGCTTGCTTAAAAAGAAGCCTAACAAGGATATAGCCCAAGGTAGAATTGTTAGATGGTATTTTGAATTCCTTAGTTATGATTTTGAAATAGAATGGATCAAGGGTGAGAACAACCCCCTAGCTGATACTTTGACAAGAGAACTTGCAGGATCCATCTATCATGATTTAGAATCCAATGCCCTAGATTGGTATAGGCCAGATGGAACACCCATGTATATGGTTGAATATGGTAATGACATAAGGATAAGTCTTCCATTTCTTCCTGAAGAAATTGTGCAATTATTATTAGAATCTTACTTCCTTAATAAATTGCTTCTTGATTTAAGGCAACAAATGAGATACTATCATGGATAAGGTTTAGTGGATTTAGCTAAAGAAAAGGAATTCAAAGCACTCCTTGGATTACATTTGGCTCCAATAAGGCACTGGTGTGGAAATGATGGACTCCATATCCGCATAAAAGGTTTATTTAGCATGAATTGGTCTAAGTAGAGAAAAATGAATTTGCTTAAAATTTTGAAATACAGATTCATTACTAGGATCAATTTTGACCAAGACATCTTTGAAGAATATACTAATTTGATCAGAGCAAGATTCAATCCAGACATGGTAGAATTTTTAAACTTCATACATCTTCAACTTTGGCAAAGAATGTGCAGTTCCATGGTACAATATCTAACTCATTATCCTAGGAAATGATATGATTTCCCAAGAATTGAGTTATATCCTCTCAAAGCCAGATGGAGATCTGAAGTCAAGATTGAAGATATGGAAATTAGATTGAAGCCAACCTCCCTTGCATGAAGAATTGAAATGGATCACGCCTACTCCCAGGATTATTTGGTCCAAATAGATTATGTTTTCAACCCCCAGTTTGAAGATTGGCAACAAGTTTACCATGAGTTACCTAATGAATTACTAGATCCGATACCATTCTAATTGGCTAGCACATGGGCTTGTCTGTTTCGTGATTTCACCCATGTTAAGATGTGACAATAGGAAGTAACCCTGTCATAAAAAGCAAGATCCTTGTATCCACTTACGAGTGTTAAGTGGGACCTTCTCACTCATAGGTGTCCAAAAAGTGACTGTCTTTATTCTCCACTATGTTAGTGCTCACGACAGACTACTTAACAACTATCTACTCCATAGTGAGGTAGGTAGTGGGACGCGTGTCATCTTTGTATGGACAGACTCCAAAATTAATTGTAATATGCCATGAGGTTACAAGCTCTTCCCCTTCTATAAATTGTTGGGGACGCCTCATTCTTGGCATGGGTTGTCTAGAAAGGAGTCTTGAGTCTAGCTTGAAAGTCCCAAGTTTTGCATAAAATGTATGTTCTCTCCTACGCTTTGAGCGATCTGGATGAATAAAAATCTATATGCATGTTTGCATGTAATATGAAATTTGTAATCAATAATATTATGTTAGTATTGGTATTCCGCAAATTGTGTGAAACTTGTTGGTATTCCACAAATTGGTATCAAAGCCTTGTGATGTTGTGTGATAATGCTTGATCTTGAACAACAAGTTCATGATATTTATAATAGTGTTTATTGTTCATCTAGGTTTGGAAGATTTGTCAAAATAGTCTATATATTCATTGTCATTATTTTGGGTTTGATTTGGGCATTCAAGAGGCTATTGTTTCATTAGCTCTTTATAGTCATTTATTGGGGGTTATGATCTGAACGAAGTTGCAATCATGAGTAGTTGTGGACCTGCAGTAAGACCATAAATCCTATGGTGAAGCCGAAGGAGAGGCGATTGAAGGGCGATTAGTAAGTCAGAAAATGTAGCAACAAAAGGATTTGCAATTCCAAGTAAGTTCTGATCTCTTCATTATGGCTAGTCAAAGATCTATGAATGCAAGTAGCTCTCTCTCTTCTATCATCCATAATAATTTCCATGATAAAGAAGAATATGTGGATGAAAATGGAAATTTTAAATTCCCTGATGTAAATTTTTTTTATTTATATCCTGAAAAGGGCATAAAGGCTAAAATGATGAGCTTTGTTCATCAATCTGAAATAAATCTTAGAGTGTTTGGTGTCGGTATTTTCCCTATGTATCTTCCTTTCCTATTACCTGAAGATATTAAACGTTGGAAAGAAAAAGGGTTCTTTCATGTACACTTCTCTCTGGTTGAGATTATCTTACACCCTCACTTCAATTATGACATTGGTGCTAAATATTTTGCTAGTTTAATAGACACCTATTGTAGAATCTGGGACCAAACATTTATTGGTCAATTCAGAGGTCACCTCACAAAAGCATCTAATGAAAGTAAAGGAGGTGATGCTTGAATGTCAGTCCGACCAAATTTTACTATCAGCCTTGAAGATAAATATGTGCAATTAAATTTTTGCTTGCTTTTGCAAGTTAAAGGTGTCATTCTACAACCTGATTTAGTTTATGCCACAGTTGGTGGTAGATATATATATAGACTATTAAATACCATGTTTCCTCCATCTAAATTTCCAACAGGAGTAAGGTATCCTGAAGCCAACTCAAATGTTGATGACTTTGGAAGACATATAGATGCAACTTGGTTTGACATTGGTTTCCTTGTGATTGAAAAACTCATCAACCAATCCTAGCCTAGATTCCAAGAGTTACTAATTCCCTCTAGGAGTTTTTTATTTGAGAAACCCTATACACAAAGCCACGTGATAGCTAGCATAGATTTAAAAGCACTTCCTGATGAAACTTTATTTGAGCATCTTGAAGCTTCCACTAGCGGACAACCCTATATGTCCACAAGATCTTATTCCCTGTCACAAAATTTATCCAATACGTCCAACAATCCATACATTGATTATAATCCTGAGGAATCTTTAGGGTCATCTAGCCATTTCTCAATGTATAAACAACCCTTCATAAATCCCTATCCTTCAAGGGCTGCTTTGGCCACATTGTCTGATTTAAGCAGTAACCCTGACCTCATGGATAAATTGGCTAGACAAGTCAACCAACGACTTGCTTTGACCCCCAAAGAAGATGAGAAATATGATCATAAGGGTAAAGGGATAAAAATTTCAAAGATGGGAGAAAAGGGATGTATGATGAGGGAAAAGATCCCCAAAGGAAAACTCCCACGAGCTAGATTTGAAAATAAAACTATTTACAAAATGGAGATGAATGATCAAGAACAAGATATAATTGGATATGAGCCTAGTCGATGGCCAACTCTTGAGACATTCACTGTCATTAACCCTGATAAGGGGTTATGGGGACGGTATGAGGCAAGACTTCATATAGACCTGGGTAGGAATAAAAAAAACTCAAAAAGCCCAGAGGAATTGGATGTCCCAATGGATGATTTCAGCTTAGGAAAATATAGATGACATGGCCATTGATGTTAGATTTTCTAGTGATTTGTGTTTAGAAGCTATAAATAAACTAGATAATGTGTCAGTTGATCATAAAAATATTTATACTACTGCTCTTAAATCTGAACAATATACTTCCACTCTTTCAAATGATATAGCTGGTGTTAGCTATGATGTAAAAGAGGTACACAAAAGTGTTAAAACCATTATCTCTAGCTAGTAACACCAGGATAGTTATCTCACCCACCTTTATGATGACTAGCAGAACTTTGAAACCTCAAGGAAAGTAACTGACCTTGAAAATAAAACTCCCCTAGATTTTGTTGCAAAAAAAATAGAAAAGGTCAAAATGCTTACAAAAAGATAAGAGTTCCACAAACTGGAAGAGATAGCTTTGAAGAAGATGACAGACAAGAAGGGAAAAAATATTGAACAACTAGCTCCTCCCAAACAAAAGAAGGTACTGATCCAAAGAAGGCAAAGCTCAAGAAAAGAAGAAGTGGTGGCTTCATCCTCTAGGAAACCTTCTTATAAGCCAACACCGCATGTTCCTATGCCTAAAATAAAGGAACATAGTTTAGCCAATAGAGAAGAACATTTGAAAGATTGGCTTGAGGAATTGGGAGTTGAAGAAGAACAAGCATAACCTGTATATATGGATGAGCCCGGTTTTGATAACAAGGAATCTGAAGCTGAAACCTTTGATGTAAATACTATAGTTCTTTCTGATAGTTCTAGTGAATCTGAGTTCTTTGTAGATAATGATTTTGATGAGTTAGATTTAGATTTTTCTGGTTACAAGTAGATTGAAGAAAAAGAAACTTGGGAATCACTAGAGAAGTTGACAATGGACATAGAAATGCAAGAACCGATCATAGAAAACCTCAAACCAAAACAAATGAGACCATATGCCTCTAGTGGTTATATTCTAACTATTGACAAGCTAGTGAATTCCTATGAGGCTATTTGTACATGGACTGACACTCTCGAAAACATGTTTGAAAGAAGTGGTTCATGGACAGAACAAACAAAGGTTTTATATGTTGTAAGATTGATGTCTGGGAAACTGAGAAACTAGTGGAATAATTTTCTAGATCAAGGAAAAGGTCCAAGAGTAACCCAAGAACAATCCTTAGATCCTTTGTTGGTAGACCTAAGAAACTTGGGTAAAGATGATATTTTCCAAGCTGGATTTGATGAATTTAAATGGTTACTCACTGATTTGTTTTATGATGATATTTTCAATCAAGCTCTTGAAGCCAATAAGATACTACAATCAATGAAATTGAAAAATTTAGCAAAATTTGACGAATACAATTGTATGTTTGAATCATGCATGGTTGTAGTAGACAAAATGCACGGTCTCACGCAATAAAACAATATTATCTTAATTCACTTCCTTGTGGATTAGGAGCCTGGGCACAAGATTACATCATAAGGAAAGAACACAAACAACTTGATGATGTCATTTTCCCAACAATTTAGAGATTGATTCCATATAAGTTGGAGAAACAATGTTTGTTGGGAGCTCTACAGCTCAAAAAGGAGTATAATTATACTTGTAATCTCAAAGAATTTTGTGATCTCCCTCCTATCAAACAATTAAAAGATTTTCAGCAATTAAGGCAATTCAGGAAAGGAGGCTGTAGAAGGAAATGTAGATGCAAGAAGTGTTCTAAATCCAAATACCATGAAGGAGAATACACCTTCAAATGCAACAAGCATGGAAAGTATGGCACCAGGAAAAGATATAAGGCAGTTCCCTACAAGAAAAGAAAGTTCTCTAGGCAGGCACCACCATACTTGTTAAAGAAAAAAGATAGGAAGGTCCCTAAAGGAATAAAATGTTTTATTTGCAAAGGACCTCATTATGCTACAAATTGTCCCAATAAGCTTAATCCTGGAACTAAGATATATGCTATGTTTGAGTATGCCAATCCAGGATGGGAAATTGTTGATATTAAAGATGTTTCTGTTCAAATGGAAAATTTGTATGAATTAGTAGAAATTGTTCCTAACTCAAGTTTTATGATGAAATTTAAGGATTTAAAGGACAACAATAGGAAAATGCAATGACACTCCAGTTCTGAATTTGATGATTCTACTTCTGATCCTGATGAAGATTTCCTTACTACACTTCTCAAGGATACCTTGAAAGATATTCAAGTCAAATTACAAATTGATAAGTCAAAAGATCCTTAAAAATTGGTAGGAACAAAGGAAGAAATAAAGAAAGTTGTTCACCATAATTTGGCTCACCTAAAACAATTAGAGTCAGATAAGGCAGAAGTTCAAAAATAGCTAAAATTGCAAAGAAATCCTACCAAAGGCTTTGGGAAAGAGGTTGACCATGGATACAAAATTCCTCAATGGTAAAAGGAAAAACCCTCTTCTTCCAATGAATATTTATGAGCTTTGAGGTTTAACGTAGATTACTTTTCTCTGGGCACATGAACAAGTGTCTCACTACCACATATGCCCTTAAATGTAAAATAGAGTGTTTCCTTCTTCGTCACACATCATAAGGAGTTTTATCAAAAAATATAAATAAGTAACTATAATAATCAAGTATTAATAGGTACTCATAGCCTTTACCCAAAACCACTGATCTAATTGTGTACCACTCATCATACTTTTGCCTCTTTCCATCAAGGTTTAGTTTATCCTTTCTAAAGCCCAATTTTATTGTGGGGTGTAAGGAGTACTCTTTTGCTTCACAATAATAATTTTACAAAATAAATGTAATTCCTTAAAGAGAAATATTCACCTTCATTATTAAATATTAATACCTTTATCTTCATATTTGATTACTTCTCAACCAAAGCCTTTAAATCATTAAACCTAGGGAAAATTTTATATGTAAATATAGGAAAATAAAATTTGATGTAACTTAAGTAATCATTAATAAATTAACCACAATAATGTGATTTATGTATAGAATCCACACCCCTAGACCAAAAACATATGAATGAATAACTTCTAAATCACATTTTTCTCTAGTACGTCCAACAATAGTATAAACTTTGCTCTAATATCCAAACACACAATGGTCAAATAAATCAAACTCATCAAAATAAATAGAAAAATTATCAGCCATATTTTTATTAAAAATTATCTAAATACCTTTTTCATCTATGCAACCCAAATATTGGTGTCACAACATATATATGTTTTCAAAAGTATCAATTGCGTTGATAGAATTATACAATGTGGAGGTATCAAACTTAAATAGAGTCTGACATCAAGAGTCTCTCATTACCATCAAATTTACTCTCAACAATCTAAAAATAGACTTATCAAACATCACTTGCAGTCAAGAATAATTCAACTTGGATAAAAAAAGAAGATTTCTAAAAGTCCTAGAATCTACAAAACACCATAGAGAGTTTTTAATCTCCCATCCATAAAATATAATTCTACCTTTACCTTACCAACAATTTGAAGTGAACTATTATCACTAGATAAAACCCCTCCTCCATCATAAGCTTGGCAAGAGGAGGACCGCTCCTTAAGGAGAGTTATATGATAGTATCACTAAATCAATTAGCCAACAATCATCGGTAGCAACACTAGCATAAATGAATAAATCACCATTATCACCAGCATTGAAGGATTTATTATTAGAGGAATAATAAATGATTGTATTCTTATTTATACATTCCTTCTTTATGCATCCCCACCTCCCATAGTTTCAACACTTCACTTTATTCTTTCAAATGGTTTTGGATCATCTTTTAGACTTGGATATATCTTTTGATTTATTCTATTCTCCTTTAGACCCACCTTTGTCATTGGACCTTCCGTAAACATGTAATGCATCTTTTTAGTTGTCATCCATAGATTTTGTCCTCATATCTTCATCAAGAAAAGTAGTAACAAGGGAATCCAATTTTGGATATGTTATTTCTCTACTCAAATTAATGATTAGATTATCCCAATATTCTAGCAAAGGATAAACTAATAAAATACACTTATCCTTCTCATCTAGCTTAATAAAAACATAACCTACTTAACTCAAAATAAAATTAAAACTGCTCAAATACTCAATAATAAAATCCCCCTTTTTAATCTTTTAAGAGTAAAGTGTTTCGTTTAAATGTATATCATTAACAAGTATCTTAATTTGATAGATATCACATATCATCTTCCATAAACTATATATAGTAGCCTCTTCTAAGGCATTTGAGTGGAAAAAATTTGTAAGATAGAATCAAATGGATCCTTGTGTCTTTTTATACACATTTGTAAAGTCTTCATCTAACATACCCATTAATTTTTCTTCTTCTAAGAGATCCTCTAATTTCAACTTCTACAACTCACACCAAGAATCATCAACCTTCTTAGTTTCTAAACAAAATATACTAATCATGACTTCCACCACATCAAATCTACAAAACCCACTAAAAGAATTGTCACTATACTTGAAAATGCATTATTTTCTAATCAAAATCATTAATTCTAATATCAAAGGTTGAAAAAATGGTGAACAATAACAATGATCTAGTAAAAGTATGAAGTGTACAAATTTGATTAGCCTAATTAAAAGTACATGTGATTAACCATTAATTGAAATAGAAAATAGAGAGGAATGCAAAACAACAATAAGAAATAAAAACCACATATCACACTAGATACATGTGGAGATTTCTTTTGAGAAGAAACTCCACCACCAAAGTTGAACTTGTATTGATTAAGAAGAAACAAGCACATCAATACAGCTCTTACAAACTTTTTTTACTCTAATAGCATTCTAATAGCTTGAGAGTACTTACAAATAACCATATCTCCTCCATACCAAGACCTCAATATTTATACTTAGCAAGGCTCATAAAACCATCATAAAATAATACTATAAACCCAAACATGATATGAAAATACAATGGAAAAAAATTCTTACAACCCACTAAATGAGAATGCCTTCTAAAATATAAATTAGCTCCTTTTATAGTGATGCACCATATATTCCATCATAAGATGCCATTAATCCCACTTTCCTATTTTTACACACTTCATTAGTGCATTATCATGTATTTCCATTACCTTTATTGATAAAGATTCTTTATAGCTTCCAATCTTTGACCTTCTTTTGTAACCTTCCTTATTCAATGTCATTACAATAAAATCTTATTAAATTTACAGAATAGTAATAAAATAATATCCCTCAACTCCTTATGGGCATCCAAGTTATTCATTTACCCAATATTATACATTACCATTGGAATTTATCAAACTATCCTAACAACATAATGGTTTGGTATATGCTATCTTGGATTATCCTTATCCAAGTGGTTTTGTAGTAGAAAGAGTGCAACACGTGTTATCCTAAGTCCATCTCTTCCAATTTTATCTATGAGTAGACTTGAAATATCAGAAACATACCTTGTGTTAAGGTTACATGTGAGATTCTACACAACATGATTTCATAAGACAAAAGATAATTTTCATTACCTAGCACCTAAGTTTATTCTCTTAAATAATACATCATACTTGTAATTTGTGCATCACACCTTTGTTCATGGAGGCACAATCCTTGATGACATGGGTAGTGCTATGGGAAACATGGATTACAATGACACATTTTTAATGAATTTTGAGATAGACCTAGGGCATCCAACTGGGATGACTTCATTTATTAAACTTCTTCACCTATCTCTATTTCCACATGTTACAATCTTCTATTAATCTCCATGTTTTTTATTTTTTCTTCTCACTTGGGGTACAAGGTTTTTTCTTTGGAAGGCTACATGCATTCATGTTTCTTAAAGGGGACATATTAAAGAAGGAATATTAAATGACTAATCACTTTCAAGTTTTTGTGTGATTCATAGGTTAACATGGGATCGTGGTTCTAGGGTTTTCGCTTCCAATTGTGTTCATCTTTACATTTTAACTTTGGCATGCTTACTCATGTGGATTGGCATGGAGACCAAAGTGAAGGAAAAATTTAAAGGTGAAAAATATACACCCTACACTTTTATCATTCATTCTTGCATCTTTTTATGATGTCCTTAATACTTGGTCCCATTGAATTATTTCGATTGATGTAGTTCACCCTTTGAACCACTTCTCAAATCAAATTTCAATAATAGAACATAACCCCTCCTTAGATTGTATTCTTTAACTTTGATACAATTAGTTCACACCATTAAGTTGAATTTACAAGCACTTCAATGATCCATGTCATTTCCTTGGTGTGTATTTGACCCTTTTGTTCAAATATTGAAATTTGTCCCTAGATCCAAGCCAATCACATTCTTATTAATTGTTATCTATCATTCCTTATACTTGAAATATGTAAAATGTGTCTAAGTCAAGTGTAAAGGACGTCACTCTTAGGTCATTTGACAACAAATATAATACCTCATCCATCCATCATCTAAATATGTATTTGTAGGTCAAAAGGTCATTTATGTGATTCAAATATCACTTCCATGCATGTGTATTTGATCCAGATCATTTTTATATTGTAGATTTTTGTGCATGTGCATTTGATCTAGATCATTTTTATAATGTAGAATTAACCTTGACCAAAATTTGAGAATGGCCTAATCAATATTTCATCATTTTGCTTTCAATACATTTAAGTTAATATAATTCTAGATATCAATAACTATGATTAAAACAATAGACAACTATCTATCAACCAATGAATTAAATTAAATACTTTCATTTGTTTTAATTTTCAATTTTAGATTCAATCGTTTAATCTAATACAATTTTTAGTTTAAAATACTTAATATATATTACTCATTAATATATAAAACTTAATTGTAAAAAAGAAAATAAAATAAACTTTAGTTATTTATTTATAATTCAAATGAATCTTTTTCTAAAATTTTGTATTTATTAAGTAAAAATCAAAACCAAAATTTATTAAAACAATAAAATTGAATAATTGAATTTTATTTAAAACTCTCTAAATTTGACAACTAAAACACAAGTCCAATCATTTAATTTTATTTCAAGTCGTAGAAAATGTTTAGACGAAACGACCCATTAAAGTTGTCCTGAATTTCCACGAAGAACAAAACGAAAGCCGTAAAACAGACGGTAGGAAGTCAAAGAGGGCAAATTAGTCAAATTTGTTTGCATGTGAATACCCACATCATCATATGTGCAAATATTTCTACTGAAATGAGCTTTTGACTGGTTTGATCAATTTGCACACCGTTGAAATTTCGAAGGAATTTTTTATGCTGAATACATTTTCCATCACAGTAAATTCAATCAAACAACTTATACAGACTAAATTCAATTTTTAACCCTTGTATTAAAACATATTAATTGTACGTTTATAAAATTTCCAATATATATTACAGTCAATTTCAACAAATTTTCAAAAATATACTATTTGTACATTTGGAAGAAGTGCAGAAAATCGAATAGATGAGATTTCCCACCACTTTCCCTGGTAGACTAAAATGTAGGGTAGGTAAGTTCCGAGTGATTTGCGTCACTGATTTCATAGGAGAAATAGAATTATAAATGAGCTTTAATTTCCATTATTTTCACACAGAGAGAGCAAGTTGTTTGGAGGAACAGATAAGTGTTATGCAATTTGCAATGAAGATGGTGATGATGTGGGGTTTTCTGTTGTTAGCAGTGATGTCATGCTCTTCCGCATGTTATACAGATGAAAGAAATTCTCTGTTGGATTTCAAAGAGGGCCTCAACTTCACTTCCTCTTATTACACGCTGCAGTCATGGAAGGGATTTAACTGTTGTGCGTGGGAAGGAGTCACCTGCCACCCAATCACTGCCCATGTCCTTTCCCTGGACCTCAGTCCTCACTCCCTTGGAGACTACGTTGGGGACTATTCCATCTGCAGCATCTGGAGCACTTGGACCTCAGTTGGAATGCCTTCTCTCGTCCTCTTGCCATCCCTTCACAGTTTCACAAGCTCAGCAAATTGAGGTATTTAAATTTGAATGACTCTAATTTTATTGGTCAAATTCCAAGAGAGATTGGTAACATGTCCAATTTAACATATCTTGATCTGTCTGGTAACTCTTTGAGTGGCACCATCCCAACATCTTTGGGTAAGTTGTCAAAGCTCACACATCTTTACATGGGTTATAACTCTTTGAGTGGCACCATCCCAACATGTTTGGGTAAGTTGTCAAACCTCACATATCTTTACCTACATTCTAACACTTTGAGTGGCACAATCCCAACATCTTTAGGGAAGTTATCAAAGCTCATACGTCTTGCTCTTGGCAACAACCGACTAAATGGCACCTACACACTTTCTTTCTTGGATAAAATCCCCAACATTCAACTATTATACCTCTCAAGGAATATGTTGACCATAAAAGTTAATGCAACTTATATTCCCAATTTTCAACTTGAATACTTAGGTTTGGGATCTTGTAATATAGTTGGGGATTTTCCATCCTTCATTTCAACTCAATATTCCCTAGGCTACCTAGACTTATCTCAAAATTCCCTTAGTGGAAATATTCCAAATTGGCTATGGGATTTTGTGCACCTTTCTCATCTCAATCTCTCCTCTAACCAGTTTGTAGGTAATTTACCCTTCAAGCTGCTTAGATTTGAACACAATTATCAAACAAGATCAATTATTGATTTGCATAATAATAAGTTACAAGGAAATATCCCCATTTCCCTCCAAAATGTGGAGTTCTTGGATCTTTCACAGAATATTTTTGATGGATCTATTCCAACGGGAATTGGAAAACATGGACAAGCTCTTAGATTTCTGTCACTGGCCAAAAACAATCTTAGTGGTGTCATCCCACATTCCATTTGTGAATCAAGTAATTTGCAAGTTTTAGACTTGTCAAATAATAGGCTTAGTGGTAAGATTCCATCTAGTTTAAACCAATGCTCCATGTTGTCCACGTTAAATCTAGAAAAAAATGATCTCAAGGGCACAATTCCAAATATATTTTGGAAGATGCCTTTTCTAGAAACAATGAAGTTAGGTTTCAATGGGCTAAAAGGAAACATCCCACCATCCCTTGGGAATTGCAGTTCTTTGGAAATCCTAGATTTAAGGAATAACAATATTCATGGGAGCATTTCTAATTGGATTGGAAAATTGCAAAGTCTTCGCATCCTGGTCCTAAAATCTAACAAATTTGTTGGAAAGATGCTCCCAGAATTATCAAAATTGAGAAATCTTCAGATCTTGGATATATCAAGCAACAATATTTCAGGTGTTATTCCAAGTGGCTTTATGAACTTGAGTGCAATGGCAAATCAAACAGATAACACAGAAAGTCTTGGAATAAGTAGTACTTATTCTGGTGTGATTTATATAGATCACATCATCATTAGAAACAAAGCACAAGATATGGATTTTGTGAGAAATTTGAGATTAGTAAAATGGCTTGATTTATCAGACAACAATTTATCAGGTAAAATACCTTGGGATATAGATTCCCTTAAAGGATTGGTAATTTTCAATGTTTTAGGAAATCATCTCAATGGTGAGATTCCAAAATCCCTCGGAAGCATGGTACAACTACAATCACTTGACCTTTCCATAAATGAATTTTCTGGAATGTTTCCTGCTGAGCTGCAAAACCTCACATATTTGAGTTACTTTAATGTGTCTTATAATAACCTCTCAGGAACAATACCACAAGGAGTACAAATGATGACATTTGATTTCTCATCATTCTTCAACAATTTAGATCTATGCGGCCTACAAATCAATATGTCATGCTTTGGAAGCCATCTTGCTTCTCCCAGTGAAAATGAAAAAAGTAAAAAAGTGTTGGAGGAGGATATATGGTGGGATGCTGGAATAGGAATGGGTTGTGCATTGGGGTTTTCAATTCTGATTTGGGTGTTGTGTTTCTCCAAATCTTGGAGTGCAAAATACATCAAAATTATGGATGGCATTATTGACTTTCTTTTTCAAACATGGAGGAAGAAATTATATCATACAATATGATATGTTTTATGATGCTCATCTCCTGTGCAGCTGTATAATCGACCTACAATATATGCCAATTACAATTGTAAGTTTAATTTAGAAAGCTACTTTTGATTGTTAATGATTTTGTAGTGATTAGGAAAAAAATAATAGTGTTAATGATTTTGTAGAATAGTTTAAACTAATTTTTACAATTTGATGAAATTAATCTTTTATCTATCTTCTACCCAGGTTTCAATTGCAAGTCAGTTTGGATGCTGAGATCAGGCACTAACATTCCCAAGGGGTGCGCATTTTGGGCCTCAATAATTGTATTTTTTCCTTGTTGAAAGTAGAGGAAACAAATCATATACATAAATTCTATCGTTACTAGGTCTGTCATGTTGGTGATTTTAAAGTTACAAAGGTACAAACTCAATTTGCTAGAAAATAGAATTTCTGGGAAAACTTTATTCAATCTAAATGTTACTTCAATTCTAATTTTTTGTGGTGTTTTCTATTGCCATACTGATTCCACATTGCAAACTAAATTTTAACATAACATTATCGTGATATGTCAAACATCTAATAAACTATGCCCTGTCCTGGTCACCCAATAAATTATATTTTTGAGATTTATATATTAGCAGGTTCGTAGTCTAAAGCAACATTCAATTTTCAATAATAATCACACTCTTCTTGAAGTTTCAATATCAAAGTCAGCTTCTGTCTAAACCACTATAGCTTACTCTTGACTATTGAACATGTTGATATGCTTTCAGTGTACAAGTTTTTTATTCAAATTTCCCAATTGTTTAAGCATTTTTTTGCTTGGAGTTTGGGACAGTCATTTATTTGTATATAGCACCATGATCCCAAACCCGCTCTTCAAGATATGCTATGGATGTTTCTTTTTCTATGGCAGCTTGGCCACTTAAAACTAATAGAGGGTGGGAGGTGTTAATTAACAAGGAATTTCTATGGATGTGCACCCATAGGTATGGTTTTTACATTCATCTCAATGTTTGTTTTATTGGACACAGTCAAATTTTTAATGCTTTTATTCTATTGGAACTATGCAATCCTAATTTAAATTTTTTTAAACCAGCATTACTGTGGGAGATCTCATATCAACCAACACCTCATGCATTTATGAGATACGATATCTTGAATTCAACCAGTGGGGCATTCATTCATCATCCATTTTAGTGGCCAGGAAATACCTTTTTCCTTTACAGTGGTCATTCTATCCTGCCCTACAGTTGTTGTAACATATCTTTGAGTGTGTCCAGAGGCAGGGGAGCAAATAAGCTACAATATGCTGAAGAGCAATCTTATATTTCAATGGCTTAACTTTCTCAAATGAAGAAGATAGTTGCAATCTGCTAAACCATGGAAGGAAAAATAGTAAGCTAATGAGAAGTAGAACTCAGTCTTTCAAGCTTCTTCAATGTTTTTGGATTTTTATGTAGAATTTCTTTTCTTTTTATTATAACAATTTTAGATTGATTTTACATTAGATGTTTTTTGCATTTTTCATCTGTGATTGCTTTGACTTCATGTATTACATCATTTCAATTGAGTTTTGAGATAATTTCATCCTCCTTGTATTCAGGGCAGCAACACTGAGTATCAGTTGTACATGGAAGATTTCTCATCTTTTCCTGTGCTCCTTGAAATGACTAGTATTCATGTGCCCTATTGTGGCTCTTTGTCTATAATCATGCAAGATTAATTAAATCAGGAAAAAGCAGAGTCCAAAGTTGAATATATATTCAAGATCAATTTTTGGTATATGTACATACTTATTGTAAATGTCTAAAATCAGGCAAGAGCAGAACAAAATGCATCACTCATTTCATTTGATCAGCAGCTCCTCAATTGGACATCCTACTGATTTTTGTATTTTACACTGGATTTGTTTCACCATTTCCATCTGTTAAATGGAATCAAATTGAATTTGTGTTCTATAAAGTTTTCTCTTTTAAATGGAAGATTTTTATATACTTTTCTTCTGTTTGGAAAATAAATAAAAATTGCATTCCAGAGAGTTGTATAATTAGTTAATTTATAAAAATAATCATGTTTACTTAGAATATTATTTACATTTATTTGTTGTGTCAAAAGAGTATTTTTTCAGTAGTAATTAAAATTGTCTATAAGAGTCTTTCCAAATGATAGGAAAATCTATTCAACTATAAAAGGATAATCATAGTAGGTATTCAGCTTGGAAATATAGTTTAATTGTAACTAGTTCTAATCAACTATCTATTTGCAAACATTAAAAATCAGTTGTAGAAAACATAGAGCAGTTCACAAAATTTTAGTCATATGAAATTTTTTGGTAAAAAAAAGTGGAATATATCAATATTTTCTACAACATGTACATGTTGAATAAAATGTGGCATTGGTTTATCATCCAACTTATATGTTGAAGCAATGCTATTGTTATGATGCATGATTTTCAGAAACCAACCACCCGTGCAATCTGCTTTTTGAAATATTTTCTCTATAGAAAATCCTTAATCTAGCATTGGCCAGCAAAACATATTTTATATGTTATGGCTAAATCAAGATTAGGGTAATGAATTGACAAAAATGTAGGCAATACATTATGGAACAAGTAGCTCTTGAAGGTCAATAGTAGAAAGAAAAAATGCAAACTAAATTTAGGGTTCAAAATTATATAATTATATTTCAATACAAGACAAGTAATGATGAGAATGTAAGTTTTATGGTTAAAAATTCTTTAAAACTTTTGAAAACAAAATGAATATAATATAAGTTTTATGGTTAAAAATTACAATTATATAATTATATTTCAATACAAGACAAGTAATGATGAGAATGTAAGTTTTATGGATCAAAATTCTTTAAAACTTTTGAAAACAAAATGAATATAATGTTTTTAAGGGCTTTGGTGTAAATTCTTCTTATTAATGACATATTTGAATTGACTTGCAAACATTAGTCATGTAAGCAAGGTTTGTTTGATAATTAACTTTCAATGATACATTTTAAAGTAGTCAAGAATACGATAACTAAGCTTTTCTTTAGGATTTAGTGATTTGTTTTCTACAACAAGCACATCCTTCGTTATTATTTTAATTTGGTTTTATTATCTCAATTCAAGCTCTTAATATGTAACTCGTACACTTCACAACTTGATGCAAAATATGAAAATAGAAAGGATTCTTTATGCCAACTTGTAGAATGAAGTAGATTTTAACACAATTTTGATTGATATTTCTGATTTTATAATAAATTAGCACTTTATATGAAACAATATATATGGAATTGTATGTACTCTTCATATTAGAGTGCAAGTAAGATGATCTACCTCTATCTTATGCATGTATATCAATAAAATATATCCAAAGAACTCACTCTACTTATTAATGGTGTCAACCATTGAACTATGACCACTACAATTCCTCAAGTATTACTAATGGCCACAAATTGGCATTGATGGAACTTAAAGATGTCTAAACAAGAATAATGTACATTAAGAAGGCTTCCTAAGTAATAGAATTTGATTGGCCTTTAATATATTTTGTACCCTACAGGAGATATTTGGTTAAGAAATGCACCCTATCATCAATACATGCTATTGTGTATCTCACAACATGCCTTATTTTTCTTCTAGAAAAATGTGGACCCCCTCTTTTGCTTCTTAGTAATGCTCAATTCATGGTCAAATTTGAGAAGTTTATTGACTCATTTTTCCTTTGGATTATTAAGTTTTATTAAAATCTATGATGCCTAAGGAAGTGGATCATTATTTTTTTAGGTTCATTTTTAAAAATGTATTAACAAGTGGATAAACTATGGTTGTGGAATTTACCCTTCCAATTGTAGTTGTGTAATTTACCATTCCAATTGAATTTGCAAAGTTTATTTGTCCAATTGAGGTTGTGGAGTTTTTCCTTCCAACTTCACTTCCACTTTCTAATTGTACTTCCAACAACACTTCCTAGTTGCACTTCTAATAACACTTTCCAACTTCATTTCTAATTGCCCTTTCTGACTACACTACCAACTATATTTTCCAATTGCACTTCCAATTGTGCTTCTTGTTGGAACTGTCACATCCCACATTCATGTGAGTGTGAAATTAAAAATAAATAAAATAAAAAATAGAGTTGATGAAGTTGAATTAACGAGGCATGGGCTACATAGTCTAAGGAAGGACTTAGAGCTCCATTTTCTATATTATGGGCTTATTGTTGTGGTTATTAAATTGCAAAGGAGAAATTCATGATGTGTATAGGTGGCTTGGTGTCACTTACAACACTATAGATAGAGGTATGACATCCCTCTACTAATTTTTATTCAAGGATAGTAGGATATGGCTAAGGCATGAACATCCTAAAAAAACTGTGAGAATCCACCAAAGCCTATGGTACAAGAAAATCATGAGTGAAAAGAAGCAACTGATAATGGTTTCCTAGGAAAATAGGTATGTGAATATAGAAGCATGGATGAGGCACAATAGGCTAGACATAATACCTCCAAAGAAACTTTTTCCCATGGAATACTAGAATTGTACTTGATATGCACAAATCAATTTGTTAAAAATTGATTTAGAATATTGCAATTGGTAGGAGTAAAGCCCAACTCCACAACCTTTGAAAACATCCTTCCTTCTATCCTATGCCTTGAGGAGAGCTTATAAACTAACTATGGATGTTCTTCAAGATTAAAGAGTGCATGAAATTCATCAAATATAGGGAGAAGTAGAGAGGTAGGAGTGGTGAGGAGAGGAAAGGAATAGGCGATGACAAGTTTGCAATTACTTTTGGGGGTAATTTCGTTAGTCACAAAAGAGGTGAAGTTGAACCTAGTGTCCAAGGAGAGAAAGGAAATCATGGAAGAATGAAGTGGCATTAAAGGAATAAATATAACAACAGAGGAAAAAGGAGAGGCGACAATATATTTCAATGGATAAATAAAGAATATATTCAACACCATTCACAAAGCTATGTATAATCATCTCTCACATATTGTTAGGCTTTAAATATCTACTTTTACAACTATCATTGAAAGGATTTTCTAGATTTATAGGGGAGACTAGAAAGAATAGTGAATGCTATCTACATAATATTTTAGATGACCTCAGGTTGTAGTAATAATTTATAAACATCAAGTTAATTCTTTTCTCATGATTTAAACCGGTCTTCAAGCTAGGTATTGGATGTTGAATGATAAAAACTTCTCCCCCCTCCTAGCTATAAAATATGTATAACCTTGAGGTGCTTGTGATTGTATTCCTTTAGATATTCTATAGATAGAAATTCTCATGGAAGGGATTTAACTGCTGTGTGTGGGAAGGAGTCACCTCCCACACCCTTAATGCTTCTTGGCTTACTGATGACTTTCGCACATGGCCATTCATGTCGTGGAGGGAAATGCGTTGGGGACTATTCCATCTGTAGCATTTGGAGCACTTGGACCTTAGTTCCAATGCCTTCTTCCCTCCTCTTGCCATCCCTTCACAGTTTCACAAGCTCAACAAATTAAGGTATTTAAACTTGTACCGCTCTAACTTTATTGGCCAGATTCCAAGAGAAATTGGTAACATGTCCAATTTAACATATCTTGATCTGTTTGATAATTATTTGAGTGGCACCATTTCAATATTTTTGGGTAAGTTGTCAAAGCTTATATATCTTAACATGAGTGAAAACAATTTGACTGACACCATCCCAACATCTTTGGGTAAGTTGTCAAAGCTCACACATCTTGACATGAGGTGTAATTCTTTGAGTGGCAACATCCCAACATTTTTGGGTAAGTTGTCAAAGCTCACATATCTTGATATGAGTTATAACTCTTTGAATGGAACCATCCCAACATCTTTGGGTAAGTTGTCAAAGCTCACACATCTTTACACGAGTTATAACTCTTTGAATGGCACCATCACAACATCTTTGGGTAAGTTGTCAAAGCTCACACATCTTGAAATGTGTTGTAACTCTTTGAGTGGCACCATCCCAACATCTTTGGGTAAGTTGTCAAAGCTCACATATCTAAGCATGTATAGAAACTGTTTGAGTGGCACCATCCCATCTTTGAGTAAGTTGTCAAACCTCACATATCTTTACCTACATTCTAACACTTTGAGTGGCACAATCCCAACATCTTTAGGCAAGCTATCAAAGCTTATACATCTTGGTCTTGGTAACAACCGACTAAATGGGACCTACACACTTTCTTTCTTGGATAAAATCCCCAACATTCAAATATTAGACCTCTCAAGGAATATGTTGACCATAAAAGTTAATGCAACTTATATTCCCAATTTTCAACTTGAATACTTAGGTTTGGTATCTTGTGATATAGTTGGGGATTTTCCATCCTTCATTTCAACTCAATATTCTCTAGGCTACCTAGACTTATCTCAAAATTCCTTTAGTGGAAATATTCCAAATTGGCTATGGGATTTTGTGCACCTTTATCATCTCAATCTCTCCTCTAACCAGTTTGTAGGTAATTTACTCTTCAAGCTGCTTAGATTTGGATACAATTCTCAATTAGGATCAATTATTGATTTGCATAATAATAAGTTACAAGGAAATATTTTCATTTCCCTACAAAATGTGGAGTTTTTGGATCTTTCAGAGAATCTATTTGATGGATGTATTCCAACGGGAATTGGAAAACATGGACAAGCTCTTAGATTTCTGTCACTGGCCAAAAACAATCTTAGTGGTGTCATCCCACATTCCATTTGTGAATCAAGTATTTTGCAAGTTTTAGACTTGTCAAATAATAGGCTTAGTGGTAAGATTCCATCTAGTTTAAACCAATGCTCCATGTTGTCCATGTTAAATCTAGAAAAAAATGATCTCAAGGGCACAATTCCAAATATATTTTGGAAGATGCCTTTTCTAGAAACAGTGAAGTTAGGTTTCAATGGGCTAAAAGGAAACATCCCACCATCCCTTGCAAATTGCAGTTCTTTGGAAATCCTAGATTTAAGGAATAACAATATTCATGGGAGCATTTCTAATTGGATTGGAAAATTGCAAAGTCTTCGCATCCTGGTCCTAAAATCTAACAAATTTGTTGGAAAGATGCCCCCAGAATTATCAAAATTGAGAAATCTTCAGATCTTGGATATATCAAGCAACAATATTTCAGGTGTTATTCCAAGTGGCTTTATGAACTTGAGTGCAATGGCAAATCAAACAGATAACACAAAAAGTCTTGGAATAAGTAGTACTTATTATGGTGTGATTTATATAGATCACATCATCATTAGAAACAAAGCACAAGATATGGATTTTGTGAGAAATTTGAGATTAGTAAAATGGCTTGATTTATCAAACAACAATTTATCAGGTAAAATACCTTGGGATATTGATTCCCTTAAAGGATTGGTAATTTTCAATGTTTCAGGAAATCATCTCAATGGTGAGATTCTAAAATCCCTCGGAAGCATGGTACAACTACAATCACTTGACCTTTCCATAAATGAATTTTCTGGAATGTTTCCTGCTGAGCTGCAAAATCTCACATATTTGAGAACTTACTTTAATGTGTCTTATAATAACCTCTCAGGAACAATACCACAAGGAGGACAAATGATGACATTTGATTTCTCATCGTTCTTCAACAATTTAGATCTATGCGGCCTACAATTCAATGTGTCATGCTTCAGAAGTCATCTTACTTCTCCCATTGAAAATGGAAAAAATAAAAAAATGTTGGAGGAAGATATATGGTGGGATGTTGGAATAGGAATGGGTTATGTGTTGGGGTTTTCAATTCTGATTTGGATGTTGTGTTTCTCCAAATCTTGGAGTGCAAAATACATCAGAATTATGGATGACATTATTGACTTTCTTTTTCAAACATGAAAGAAGAAATTATATCATACACTATGATATGTTTTATGATGTTCATCTCATGTACAACTGTATAATCGACCTACAATATATGCCAATTGCAATTGTAAGTTTAATTCAGAAAGCTACTTTTGATTGTTAATGATTTTGTAGTGACTAGGAAAAAAATAATAATGTTAATGATTTTGTAGAATAGTTTAAACTAATTTGTACAATCTGATGAAATTAATCTTTTATCTGTCTTCTGCCCAGGTTTCAATTGCAAGTCAGTTTTGATGCTGAGATCAAGCACTAACATCCCCAAGGGGTGCGCATTTTGGGCCTCAATAATTGTATTTTTCCCTTGTTGAAAGTAGAGGAAAAAAATCATATAAATAAATTCTACTGTTGCCAGGTCTGTCATGTTGGTGATTTCAAAGTTACAGAGGTACAAACTCAATTTGATAGAAAATAGCATTTCTGGAAAAACTTTATTCAATCTAAATGTTACTTCAATTCTAATTTTTCGTCGTGTTTTTCCATTGCCATACTGATTCCACATTGCAGCTGAGCCACTGAAAACTGATAGAGGGTGGGAGGTATAATGGACAATTAAAGACAGGAGGGTGGCCAAGTATGGCATGTTCCCTGAAATATTCACTCTATTAATAAAAAAAATAGATAAAAGAATTCCTCCCAACCATGGCAAAGTAAAAAAAATTCATGCTAATCGACTTCCGATTCTAATTGAAAACAGGCAATGGCTGAATCATGGTTGCTTTCTAACAATATCAATGGATATAACCAGATCTTGTATTGGCCCTTTGATGGTGATTGATGAACACACCAACCTTCTTCCTCTCCCAATTATAATACAGACTAGGACCAGCTTCAACCACCAACTCGAATCATGGTCTCCATCAGCTTCATATTCTTCTATCACCTTGCAACATGTTTCACATGGCTATTTATAATATGTGTGACGTGTAATAATCTTTTCTGATTTACTCAAGTTTACCCCTCTGTGATTCACCACCCTCACAACATAGAACATGTATCATTTATCATGCAAATCTATTCTCAAATCTATGGCAGCTGAGCCACTGAAAACTGATAGAGGGTGGAAGGTGTTAATTAACAAGGAATTTCTATGGATGTGCACCCATAGGTATGGTTTTTACATTCATCTCAATGTTTGTTTTATTGGACACAGTCAAATTTTTAATGTTTTTATTCTATTAGAACTATGCAATCCTAATTTAGATTTTTTTAAACTAGCATTACTGTGGGAGATCTCATATCAGCCAACGTCTCATGCATTTATGAGATACGGTATCTTGAATTCAACCAGCGGGGCATTCATTCATCATCCATTTTAGTGCCCAGGAAATACCTTTTTCCTTTACAGAAGTCATCCTATCCTGCCCTACAGTTGTTGTAACATATCTCTATTCAAATGCCACAACATTTTTGTCTGACCAACTGGACATTTGGATCCGAGTTCCATATGTTTGAGCGTGTTCAGAGGCAGGGGATCAAATAAGATACAATATGCTGAAGAGCAATCTTATATTTCAATGGCTTAACTTTCTCAAATGAAGGAAGATAGTTGCAATCTGCTAAACCATAGAAGCAAAAACAGTAAGCTAATGAGAAGTAGAACTCAGTCTTTCAAGCTTCTTCAATGTTTTTGGATTTTTATGTAGAATTTCTTTTCTTTTTATTATAACAATTTCAGATTTAGTTTACATTAGATGTTTTTTGCATTTTTTATCTTTGATTGCTTTGGCTTCATGTATTACATCATTTCAACTAAGTTTTAAGATAATTTCATCCTCCTGTATTTAGGGCAGCAACACCGAGTATCAGTTGTACATGGAAGATTTCTCATCTTTTCCTGCGCTCCTTGAAATGACTAGTATTCAAGTGACCTGTTGTGGCTCTTTGTCCATAATCAGGCAAGATTAATTTTTGGTATATGTGCTTGTTGTAAATGTCTAAAATCAGGCAAAAGCAGAGTCCAAAGTTGACTATATATTCAAGATCAATTTTTGGTATATGTACATACTTATTGTAAATGTCTAAAATCAGGCAAGAGCAGAACAAAATGCATCACCCATTTCATTTGATCAGCAGCTACACAATTGGACATCCTACTTATTTTTGTATTCTACAAGGGATTTATTTCACCATTTCCATTTGTTAAATGGAATTGAATTGAATTTGTGTTCTATAAAGTTTTCTCTTTTGAATGGAAGATTTCTATATACTTTTCTCCTGTTTGGAAAATAAATAAAAATTGCATTCCAAAGAGTTGTATAATCAGTTAATTTTATAAAAATAATCATGTTTACTTAGAATATTATTTACATTTATTTGTTGTGTCAAAACAGTATTTTTTTAGTAGTAATTAAAATTGTCTATATAAGTCCTTTCAAATGATAGGAAAATCTATTCAACTATAAAAGGATAATCATAGTAGGTATTCAATTTGGAAATATAATTTAATTGTAACTAGTTCTAATCAACTATCTATTTGCAAACATTAAAAATCAGTTGTAGAAAACATAGAGCATTTCACAAAAATTTAGTCGTATGAAATTTTTTAGTGAAGAAAAGTGGAATATATCAATATTTTCTACAACATGTACATGTTGAATAAAATGTGGCATTGGTTTATCATCCAACTTATATGCTGAAGCAATGCTATTGTTATGATGCATGATTTTCAGAAACCAACCACCGATGCAATATGCTTTTTGAAATATTTTCTATATAGACAATCCTTAACGAAATCTGGCATTGGCCATCAAGCATATTTTATATGTTATGGCTAAAACAAGATAGGATAATGAATCGACAACAATGCAAACCTTTGACAAATTACAAGCTTGAAATGCAGCTGCGGGGACAAACAAGTAGAAAGAAAAAATGCAAACTAAATTTAGGGTTCAAAACTATATAATTATATTTCAATACAAGACAAGTAATGATGAGAATGTAAGTTTTATGGTTAAAAATTCTTTAAAACTTTTGAAAACAAAATGAATATAATGTTTTTAAGGGCTTTGGTGTAAATTCCTCTTATTAATGACATATTTGAATTGACTTGCAAACATTAGTCATGTAAGCAAGGTTTGTTTGATAATTAACTTTCAATGATACGTTTTAAAGTAGTCAAGAATACGATAACTAAGCTTTTCTTTAGGATTTAGTGATTTGTTTTCTACAACAAACACATCCTTCTTTATTATTTTAATTTGGTTTTATTATCTCAATTCAAGCTCTTAATAATTAACTCTTACACTTAACAACTTGATGCAAAATATGAAAATAAAAAGGATTCTTTATGTCAACTTGTAGAATGAAGTAGATTTTAACACAATTTTGATTGATATTTCTGATTTTATAATAAATTAGCACTTTATATGAAACAATATATATGGATTTGTATGTACTCTTCATATTAGAGTGCAAGTAAGATGGTCTTCTTCTATCTTATGCATGTATATCAATAAACTATATCCAAAGAACTCACTCTACTTATTAATGGGGTCAACCATTGAACTATGACCAAGGGTGATCCCAAAAAGCTAGTTTACAATTTCTGGGAGGATTTGATTTGTGCTGAAATCACATATTTTAAAAAAATATAATGATTTAAGCCTTAAAATTTTTCATTTAAAGCATTCCAATTGAAGAGGGTTTGATCAAACTACCTTAAATCAAATCCCCTT
>VDFB02075321.1:146948548-146966420 GCA_007258455.2 Sequoia sempervirens
AAACCAAGGAAAAATCACATCTTATAGGGACTATTTCATTTCCTTGTGATACACTAGACTCAAATTGTTCATTATTAAATGTCACTACTAGTAAAATGGCAGATGCAGTATTGAATTGTAGACAATCTATTTTTGCATGTGTTGTTATTATGGAACCAAATTGACTTTTGATGCTTGCTTATTTTCTATTAAATTTACATTATCTAAAGGAGATGTTATTCCATCGTTATTAGATCTTGTGTTCCATGGTCTAGGTGGTCTAGGAGCATTGTATGTCCTATTTTTTTTATTTCGATTACTACTTTACATGTAAAAGGATTTGATTCCTCAACTAAGCAACAAATTCCTTTAGTTCTTATTTATCATCTTGTATTTTCATGAGTTAATTATCTTTTGCTTGGGTGAAAAAGAACTCCCATTAGGGTGAACCTCTATAATAGCATGTCTAGGGTGCATAATCGATGATTGATTATTTCCTTGGTGTAGGAAATTATTTTGTGCATACATCATGTTTTACAGTACCAACTTAGGCAAATGGTTAAGCATATGGGTATGATTATCAAGTGTTCCAGTTATCCTTTGCATTTGATTATTCATTGTTGAATTTCCTATGTTTTTTAGTGGTCCATGATCAACTTGTTTCATTTCACGATTAACACTCACAACCTTTGCATAGGCTTCAAGAAAATTAGTTGGTGGTATTGTTTTCATTTTTCACAAATATTATAGTTAAGGGATCTAAAGTGACACAATTAATTGTAATAATAGCTAACTCATCTATGAGGTAAGGATCTTGCAATATAGAATACCCTTTTGAAACCTATCATTGAAGTTAGTTATAAATTCACCTTCATTTCGTTTGATCTGAGCGAATTGATGATAAAGTATGGCCGAATCTATGAGTGATTTGAGTCCAACAAGGGATTGGTCTTCCATATTTTTCCATGACCTAATATAATTATGTGGTAAATTAATGTACCACTCATAAAATTCATCACCTAAGGTATATAAGGAAATAATCTACAGACAACATCTTCATGATGAACACTAGCCCTAAAACAAGTGTCCTTGAATGTTCTCAAATCATCTTTAGCATCTTTGTGAAAATAGTACTTTGAGCATACTTATTGGGATATTTTGAAAGGTTGTGGTAATAGGGAAATTATATTGGTTACTCCAAATTGAATAAATTCATAGCAACATGAGGTGTTATAACTGCTAATTGATTTCTAGAGCAACACTTGCAGAGTTTGATCTCTTGCCCCTTGATTTCTCTATGATTACTTAATTCCCACTAATCTCTTAATTTTAGGATCACTTTGGTGACTCAGACCTAGTGACAACCTTCTGATGATCCAATTTCATTTTGGCAATGAAAGAACACCTTTCTATACCCACTTGTTGATGTATTGTTACAAAAACACAAACATGTAGGATTATTAAAATATTGTTATGAATTTGAACTATAACTCATCTATCTTGGAAATAACTTCACAAAATCTCAAGTTTAGAACTTTAGCTATCCAAGGCTTAGGAAACCGTGTTAGGTCTTGGAAGCACAAGGTTCACCAAACAATTATTGTTTCTTTACATGGGCCACTGTATTCCTTCGCTGTAACATTTTCTTACTCGGGATGTTGATGCAATCTTAATAAATCATGCTTGTGCATCACTTTCACACTTCATTCAATTTTAAACCTTTCAAAAACCTTGAAACATTTGTGGGTATGAAGAGGATGTGCTATTGTAAAGTGTGGAGCAAGTGAGAGGTGAGAAGCTGTATATCCATCTATAAGTTGAACTGCGGGGAATCCATATCCTTAACATCCTAATTCTATAATTTTGATTAACATCACATTTTTTGATATTTCAAGGTGTCATAACAATTATACCAATTTTAGGTGTTCCATTGTATCTAAACCAATTATTTATGAGGAAGTGTGGAAATCCAATATCTACATTATTAGGAATTATAGAATAATATTCATGGTTCCTCTTCTTAATCTTTTTATATCCAGTGATGTATAAATGTCCCTAGAAAAAAATAACTGTGTGACCTTGTATACTTCATCTTCAATTCATTCTATTGACAAATGTAACAAATTCAAGACCACTTTGCTTGAAGTTTCTGTTCTCCCACATCTTATATTAAGCCTGCTGGCCATGAATTTGAAGATCATTTGACCATATCATATTTGTCACACTGTGTGAGTGAGTCACAACTTATAAAGGTCATAACATTTTCAAACAAACTCAAGCTAAGCATCACCTTTTTTCAAATCACATGATTTTTTTAGAAAAATAAAAGGTGCCAATAATTTCCCCATAGGACATGTTGTATACATGCATCACAATGTGTAATATAATCTCACAACCTATCATGTTTGACACCATGTAGATACTATACTTGTAAACTATAACTCTCTCATATAATAATCACATTGAAAAACAATTAATTTTGATGTTGCATTTAGTTTTTTGAAAATAATGCAATATTGTGACATTATACTTATGACACCATGCAAAAATTATTTGCAATCACTCCCTTGAGCCACCAATTCTAGGGCCTAAGTATGAGAAAATTTACTATTTTGTATACTCTAATTTCATATTGTGAATTGTTTGAGATCCTCATTCCTCATAATTATCATACATAAAAAAAGATACATTGATCAACTCTATTTAAAGTTTTATGGCTTAATTTAGGTAAAAATAACATAATTTTAGTAGCTTGATTGTGAGAGATTTTCTCACAAGAATAAATGTGACCAGGCTATGGGTTTGATTTCTTTGTATGTCTCTAACAACTTGTTCCATATTGAGGAATGCACAATACCTAAGAAAGTAAGGGATAAATTAAAATATCTATTTGGTATAATTAGAAAATTAAATGCTTTGAAAATAGAGGAAGAATTTATTTCTCTTTCCCCTAATGCATTTTCTTCTATTGAAGATTATTTTTCTAAGTTTAAATATTCAAGATCTCATTTTCCTAGTTATGTGAAAAATAAATATGATAGTGAATCTATATTATTGATTTATTAAAAGTTAAAAGGACCATTTGTTGTATTTTCTTCTATCATGGATGCTTTTATGATGCATTTACCATACCTTCTTTTGATTAATTTTGTGACTATTTGATTAGAGAGCAAGCTAATATTATCTAATTCAAAGCATTTCCTCAGAGTTAGGTATTGGTGGTCCAATCACCCAAAGACAAGGGAACACAAAAATAAAATATAGTAAAGAATCTAATGAGCCTCCCATATCTTATTTATGTTTCCTATTTACACTTATTTGGTTAAGTTTAGTTAGGGGACTTTTAGGTTATTTAATTTTTGTGTCTTGTGTTATATGCTTGTGACACTTGTCATAATCCTATGTTATTCTATCTCTTCACCTTGCATATATAAGCAAGGCTCCTCATGTAAATTATGATTAAATTTTTTATCATATTTTGAATTGTATAATATAGCATTCATTCCTTGCTACTCTCTTGTGGAAGTTTATATTTGGTTTTTTAGGTGATCTTGGTTGCTTCAATTTGTTGTGTGACTCTTACATGGTATCAGATATTCTACACATGAAATCTACTTTATTAGTAGATAAATCAATCACAAGCCATCTCTAACTCATTCATTTGACAATCCACCAAACAAAGAAAATAGTTAGCCACTAGTGGACCTCCAACTATCCAAATCACCTGCCCAATCTACTTTAGCAAAGCCTTGTATATCCTATATATTTTCACATAGTTAGTTTAAACATAATAAAATCATAAATAATTATAATTTCATCACAAATATCCAAATACCTTCTTAAGGAAAGTCCAATGCTATTTAACAAGGTTAGACATAAGCCTGCTAAAAATTCCCACTACTTGGGGAATATTTGTTTAGTTAGAACCATTGCATACATCACTTGATAACAACAAAAATAAAATAATTCACATTTTACATATCTTCAAAATCATCATCTAACTTAAGATACATATCCAATGAAATCTTAATGCCTACATATAAAGGAATACTCACTAGTTTATAGACTTGTATAGAAAACCATTATAAAATAATATCAACATAATTGTTTTGACTAATTCAAATATTTTTGTGAACTTAGTGCTTGCTAATTTATATTCCCAAGATAAATTTTACTACTCCTAAATCCTTCATGTCAAACATACTAAATTTTGATTTTTCAACTTCATAAACATGACATTTTTGTTACCAATAAGTAACATATCATAAACATACAAGACGATAATTAGAATCTAATCATCAATAATCTGAATACAAGCATAATGATCCCCTTTGCTTCTAACAAAACTAAACTTCAATTAAAAAGGCATCACATTTCTAATATGAAATATGACATGGTTGTTTTAAAGCATGCAATGATCATTTTAACTTAAAAGCTAAATTTTATTTCCCTTTTTAAGTCACCCATTTGGTTGTCACAGGTAAATTTCCTCTTCTAGATCCCCATGCAAGAAAGTACATGTATTTAATATCTATTTTCTCTAGTTCATAGAATTACAAGTATTAGCGATAAAAATAGAAATTTAATGAAAGATACTTTACCGATACAAGATAAAATTTCACCAAAATAAAATCTCTCTAGGAATAGCCCTTAGCCTCTACTTTGGATTTGTATCTCTCTAAATCATCATCCACTTTTAAAAATATTAACACCTACTTACAACTAGTGGGCTTTCTCCCCTCATGTAAACTCATAAGATCCTAGGTTTCACATCTATCTAAGACCATCATCATCTCTTGCATGGCCTCCATCTAATAACCATTTTTCCTATAAAGAGAGCTTCCATGAAATATATAGATTCATCATCAATACATGAAAAACTAAATACATAACAAAAAACATTGTGGGTTATATTTTTTAACTAGGTTTCATTGTCACGTGGATCATCTGAAGGGTGGATTAAGGAACTCTATTTATTTCTCTACATGCTCAACTTGATAAAAAATATTACCTAAATCCTCTTCATCCTCTAATCCATCATTTTAATCTTTAAAATGTCCATCTTCCTACTCCTCGACTTTAGTCTAAAAATGCATTATTTCCCTTCTTTTTACTTTGGTTGTCATGGACCAAATAACCCTCAAGTTCCCTAAAACCACATCTTTAGAATATATCATTTTAAACTTTGTAATATTTTCAAATTTTATAAATTTTAATATTCTCACCATATCCAATGAATATTTATGAGCTTTGAGGTTTAACTTAGATTACTTTTCTCTAGGCACATGAACGAGTGTCTCACTACCACATATGCCCTTAAATGTAAAATAGAGTGTTTCCTTCTTTGTCACACATCATAAAGAATTTTATCAACAAGATATAAATAAGTAACTATACTAATCAAGTATTAATAGGTACTCATAGCCTTTACCCAAAATCACTGATCTAATTGTGTACCACTCATCATACTTTTGCCTCTTTCCATCAAGGTTTAGTTTATCCTTTCTAAAGCCCAATTTTATTGTGGGGTGTAAGGAGTACTCTTTTACTTCACAATAATAATTTTACAAAATAAATGCAATTCCTTAAAGAGAAATATTCACCTTCATTATTAAATATTAATACCTTTATCTTCATATTCGATTACTTCTCAACCAAAGCCTTTAAATCCTTAAACTTAGGGAAAATTTTATATGTAAATATAGGAAAATAAACTTTGATGCAACTTAAGTAATCATTAATATATTAACCACAATAATGTGATTTATGTATAGAACCCACACCCCTAGACCAAAAACATATGAATGAATGACTTCTAAATCACATTTTTCTCTAGTACTTCCAACAATAGTATAAACTTTGCTCTACTATCCAAACACACAATGGTCAGACAAATCAAACTCATCAAAATAAATAGAAAAATTGTCAACCATATTTTTATTAAAAATTATCTAAATACCTTTTTCATCTATGCAGCCCAAATATTGGTGTCACAACATATATATGTTTTCAAAAGTATCAATTATGTTGATAGAATTATACAATGTGGAGGTATCAAACTTAAATAGAGTCCCACATCAAGAGTCTCTCATTACCATCAAATTTACTCTCAACAACCTAAAAATAGACTTATCAAACATCACTTGCGCTCAAGAATAATTCAACTTGGATAGAAAAAGAAGATTTCTAAAAGTCCTAGAATCTACAAAACACCATAGAGAGTTTTTAATCTCCCATCCATAAAATATAATTCTACCTTTCCCTTACCAACAATTTGAAGTGAACTATTATCACTAGATAAAACCCCTCCTCCATCATAAGCTTGGCAAGAGGAGGAACACTCCTTAAGGAGAGTTATATGGTAGTATCACTAAATTAGTTAGCCAACAATCATCACTAGCAACACTAGCATGAATGAATAAATCACCATTATCACTAGCATTGAAGGATTTATTATTAGAGGAATAATAAATGATTGTATTCTTATTTATACATTCCTTCTTGATGCATCCCCACCTCCCATAGTTTCAACACTTCACTTTATTCTTTCAAATGGTTTTGGATAATCTTTTAGACTTGGATATATCTTTTGATTTATTCTATTCTCCTTTAGACCCACCTTTGTCGTTGGACCTTCCGTAAACATGTAATGCATCTTTTCAGTTGTCATCCATAGATTTTGTCCTCATATCTTCATCAAGAAAAGTAGTAACAAGGGAATCCAATTTTGGATATGTTATTTCTCTACTCAAATTAATGATTAGATTATCCCAATATTCTAGCAAAGGATAAACTAATAAAATACAATTATCCTTCTCATCTAGCTTAATAAAAATATAACCTACTTAACTCAAAATAAAATTAAAATCACTCAAATACTCAATAATAAGATCCTCCTTTTTAATATTTTAAGAGTAAAGTGTTTCGTTTAAATGTATATCATTAACAAGTATCTTAATTTGATAGATATCACATATCATCTTCCATAAACTAAGTAGCCTCTTCTAAGGCATTTGAGTGGACAAAATTTGTAAGATAGAATCAAATGGATCCTTGTGTCTTTTTATACAAATTTGTAAAGTCTTCATCTAACATACCCATAGAATTTCCTTCCTTTACAATAGCTTTCCATTAATTTTTTTCTTCTAAGAGATCCTCTAATTTCAACTTCTACAACTCACACCAAGAATCATCAACCTTCTTAGTTTCTAAACAAAATATCCTAATCATGACTTCCACCACATCAAATCTACAAAACCCACTAAAAGAATTGTCACTATACTTGAAAATACATCATTTTCTAATCAAAATCATTAATTCTAATATCAAAGGTTGAAAAAATGGTGAACAATAACAATGATAGTAAAAGTATGAAGTGTACAAATTTGATTAGCCTAATTAAAAGTACATGTGATTAACCACTAATTGAAATAGAAAATAGAGAGGCATGCAAAACAACAATAAGAAATAAAAAAACACATATCACACTAGATACATGTGGAGATTTCTTTTGAGAAGAAACTCCACCACCAAAGTTGAACTTGTATTGATTAAGAAGAAACAAGCACATCAATACAACTCTTACAAACTTTTTTACTCTAATAGCATTCTAGTAGCTTGAGAGTACTTGCAAATAACCATATCTCCTCCATACCAAGACCTCAATATTTATACTTAACGAGGCTCATAAAACCATCATAAAATAATACTATAAACCCAAACATGATCTGAAAATACCATGGAAAAAATTCTTACAACCCACTAAATGAGAATGCCTTCAAAAATATAAATTAGCTCCTTTTATAGTGATGCACCATATATTCCATCATAAGATGCCATTAATCCCACTTTCCTATTTTTACACACTTCATTAGTGCATTATCATGTATTTCCATTACCTTTATTGATAAAGATTCTTTATAGCTTCCAATCTTTGACCTTCTTTTGTAACCTTCCTTATTCAATGTCATTACAATAAAATCTTATTAAATTTACAGAATAGTAATAAAATAATATCCCTCAACTCCTTATGGGCATCCAAGTTATTCATTTACCCAATATTATACATTACCATTGGAATTTATCAAACTATCCTAACAACATAATGGTTTGGTATATGCTATCTTGGATTATCCTTATCCAAGTGGTTTTGTAGTAGAAAGAGTGCAACACGTGTTATCCTAAGTCCATCTCTTCCAATTTTATCTATGAGTAGACTTGAAATATCAGAAACATACCTTGTGTTAAGGTTACATGTGAGATTCTACACAACATGATTTCATAAGACAAAAGATAATTTTCATTACCTAGCACCTAAGTTTATTCTCTTAAATAATACATCATACTTGTAATTTGTGCATCACACCTTTGTTCATGGAGGCACAATCCTTGATGACATGGGTAGTGCTATGGGAAACATGGATTACAATGACACATTTTTAATGAATTTTGAGATAGACCTAGGGCATCCAACTGGGATGACTTCATTTATTAAACTTCTTCACCTATCTCTATTTCCACATGTTACAATCTTCTATTAATCTCCATGTTTTTTATTTTTTCTTCTCACTTGGGGTACAAGGTTTTTTCTTTGGAAGGCTACATGCATTCATGTTTCTTAAAGGGGACATATTAAAGAAGGAATATTAAATGACTAATCACTTTCAAGTTTTTGTGTGATTCATAGGTTAACATGGGATCGTGGTTCTAGGGTTTTCGCTTCCAATTGTGTTCATCTTTACATTTTAACTTTGGCATGCTTACTCATGTGGATTGGCATGGAGACCAAAGTGAAGGAAAAATTTAAAGGTGAAAAATATACACCCTACACTTTTATCATTCATTCTTGCATCTTTTTATGATGTCCTTAATACTTGGTCCCATTGAATTATTTCGATTGATGTAGTTCACCCTTTGAACCACTTCTCAAATCAAATTTCAATAATAGAACATAACCCCTCCTTAGATTGTATTCTTTAACTTTGATACAATTAGTTCACACCATTAAGTTGAATTTACAAGCACTTCAATGATCCATGTCATTTCCTTGGTGTGTATTTGACCCTTTTGTTCAAATATTGAAATTTGTCCCTAGATCCAAGCCAATCACATTCTTATTAATTGTTATCTATCATTCCTTATACTTGAAATATGTAAAATGTGTCTAAGTCAAGTGTAAAGGACGTCACTCTTAGGTCATTTGACAACAAATATAATACCTCATCCATCCATCATCTAAATATGTATTTGTAGGTCAAAAGGTCATTTATGTGATTCAAATATCACTTCCATGCATGTGTATTTGATCCAGATCATTTTTATATTGTAGATTTTTGTGCATGTGCATTTGATCTAGATCATTTTTATAATGTAGAATTAACCTTGACCAAAATTTGAGAATGGCCTAATCAATATTTCATCATTTTGCTTTCAATACATTTAAGTTAATATAATTCTAGATATCAATAACTATGATTAAAACAATAGACAACTATCTATCAACCAATGAATTAAATTAAATACTTTCATTTGTTTTAATTTTCAATTTTAGATTCAATCGTTTAATCTAATACAATTTTTAGTTTAAAATACTTAATATATATTACTCATTAATATATAAAACTTAATTGTAAAAAAGAAAATAAAATAAACTTTAGTTATTTATTTATAATTCAAATGAATCTTTTTCTAAAATTTTGTATTTATTAAGTAAAAATCAAAACCAAAATTTATTAAAACAATAAAATTGAATAATTGAATTTTATTTAAAACTCTCTAAATTTGACAACTAAAACACAAGTCCAATCATTTAATTTTATTTCAAGTCGTAGAAAATGTTTAGACGAAACGACCCATTAAAGTTGTCCTGAATTTCCACGAAGAACAAAACGAAAGCCGTAAAACAGACGGTAGGAAGTCAAAGAGGGCAAATTAGTCAAATTTGTTTGCATGTGAATACCCACATCATCATATGTGCAAATATTTCTACTGAAATGAGCTTTTGACTGGTTTGATCAATTTGCACACCGTTGAAATTTCGAAGGAATTTTTTATGCTGAATACATTTTCCATCACAGTAAATTCAATCAAACAACTTATACAGACTAAATTCAATTTTTAACCCTTGTATTAAAACATATTAATTGTACGTTTATAAAATTTCCAATATATATTACAGTCAATTTCAACAAATTTTCAAAAATATACTATTTGTACATTTGGAAGAAGTGCAGAAAATCGAATAGATGAGATTTCCCACCACTTTCCCTGGTAGACTAAAATGTAGGGTAGGTAAGTTCCGAGTGATTTGCGTCACTGATTTCATAGGAGAAATAGAATTATAAATGAGCTTTAATTTCCATTATTTTCACACAGAGAGAGCAAGTTGTTTGGAGGAACAGATAAGTGTTATGCAATTTGCAATGAAGATGGTGATGATGTGGGGTTTTCTGTTGTTAGCAGTGATGTCATGCTCTTCCGCATGTTATACAGATGAAAGAAATTCTCTGTTGGATTTCAAAGAGGGCCTCAACTTCACTTCCTCTTATTACACGCTGCAGTCATGGAAGGGATTTAACTGTTGTGCGTGGGAAGGAGTCACCTGCCACCCAATCACTGCCCATGTCCTTTCCCTGGACCTCAGTCCTCACTCCCTTGGAGACTACGTTGGGGACTATTCCATCTGCAGCATCTGGAGCACTTGGACCTCAGTTGGAATGCCTTCTCTCGTCCTCTTGCCATCCCTTCACAGTTTCACAAGCTCAGCAAATTGAGGTATTTAAATTTGAATGACTCTAATTTTATTGGTCAAATTCCAAGAGAGATTGGTAACATGTCCAATTTAACATATCTTGATCTGTCTGGTAACTCTTTGAGTGGCACCATCCCAACATCTTTGGGTAAGTTGTCAAAGCTCACACATCTTTACATGGGTTATAACTCTTTGAGTGGCACCATCCCAACATGTTTGGGTAAGTTGTCAAACCTCACATATCTTTACCTACATTCTAACACTTTGAGTGGCACAATCCCAACATCTTTAGGGAAGTTATCAAAGCTCATACGTCTTGCTCTTGGCAACAACCGACTAAATGGCACCTACACACTTTCTTTCTTGGATAAAATCCCCAACATTCAACTATTATACCTCTCAAGGAATATGTTGACCATAAAAGTTAATGCAACTTATATTCCCAATTTTCAACTTGAATACTTAGGTTTGGGATCTTGTAATATAGTTGGGGATTTTCCATCCTTCATTTCAACTCAATATTCCCTAGGCTACCTAGACTTATCTCAAAATTCCCTTAGTGGAAATATTCCAAATTGGCTATGGGATTTTGTGCACCTTTCTCATCTCAATCTCTCCTCTAACCAGTTTGTAGGTAATTTACCCTTCAAGCTGCTTAGATTTGAACACAATTATCAAACAAGATCAATTATTGATTTGCATAATAATAAGTTACAAGGAAATATCCCCATTTCCCTCCAAAATGTGGAGTTCTTGGATCTTTCACAGAATATTTTTGATGGATCTATTCCAACGGGAATTGGAAAACATGGACAAGCTCTTAGATTTCTGTCACTGGCCAAAAACAATCTTAGTGGTGTCATCCCACATTCCATTTGTGAATCAAGTAATTTGCAAGTTTTAGACTTGTCAAATAATAGGCTTAGTGGTAAGATTCCATCTAGTTTAAACCAATGCTCCATGTTGTCCACGTTAAATCTAGAAAAAAATGATCTCAAGGGCACAATTCCAAATATATTTTGGAAGATGCCTTTTCTAGAAACAATGAAGTTAGGTTTCAATGGGCTAAAAGGAAACATCCCACCATCCCTTGGGAATTGCAGTTCTTTGGAAATCCTAGATTTAAGGAATAACAATATTCATGGGAGCATTTCTAATTGGATTGGAAAATTGCAAAGTCTTCGCATCCTGGTCCTAAAATCTAACAAATTTGTTGGAAAGATGCTCCCAGAATTATCAAAATTGAGAAATCTTCAGATCTTGGATATATCAAGCAACAATATTTCAGGTGTTATTCCAAGTGGCTTTATGAACTTGAGTGCAATGGCAAATCAAACAGATAACACAGAAAGTCTTGGAATAAGTAGTACTTATTCTGGTGTGATTTATATAGATCACATCATCATTAGAAACAAAGCACAAGATATGGATTTTGTGAGAAATTTGAGATTAGTAAAATGGCTTGATTTATCAGACAACAATTTATCAGGTAAAATACCTTGGGATATAGATTCCCTTAAAGGATTGGTAATTTTCAATGTTTTAGGAAATCATCTCAATGGTGAGATTCCAAAATCCCTCGGAAGCATGGTACAACTACAATCACTTGACCTTTCCATAAATGAATTTTCTGGAATGTTTCCTGCTGAGCTGCAAAACCTCACATATTTGAGTTACTTTAATGTGTCTTATAATAACCTCTCAGGAACAATACCACAAGGAGTACAAATGATGACATTTGATTTCTCATCATTCTTCAACAATTTAGATCTATGCGGCCTACAAATCAATATGTCATGCTTTGGAAGCCATCTTGCTTCTCCCAGTGAAAATGAAAAAAGTAAAAAAGTGTTGGAGGAGGATATATGGTGGGATGCTGGAATAGGAATGGGTTGTGCATTGGGGTTTTCAATTCTGATTTGGGTGTTGTGTTTCTCCAAATCTTGGAGTGCAAAATACATCAAAATTATGGATGGCATTATTGACTTTCTTTTTCAAACATGGAGGAAGAAATTATATCATACAATATGATATGTTTTATGATGCTCATCTCCTGTGCAGCTGTATAATCGACCTACAATATATGCCAATTACAATTGTAAGTTTAATTTAGAAAGCTACTTTTGATTGTTAATGATTTTGTAGTGATTAGGAAAAAAATAATAGTGTTAATGATTTTGTAGAATAGTTTAAACTAATTTTTACAATTTGATGAAATTAATCTTTTATCTATCTTCTACCCAGGTTTCAATTGCAAGTCAGTTTGGATGCTGAGATCAGGCACTAACATTCCCAAGGGGTGCGCATTTTGGGCCTCAATAATTGTATTTTTTCCTTGTTGAAAGTAGAGGAAACAAATCATATACATAAATTCTATCGTTACTAGGTCTGTCATGTTGGTGATTTTAAAGTTACAAAGGTACAAACTCAATTTGCTAGAAAATAGAATTTCTGGGAAAACTTTATTCAATCTAAATGTTACTTCAATTCTAATTTTTTGTGGTGTTTTCTATTGCCATACTGATTCCACATTGCAAACTAAATTTTAACATAACATTATCGTGATATGTCAAACATCTAATAAACTATGCCCTGTCCTGGTCACCCAATAAATTATATTTTTGAGATTTATATATTAGCAGGTTCGTAGTCTAAAGCAACATTCAATTTTCAATAATAATCACACTCTTCTTGAAGTTTCAATATCAAAGTCAGCTTCTGTCTAAACCACTATAGCTTACTCTTGACTATTGAACATGTTGATATGCTTTCAGTGTACAAGTTTTTTATTCAAATTTCCCAATTGTTTAAGCATTTTTTTGCTTGGAGTTTGGGACAGTCATTTATTTGTATATAGCACCATGATCCCAAACCCGCTCTTCAAGATATGCTATGGATGTTTCTTTTTCTATGGCAGCTTGGCCACTTAAAACTAATAGAGGGTGGGAGGTGTTAATTAACAAGGAATTTCTATGGATGTGCACCCATAGGTATGGTTTTTACATTCATCTCAATGTTTGTTTTATTGGACACAGTCAAATTTTTAATGCTTTTATTCTATTGGAACTATGCAATCCTAATTTAAATTTTTTTAAACCAGCATTACTGTGGGAGATCTCATATCAACCAACACCTCATGCATTTATGAGATACGATATCTTGAATTCAACCAGTGGGGCATTCATTCATCATCCATTTTAGTGGCCAGGAAATACCTTTTTCCTTTACAGTGGTCATTCTATCCTGCCCTACAGTTGACAAATATATCCTTTCTATCCCCCCTAGAGGCACGGAGCAAATAAGCTACAATATGCTGAAGAGCAATCTTATATTTCAATGGCTTAACTTTCTCAAATGAAGAAGATAGTTGCAATCTGCTAAACCATGGAAGGAAAAATAGTAAGCTAATGAGAAGTAGAACTCAGTCTTTCAAGCTTCTTCAATGTTTTTGGATTTTTATGTAGAATTTCTTTTCTTTTTATTATAACAATTTTAGATTGATTTTACATTAGATGTTTTTTGCATTTTTCATCTGTGATTGCTTTGACTTCATGTATTACATCATTTCAATTGAGTTTTGAGATAATTTCATCCTCCTTGTATTCAGGGCAGCAACACTGAGTATCAGTTGTACATGGAAGATTTCTCATCTTTTCCTGTGCTCCTTGAAATGACTAGTATTCATGTGCCCTATTGTGGCTCTTTGTCTATAATCATGCAAGATTAATTAAATCAGGAAAAAGCAGAGTCCAAAGTTGAATATATATTCAAGATCAATTTTTGGTATATGTACATACTTATTGTAAATGTCTAAAATCAGGCAAGAGCAGAACAAAATGCATCACTCATTTCATTTGATCAGCAGCTCCTCAATTGGACATCCTACTGATTTTTGTATTTTACACTGGATTTGTTTCACCATTTCCATCTGTTAAATGGAATCAAATTGAATTTGTGTTCTATAAAGTTTTCTCTTTTAAATGGAAGATTTTTATATACTTTTCTTCTGTTTGGAAAATAAATAAAAATTGCATTCCAGAGAGTTGTATAATTAGTTAATTTATAAAAATAATCATGTTTACTTAGAATATTATTTACATTTATTTGTTGTGTCAAAAGAGTATTTTTTCAGTAGTAATTAAAATTGTCTATAAGAGTCTTTCCAAATGATAGGAAAATCTATTCAACTATAAAAGGATAATCATAGTAGGTATTCAGCTTGGAAATATAGTTTAATTGTAACTAGTTCTAATCAACTATCTATTTGCAAACATTAAAAATCAGTTGTAGAAAACATAGAGCAGTTCACAAAATTTTAGTCATATGAAATTTTTTGGTAAAAAAAAGTGGAATATATCAATATTTTCTACAACATGTACATGTTGAATAAAATGTGGCATTGGTTTATCATCCAACTTATATGTTGAAGCAATGCTATTGTTATGATGCATGATTTTCAGAAACCAACCACCCGTGCAATCTGCTTTTTGAAATATTTTCTCTATAGAAAATCCTTAATCTAGCATTGGCCAGCAAAACATATTTTATATGTTATGGCTAAATCAAGATTAGGGTAATGAATTGACAAAAATGTAGGCAATACATTATGGAACAAGTAGCTCTTGAAGGTCAATAGTAGAAAGAAAAAATGCAAACTAAATTTAGGGTTCAAAATTATATAATTATATTTCAATACAAGACAAGTAATGATGAGAATGTAAGTTTTATGGATCAAAATTCTTTAAAACTTTTGAAAACAAAATGAATATAATGTTTTTAAGGGCTTTGGTGTAAATTCTTCTTATTAATGACATATTTGAATTGACTTGCAAACATTAGTCATGTAAGCAAGGTTTGTTTGATAATTAACTTTCAATGATACATTTTAAAGTAGTCAAGAATACGATAACTAAGCTTTTCTTTAGGATTTAGTGATTTGTTTTCTACAACAAGCACATCCTTCGTTATTATTTTAATTTGGTTTTATTATCTCAATTCAAGCTCTTAATATGTAACTCGTACACTTCACAACTTGATGCAAAATATGAAAATAGAAAGGATTCTTTATGCCAACTTGTAGAATGAAGTAGATTTTAACACAATTTTGATTGATATTTCTGATTTTATAATAAATTAGCACTTTATATGAAACAATATATATGGAATTGTATGTACTCTTCATATTAGAGTGCAAGTAAGATGATCTACCTCTATCTTATGCATGTATATCAATAAAATATATCCAAAGAACTCACTCTACTTATTAATGGTGTCAACCATTGAACTATGACCACTACAATTCCTCAAGTATTACTAATGGCCACAAATTGGCATTGATGGAACTTAAAGATGTCTAAACAAGAATAATGTACATTAAGAAGGCTTCCTAAGTAATAGAATTTGATTGGCCTTTAATATATTTTGTACCCTACAGGAGATATTTGGTTAAGAAATGCACCCTATCATCAATACATGCTATTGTGTATCTCACAACATGCCTTATTTTTCTTCTAGAAAAATGTGGACCCCCTCTTTTGCTTCTTAGTAATGCTCAATTCATGGTCAAATTTGAGAAGTTTATTGACTCATTTTTCCTTTGGATTATTAAGTTTTATTAAAATCTATGATGCCTAAGGAAGTGGATCATTATTTTTTTAGGTTCATTTTTAAAAATGTATTAACAAGTGGATAAACTATGGTTGTGGAATTTACCCTTCCAATTGTAGTTGTGTAATTTACCATTCCAATTGAATTTGCAAAGTTTATTTGTCCAATTGAGGTTGTGGAGTTTTTCCTTCCAACTTCACTTCCACTTTCTAATTGTACTTCCAACAACACTTCCTAGTTGCACTTCTAATAACACTTTCCAACTTCATTTCTAATTGCCCTTTCTGACTACACTACCAACTATATTTTCCAATTGCACTTCCAATTGTGCTTCTTGTTGGAACTGTCACATCCCACATTCATGTGAGTGTGAAATTAAAAATAAATAAAATAAAAAATAGAGTTGATGAAGTTGAATTAACGAGGCATGGGCTACATAGTCTAAGGAAGGACTTAGAGCTCCATTTTCTATATTATGGGCTTATTGTTGTGGTTATTAAATTGCAAAGGAGAAATTCATGATGTGTATAGGTGGCTTGGTGTCACTTACAACACTATAGATAGAGGTATGACATCCCTCTACTAATTTTTATTCAAGGATAGTAGGATATGGCTAAGGCATGAACATCCTAAAAAAACTGTGAGAATCCACCAAAGCCTATGGTACAAGAAAATCATGAGTGAAAAGAAGCAACTGATAATGGTTTCCTAGGAAAATAGGTATGTGAATATAGAAGCATGGATGAGGCACAATAGGCTAGACATAATACCTCCAAAGAAACTTTTTCCCATGGAATACTAGAATTGTACTTGATATGCACAAATCAATTTGTTAAAAATTGATTTAGAATATTGCAATTGGTAGGAGTAAAGCCCAACTCCACAACCTTTGAAAACATCCTTCCTTCTATCCTATGCCTTGAGGAGAGCTTATAAACTAACTATGGATGTTCTTCAAGATTAAAGAGTGCATGAAATTCATCAAATATAGGGAGAAGTAGAGAGGTAGGAGTGGTGAGGAGAGGAAAGGAATAGGCGATGACAAGTTTGCAATTACTTTTGGGGGTAATTTCGTTAGTCACAAAAGAGGTGAAGTTGAACCTAGTGTCCAAGGAGAGAAAGGAAATCATGGAAGAATGAAGTGGCATTAAAGGAATAAATATAACAACAGAGGAAAAAGGAGAGGCGACAATATATTTCAATGGATAAATAAAGAATATATTCAACACCATTCACAAAGCTATGTATAATCATCTCTCACATATTGTTAGGCTTTAAATATCTACTTTTACAACTATCATTGAAAGGATTTTCTAGATTTATAGGGGAGACTAGAAAGAATAGTGAATGCTATCTACATAATATTTTAGATGACCTCAGGTTGTAGTAATAATTTATAAACATCAAGTTAATTCTTTTCTCATGATTTAAACCGGTCTTCAAGCTAGGTATTGGATGTTGAATGATAAAAACTTCTCCCCCCTCCTAGCTATAAAATATGTATAACCTTGAGGTGCTTGTGATTGTATTCCTTTA
>VDFB02075321.1:146966520-147011095 GCA_007258455.2 Sequoia sempervirens
ACATTTCAAACAGTCCATGAATCAATGATAATTTTGAAAATGCAGACCTGAAGGCAGACAAGAATATCTAATTGATTGTAGATGCAATTCTTTTAGCAGTTAGTATTTCTGACTACCATCATTGTTGCTGTGGTTTTTCTTTTAAATATTAACCAGTTTCTATTTTATCCCTATAGTAGTTAAATTTTGTAGCTCTAGGGATTTTACCAAGTGATTGGCATTTTGATTCAAAGGATCATTTTAGGATGCTGATACTTGAAGCTCCCATTTAAGCACAAGTAGGGATAATGTTGGAAAAGGTTGTCTAAGTTTGGATTTATGCTTGTTTGTTTCATTGTCTCAAAAGTTTGTTAAAAAATTTCTAACAAATATATTTCTTTGTTCATATTCTATAATCATTTTAATCTATGATGTCTTAGAGACATTTTGTCACACTTTGTATGTTTTATGAGTTTTCATAGTTTTATGTAGTAGGGAGATTCATAATGGAGTAGGGTTCAATAGTGGGGATAGAAGTAGTCCTCAGTGGCCCCATAGTGGAGCACTTTAATATCCAATTGCAAAACACTTTTTATCCATAAAGTATACAAAGTGACAAATCATGTGATGCCACATCAGCACACCAATAAAACATGACTTAGTGCACCACTATAGGTCTCACTCTTTTGGGGGTCTTATGGATACCCTCAACAAAAACATGCCGATGTGCTATCATATTTGATGATGTGGCCCTAAAATGAAATATAGAAGCACATGAGTTGCCAAATAAATTGTCGTGGGAGTGATTTGAAATTTCTACGTGGGATTTTGAGAAACGCCAGTTAGGGTGCTCCACTATAGGCCCCTCTCCCTGGCCATGTATTGAATATACTTTCACTTGTTTGGATATATATTGAAGACATATTCTATATAAAAGGTTGTCATGCTTATATTTCTTTTTGTCTATTTCATTTCCTTAAAAGTTAAATATTTTTCAACAAATATATTTTGTGCATTTGACAATCATTTCAATCAATGGGGCTAGATGCCTTAGAGACATTATGTCACACTTTGTGTGCTCTGTGGGTTTTGATAGTTTTATGTAGTATCAAATATTGAATATCCTTTTGTTTGTTTGGATATATGTTGAAGAAATCTTCTATATTTGCATGCATGATATTGTGTATTTTATTCATAGTGAGCATCATTTGTTTTACATTTGATATATACTTGTCAAGAAACCCTGTTGTAAGGGTTCATATATCATTTTCTAATCCTTATACACTTCCAACAAGATTAAAAATGTTTGAGATACTATGAACATGGTAAATTCCTAAGTTTTCATTACCAAGTGCATTTTATCTAAGTTTGTGTACCTTTTATTTAAAGAAATGGTTGTTGATATATATAAATTAAAGCAAAAAAGACTTTGATCCCATAAATTTGAATTTTATGGGTTTCACAAGTGATTAAAATGCCTATTTATTTGATAATCTTTGTTTAAGTTCTCATGTATTTTTAGGCAACTTTTTCCCTTTATCTTCAAGTTGTAATAGATTTTTTAATAGGCTTGTAAAGATTGAAACCCTAACTAAGGTTCAAATGGTTAAAATTACAATGACAATTTCATTAGCTTTTTGAAAATGACTTCTTGATAGTCAAATGTAACATGAGTATCACATATATTTTAACCTACTTGATATTTAGATACATTGGCAATTAGTTGGAATGATATTGAAATGACTTGGAGATTATTTTCTTCAAAGTTTTGGAGTTTCTCCATTTTTGAAAAATAATCTTAAATAGTTCAACAAAGCTTGTTACATATAGAAGTAAAATGTTTGGTATTGCTTGCACTACTTTATGTTCTGATAAATACTTTTGAAAACATTTATTTGGGAGTTGATATCTATTTGACTAGCTTGATTTACTAGTCATATGCATGATATATTGAACATTTATTGAAAAGGGTGTATGACACATGTTAACAACTATGTTGAATGGTGTTTGAGATTATGATAGTGGATAGGATAAGTTGAGCAAGAATGTACATGTTAATGTTGTCTATGTCATTTATTAAAATTTTGGACATTTTTTTTTGTTATTAGATAATTAGGGAAGGGCCCCGGTCCCATGGTTACAGCAGCAAAAAAAAAGGAAATGGAAAAAGGTGGGAAACAACACCACCAACAAACCAAAAAACAACTAGATTAGTTTGCAGGCCAACATTGAACATGGTAACTATAGTCCAACCAGTACTAATAAAAAACAATAAGTTTTTACTAGCATACTTAGATCTACGTAAACCATTAATTAAGTCAACGGTGTCCTAGGTGGTATTCCACCATATCATAGCTATTATAAAATAGCAGTCTAAGATATTAAAACAAAAGGACAAAAAACTCATGATAGTCATCAAAGCAACAACAAAAATCCATTCATTGGATTTCTTCAGTAGGTCCCCATATTTCCCCATGAGAGCAATGTATTCTCTCCACTCAGGTCCCTCGGTCTCGTCCATCATCTTCAATACATCCGATTTTCCCTGTTTCCTTAGCTTCCTTGTAATTTTGGATTCTCCAGAAGCAGCTCCCAGCATCACCCTCCTCATCAGTCTATTAGTTACCTTCATGAATGTAACTAAAGCCTTCTCCATATCTTTTAACTGAACCTACAAAAAAATTGTACATTTGTTGATATTATGGATATTCCTCTTTTTCTTTGACTGTTGACTTTACTAGTTTTGATGATAATTTTTCATGTTGAAAGATTGAAAAGGAATATGGTGAAAACTATAAAAATTGTAAAATGCCTTTATTCAATGACTAATACTCTCATGTTTGGTGGATTTGATGAACAATTTTTGATAATGATATTGTATTTTTAGTGACAATGTATTGATATGTTGAAAAAGGTCAGACAAGTGCAAATACAAATCTTGGTTGACTATGTAGACAATGAAAATATATAGTCACTATGAATGATAATCTAATATTTTCATGAGTTCAAAGGATTGAATATTGAATTCAAAAGTTTAGGGAGACTATTGGATGGACCCAAAAGCATCTTAGGTCAAAATTTATATAAGTATCATGTCTCTAAAATCTTAAAGCCATGAGTTTGTAGATAATAGAAAATTCAAACTCATTCAATCAATTGAATTGTGTCTACTTCCTTGTTTCCATAGAACCTTACACATTGTCCAAAGGACCAATAAATCTTGATAGAGCTTTCCACATGTCTACTCTTGGTCTACTTTTGATTCTCTTGGGCAATAGTTCATGTCACTATCAAATCTAAATTGACTTGAAAAATACTTTACAATTGTAGAGTTGAGAGTACAAATACTAGGAACTTGAGGCTACTCATGGAGCTCCATTGTATAAGGTCTTTTGTGTCCATTGGGAATATAGACATGAAAAAAAATGAACTTCAAACAAGAGGTACCTTCTAGAATCTAATTAATAAAACTTTTGCGACTGCCAAATCTAGGCTAGGACTTCAAATTGGTATTTTAGACTTAAAACATCTACTCAAAGCAACATAGGTTTGTAAGTGAATATTAGAAACAATAATTATTCTAGATTTCACTTATTGAAACTTTGTTTCAAGTTTAAAAGATTTAAATGTTTGTGAACTCAAACTTTACATTATTGAAACTTATGAATTGTTCTATGTTTTCTAGAGCTAGTTTCTTATATTTTTATAAGTAGGTTGTTGATTTGAATTAGTTACAATTAAATTATATTTTCAAACTGAATACCTACTTTGATTGTCCTTTATTATTTAATAGATTTTTCTTTCATTAGGAAGGACTTAACACATACAATTTTCTGCCAATGTTACAGTTCCATAATGAAGTGAATTACTACCGAAAAAATTATGTAAAACAATAATAAACCAAATTTTTAGAAAATAATATTCAAAGTAAACATCATTCTTCGGATCAAATAAACTGATTATAATCTATACAGATCTCTCGAATTCAATTTCTATTTATTTTTTCAAACAAGAGAAAAGTATATAGAAAACTTCCTTTAACAAGAGAAATCTTTATAGAACACAAATTGAGTCCTATTCATTTAACACATGGAAATGGTGAAACAACTCCCTTGTAAAATACAAAAATCGATAGCATATCCAATTTGCAATTGCATAGTTGTTGATCAAATCAAATTGGTGATCAATTTACATTTACAATAATTTAAGATTGAATTCATAGTCAACTTTGCATTATGCGGTTGATTAATAAGTGATGAAAGATTTACTAACATGAGCTTCTATCATTGCTGCTACACTCATTTCAAAGAGAAGAAAAATGACAAATCTTCTTTGTACAACTGACACTTGGTGTTCCTGCCCTTAATACAATAAAGATGAAAATCTCATGAAAAATGTAAGGAGCATATAAAGTAAACAAAATGTTTTTAACATCAAGGGGTAAAAAATTTATTAAATCAAGGAAAAGTTACAAAGCAAGGGCATTAAATGGCCCTATCAATATCAACCAAGTGATCCAATTGATGAGACAAATCCGGGGGGAGTTGACCCCGATCCACCAAATTCCAATCATGAATATGATCAGAAGCCCATTTCGCCAAGCAATCAGCAACACCATTCCATTCACGAGGAATATGATTGAAAGTAATATCCTCCAGAGAGGCAGAAAGAGTGAGAATTTGTTCCACAATCAAAGCCAGCTGCCAGCTCACATTATCCAAATACTGTCTTTTCAGTAAGTTCACCACGACCTGGGAGTCAGACTCACATATGATCCTGCGCCATCCCAATTGACTGCCCCGCTCCACAGCCAATAAAATGGCCTGAGCCTCCATAAGATTATTCGTATGAATACCCTTATACACCGAGAAAATAAATTGAACATCTCCAGAGCTATCCCGGCCCACCCCCCCAATGCCAGCATGACCAGGATTTCCACGAGAAGAACCATCCAAGTTGATTTTTAGGACTCCAAGAGGAGGAGGGGTCCATCTTCCCTCCCTATTCACCTTCGGGGTAGGATGCCTGCATCTGTTGCGCATGAGCTGGCGTTGCGGATGAGGAAGATGAAGACGATTATAGCAACCAACATCATGAGGGTCCACCAGCATAGTCATATCACACTTAGCCGCAATAGTTTCTCCTAAAGAGTGAAGAATTTTCCTCCAAAGGTGAGGAGCCAACAACAACGAATCCTGGAAAATCCGCCTATTCCTCTCCAACCACAGGTTCCAGATAATAAAGGAAGGCCCAAGAGCCCAAGCAGCCTGCAGAAAGGGAGTAGAAACAGGGGCCCTGCCCCACCGTTCCCCAAACTCCACCAAAGAGGAAGCATGCCAGCAGGCTGTATTCCACACCCCCCACCAAAAATGCCAAATCTCCCTGGCATAGGAACATTGGAAGAAGAGATGGGAGACACTCTCTTCACAACCACGACACAAAACACACATAGAGGGGCCTTGGAAACCACGCTTACATAAATTATCCCAAGTAAGACACCGGTTTTGAGCCACTAACCACATAAAGAAGTTGCACTTGGGCCAAGCCAACTTGTGCCAAACTTGCTTCCACCAAGGGACCTCAATGTTCCCAAACACCTGCCTACCAACCTGTCTATAACCAGCGGCTACAGAGAACTTTCCAGACAAGTCAGAACCATCCCAAGCCAAGACATCAGGGCCTCCCAAAGAATTACAAGCACGGGAAGCCAGAAGATGGGAAAGCTCAAGCCTATCTCCCACAGACCCTCCAGGTGGCCACTCAGAAGGATGCTTCCAGCGAAAACTGACAACCAATCCACCATGCTGCACCATCTTATAATGCTCCACAGTATCCCAGCCAGCCGCAATAAAAACATCAGAAAGGGACTGGAGATGAGGAAAAGAAGAGAGAATAGGAGGGTGACCATCCCAAGAATCTGACCAAAAAAGAGCCTGTGATCCCAAATGACAGATCCAAAAAAGAGCACACTTAATCAACTGCGCCCCCACTTTCAAAGTATGCCAAATCATAGAACCACTCCCTTCCAGAGGATAGCGAGGAACCTCAAAAGAAGCAACACCCCAAAGATATTTATGGTTGAGAATACGAGCCCATAACTGGTGTTGATTGGTACACCAGCGCCAGTAAAGCTTGGCAGCAAGAGCTTTCCCATTCAAAATAGCAGAGCGTAAACCAAGACCACCCTCCTGCTTTGGTCTACACACCGATTCCCACTTGACCAGGCTCCATTTTGAAGACAACAAATTACCGCTCCAAAGAAATTGATGAGAAAGAGCATCAAATTCCTTAAGGAAATACATAGGAGCCGCTTGAACTAAGCACCTGTAGATGGGAAGGGCCTGGATACTGACTTGAGAAGAGTCACTCTAGCAGCAGTAGACAACCAACGATGAGTCCAATGAGTAACCTTCGCCTCAGCTTATCAAGCAACAGTACCGAGGAGGACTTGGGCGAGGACCAATAGCAGGAGTATTAAAGAAAAATATAGAAGACTTCTGCTCATTGATTCTCTGGCCCGAAGCCGCAAGGTAGATGTCCAAAGCTTTCCTGAAGGAATCAGCCTCCCTAATACGAGCCAGTCCCATAAGAGAGGTATCATCCACAAATTGGAGATGAGAAAGCGTAGGCAAGCCCATCCCCCACCGCCAGCCATGAATCAAACCATGTGAAACTTGAGAATTAAGAAGACGGCCAAGCCCCTCAGCCAAAATAATAAACAAATAAGGAGAGAGCGGATCTCCCTGACGAAGGCCCCTAGTAGCCCCAAAAAGCTCAGAAGGTTCCCCATTCACAATAACCGAAAAGGAGGAAGAAGTTACACAACTCAAAATCCAAATTGCATTTTATAAAAAGAAATCAAATTGCACATAAAAATCCAAAACATTGAATGAGTTTGAAAGCTGAGTTCTCTTTGGCTTATTGTTCTTACTTCATTTGAGAAAGTTAAGGAAGCGACTGAATGTGAAATATAGCTTCCCATAACACTGCATCACCCACCATCTTTTCCCATGACTGATTGGTATTAGATAAAATGAATTCCACAGCTAATTTGCGAGGAAAAAGGACTTGAAAGCATATAAATGGCACCAACTCTCAAATGGTGCGAGCAGGACAGACTATTTCTTATAAAGATAATTTAAATTATTTTAAATATATAATGAAAAGGTCATTAAAAAGTTATATTATTATAGAAAGAAATTATAGATAATATTTTTTTAAATAGTTAACTAGAATAAATTAAGTTATATGGATGGTATCATCAAATAACATCTAAGACCAGAGTCTCCAAAGCATAAATTTATCCCTTCCACACAACCCATTGACCTGCAACGTGTGATTATTATTTGACATTTCACCATAAGGTTATGTTAAACTTTAGTATGCTCTTGTATGTTGACAGTTCAAAAATCATTATGTCAATTTTCGTATTTTCCGTGTGGAATCAATATGACACTAGAAAAACACAACAAAAAATCAGAATTGAAGTAATGTTTACATTGAATAAAATTTTCCCATAAAAGAGGCACCTCTCTAACTCTAAAATCACCAACATGACAGAACTAGTATTGATAGAATTTGGGTAAATGATTTTATTTTTTTGGTGCTTCTCTATTTTCAACAAGGGGAAACTACATTCATTGAGGCCCAAAATGGGCACCACTTGGGAATGTTGGTGCCTGATCTCAACATCCAAATTGACTTGCAATTGAAACCTAGGTAGAAGACAAATAAAGATTAACTTCATCAGATTTGTACAAATTAGTTTTAAGCTATTTAAAAAAAAAATAGTAACAATATTTTTTTTTCTTAATCTCTATGAAATCATTAACAACAAAATGGAGCTTTGTGAATTAAACTTACAATTGCAATTGGCATATATGGTAGGTTGATTATACAGTTGTACAGGAGATGAAGAGCTTATATTGTATGAGATAATTTCTTTATGCATCCTTGAAAAAGGGAGTCAATAATGCCATCCACAATTCCCAAGCATTTTGCACTCCAAGATTTGTTGAAACACAACACCCAAATCAGAATTGAAAACCCCAATGCACAACCCATTCCTATTCCAACAACCCACCATATATCCTCTTCCAACACTTTTTTTTTTCATATTCATTGGGAGAAGCAAGATGACTGCCAAAGCATGACACATTGATTTGTAGGCCACATAGATCTAAATTGTTGGAGAATGATGAGGAATCAAATGTCATCAACTGTCCTCCTTGTGGTATTGTACCTAAGAGGTTATTATAAGACACATTAAAGTAACTCAAATATGTGAGATTTTGCAGCTCAATAGGAAACATCCCAGATAATTCATTCTTGGAAAGATCAACTGATTGTAGCTGTACCATGCTTCCCAATGATTTTGGAATCTCACCATTGAAATGATTTCCTAAAATATTGAGAATTATCAATCCTTTGAGGGATTCAATATCCCAAGGAATTTTACCTGATAAATTGTTGTCTGATAAGTCAAGACATTTTACTAATCTCAATTTTCTCACAAAATCCATATCTTCTAATAATGATGTGATCTATATAAATCGCACTCGAAACAATAGTAGTTTCTTAAAAAAAAATTGTGTTCTCTGTCTGATTTTCCATTGCAATCAAGTTCATAAAGCCACTCAGAATAGTGCCTGAAATTTTGTTGCTTGACACATCCAAGATCTGAACATTTTTCAAGTTAGATAATTCTAAGGGCATCTTTCCAACAAGTTTGTTAGATTTTAGTACTAGGATGCGAAGACTTTGCAAGCTTTCAATCCAACTAGAAATTCTCCCATGAATACTGTTATTCCTCAAATCTAGGATTTCCAAAGAATTGCAATTTGCAAGGGATGGTGGGATGCTCCCTTTCAGCCCATTGAGACCTAGTTTCAATGTTTCTAGAAATGACATCTTCACAAATATATTTGGAATTGCACCCTTGAGATCATTCTTTTCTAGATTTAACATGGACAACATAGAGCATTGGTTTAAACTAGAGGGAATCTTACCAGTAAGTCTATTATTTGACAAGTCTAAAACTTCCAAACTACTTGATTCACAAATAAAATGTGGAATAACACCACTAAGATAGTTTTTGGCTAGTGATAGAAATCTAAGAGCTTGTCCATGTTTTCCAATTCCTATTGGAATAAATCCATCAAAAAGATTCTTTGAAAGATCCAAGAACTCCACATTTTGTAGGGAAATGGGGATATTTCCTTGTAACTTATTATTATGCAAATCAATAATTGAGCTTCTTTCAAAATTGTGTACAAATCCAAGCAGCTTGAAGTGTAAATTACCTACAAATTGGTTAGAAGAAAGATTGAGATGAGAAAGGAACACAAAATCCCATAGCCAATTTGGAATATTTCCACTAAGGGAGTTTTGAGATAAGTCTAGGTAGTGTAAAGAGTATTGAGTTGAAATGAAGGATGGAAAATCTCCAACTATATTACAAGACCCAAAATCTAAGGTGTCAAGTTGAAAATTGGGAATATAAGTTGCATTGACTTTTATAGTCAAGATATTCCTTGATAGAAACAATCCTTGAATGTTGGGGATTTGATCCAAGAAAGAAAGTGTGTAGGTTCCATTTAGTTGGTTGTTGCTAAGACCAATATATTCAAGTTTGGTGAGGTTTCCCAAAAATGTTGGGATTGTATCACTCAAAGAGTTAGAATATAGGTAAAGACTTATGAGGTTTGACAACTTACCCAAAGATGTTGGGATGGTGTCACTCAAAGAGTTATAGCTCATGTCAAGATGTGTGAGCTTTGACAACTTACCCAAAGATGTTGGGATGGTGCCACTCAAAGAGTTATAGCTAATGTCAAGATGTGTGAGCTTTGACAACTTACCCAAAGATGTTGGGATGGTGCCACTCAAAGAGTTTCCACTCGTATCAAGAAATATGAGGTTTGACAACTTACCCAAAGATGTTGGGATGGTGCCACTCAAAGAGTTTCTACTCATATCAAGATCTGTGAGGTTTGACAACTTACCCAAAGATGTTGGGATGGTGCCACTCAAGAGTTTATCTCATGTCAAGATATGTGAGCTTTGACAACTTACCCAAAGATGTTGGGATGGTGCCACTCAAAGAGTTTCCTCTCATATCAAGATATGTGAGGTTTGACAACTTACCCAAAGATGTTGGGATGGTGCCACTCAAAGAGTTTGTCATATCAAGATATGTGAGGTTTGACAACTTACCCAAAGATGTTGGGATGGTGCCACTCAAAGAGTTATAACTCATGTCAAGATATGTGAGGTTTGACAACTTACCCAAAGATGTTGGGATGGTGCCACTCAAAAGGTTTCCACTCATATCAAGATGTGTGAGGTTTGACAACTTACCCAAAGATGTTGGGATGGTGCCACTCAAAGAGTTTCCACTCATACCAAGATATGTGAGGTTTGACAACTTTCCCAAAGATGTTGGGATGGTGCCACTCAAAAAGTTATACCTCATGTCAAGATGTGTGAGCTTTGACAGCTTACCCAAAGATGTTGGGATGGTGCCATTCAAAGAGTTAGCAAACATATCAAGATATGTTAAGGTGGACATGTTACCAATCTCTCTTGGAATTTGACTAATAAAATTAGAGCCATAAAAGTTTAAATACCTCAATTTGTTGAGCTTGTGAAACTGTGATGGGATGGCAAGAGGAGGGAAGAAGGCATTGCAACTGAGGTCCAAGTGCTCCAGATGCTGCAGATGGAATAGTCCCCAACGTAGTTCCCTCCACGACATGAATGGCCATGAATAGTCATCAGCAAACCAGGAGGCATTAAGGGAGTGGGGACTGAGATCCAGGGAAAGGACATGGGCAGTGATTGAGTGGCAGGTGACTCCTTCCCACGCGCAGCAGTTAAATCCCTTCCATGACTGCAGCGTGTTAGCAGAGGAAGTGAAGTTGAGGCCCTCTTTGAAATCCAACAGAGAATTTCTTTCATCTGTATAACATGCGGAAGAGCATGACATCACTGCTAACAACAGCAACACCCATATCATCACCATCTTCATTGCAAATTGCACAACACTTGGTCTCTCTCTGTGAAAATAATGGAAATTAAAGCTCATTTATAATTGTATTTGTCCTACGAAATCGGTAGCGCAAATCAGTCAAAACTTACCTACTCTACATTTTAGTCTACCAGAGAAAGTCGGGGGAAATCTCCTCTATTTGATTTTCTACACTTCTTCCAAACGCACAAATAGTATATTTTTGAAATTTTGTTGAAATTGACTGTAATATTTATTAGAAATTTTATAAGCGTACAATTAATATATTTTGATAAAAGGGTTAGAAAATAATTTTCTCTGTATAAGATGTTTTACTGAGTTTACGGTGCTGGAAAATGAATTGTATTCAACATAAGAAATTCCTTCGAAATTTCAACAGCGTACAAATTGATCAGATCAGTCAAAAGCTCATTTCAATAGAAATATCTGCCCATATGATGACATGGGTATTCATATGCAGACAAATTTGACTAATTTCCCCTTTGACTTCCTACCGTTTGTTTTACGGCTGTCTCGTCTAAACATTTTCTCCACTCGCAATAAAATTAAATGACTGGACTTGTGTTTTTCTTTCTCGAAGTCGATTATTTCATTTCATTTTTTAAATTTAATGTATTTTAGTTGTCGAGTTTTAAATAAAATTATTCAATTTTATTGTTTTAATATATTATATATAATTATTATTATTATAATTTATATGTGAAAATTTAGAAAAAGATTGATTTGAATTATAAAAAAATAAAACTAGTTCATTTATTTTCTTTATTACAATTCAATTTTATAAATGTAATGAATGAGTAATATATATTAAGTAATTTAATTTAAAATTGTGTTAGATCGTATGATTGAATTTAAAAATTGAAAATTAAAACAAAAGAAAGTATTTAATTTAATTCAGTGATAGATAGTTGTCCATTGTTTTAATCATAACTATTGATAGTTAGAACTGCTTAAACTTAAATGTATTGAATAAAAAATGATGAAATATTGATTACGTCATTCTCAAATTTTGGTCAAGGTTAAATTTAAATTATAAAAAATGTTCTAGATCAAATCCACATGCATGAAAATGAACTCTATACATGGAAATGATATTTGAATCACATAAATGAACCTTTGATCTACGAATAGATATTTAGATGATGGGTGAATTAGGGATTGATTCACTTGTCAAATGACCTAAGAGTGATGTCCTTTACACTTGCTTAGACACATTTTAAATAGTTTAGTATAGGAACTGATAGATAACGATTAATAAGAATGTGATTGGCTTGGACCTAGGGATAAATTTTAACTTTTGAACAAAGGGATCAAATGCATGCCAAGAAAATGGCATGGATCGTTTATGTGCTTGTAAATTTAACTTAATAATGTGATCTAATTGTATGAGAGTTATAGAATACAATCTAAGGAGGGGTTATGTTCTACTTTTGAAATTTAATTTGAGAAATGGGTCAAAGGGGGCACTACATTGATCAAAATAATTGAATGTAAATGAGTATTAAAGACATCATAAAAAGTTGCAAGAATGAATGATAAAAGTGTAGTGTATGTATTTTTCACCTTTATATTTTTCCTTCACTTTGGTGTGCATGCAAATCTATATGAGTAAGAATGCCAAAGTTAAAATGTAAAGATGAAGACAATTTGAAGAAAAAATCCTTGAGCCATGGTCCCAAGTTAACCTATGTTCATCACACATAAACTTGAAAGTGATTAATAATTTAATATTCCTTCTTTAATATGCCCCTTGGAGAAACATGAATGTATGTAGCACCTCACATGTAACCTTAACACATGGTGTGTTTTTTTATATTCCAAGTCTTCTCACACATAAAAGTGTACGAGATGGACAATATGATAGCAAATGTGTTGCACTCTTGCTACTACAAATCCACTTTGATAAGGATAAGCCAAGATAGTATACATGTCAAACCATTATGTTGTTAGGATAGTGTGATATTAAATGGCAATGTATAATGTTGGGTATCTAAATTTATTGAAAAGAATAACTTGGATTCCATGAGGAGTTGAGGGATATTATTTTATTATCATTGTCTAGATTATATAAAATTTAATTGTATTAGCATTGAATAAGGAAAATTATAAAAAGAGGCCAAAGATTGGAAGCTATAAAGTGTCTTTCTCAATATAGATAATGGCAATACAAAGTAATGCACTTGAATGGAGTGCACAGAAATACAAAAGTGGAATTAATGACATCATATGATGGAATATATGGTGCATCAATATAAAAGTAGCTACTTTATCTTTTGAAAGGCATTCTCATGTAGTGGGTTGTAAGAATTTTTATCATGGTATTTTAAGATCATGTTTAGGTTTATAGCCTTCTTAATTCTATATATTGAGGGCTTGGTATGGAGGAGGTATGGTTATTTGCAAGAATAATATTAGACTAAAGAATATTGTAAGAGCTATATTGATGTACTTGTTTGTTGATTTCTTATTGTTGTTTTGAATGCATCTTCATGCTCTATTTTAATTTATGGTTAATCACATATACTTCTAATTAGGCTAATCAAATTTGCACACTTCATACTCTTACTATCATTGTTATTGTTCACCAATTTTCTTAACCTTTGGTATTAGAATTTAATGATTTTGATTATCTAAAATGATGCATTTTTCAAAGTGTGGTGATATTTTTTTTAGTGGGAGTATTTCATGTAGTGGGTTTTGTAGATTTGATGTGGTGGAAGTCATGGTTAACACATCTTGTTTAGAAATTGCTCAAGAAGCTTGATGCTTCTTGGTACAAGTTGTAGAAGTTGAAAATAGAGGATCTATTGGAAGAAACACGTCAATGGAAATTTATTGTAAAGGAAGGAAATTCTATCCAGTATGTTAAATGAAGACTTTACAAATTAGCATAAACAAACATAAGGATCAATTTGGTTTTATCTTACATATTTTTTCCTCTTGAATGTCTTGGAAGAGGCTACTATGCATAATCTGTGGAAGATGATATGTGATATATCTATCAAGTGAAGATAATTGCTAACTATTTGCATTTAAAAGGAACACTTTACTCTTTAAAATTAAAAAAGGGAGATCATTACTAATAAAAATATGGATGACAATTTTTCTAATATTTTGATGAGTTTGATTTATGTGACCATTGTGTGTTTGGAGATTAGAGCAAAGTTTTGTTCTTGTTGGAAGTACTACAAACAAATGTGATTTAGATGTCATTAATTCATATGTGTTTGGTCTAGGGGTGTGGGTTCTATAGACAAATCATATTATTGTGGTTCATTTATTTATGATTACGTAAGATACATCCTAGTTTATTTTCTTATTTTTTATTTAAATTTTTATCTATGTTTAAGGATTTAAAGGCTTTGGTTGGGAATTAGTCAAATATGAAGATAAAGGCATTAAGATTTAATAATGGAGGTGAATATTGATTTAAAGAATTAAATTAATTTTGTAGACATGTTATTGTGAAGCAAAAGAGTACTCCTTACACCTCCATTGTAAAATTGAAATTTATAAAGTATAAATTGAACCTTGATGGAAAGAGGCATAAGTATGATGAGTGGTACACAATTGGATTGGTGTTTTTTTGTAAAGGCTACGAGTACCTATTAATACTTGATTAGTAGATAAAACTCTTCATGATGTGTGACCAAGAAGGAAACACTATATTTCACATTTAAGGGTATGTAGTAGTGTCTAGAGAGAAATAATCTAAGTTAAACCTCAAAATTCATAAACATTCACTGGATATGGTGAAAATTTTAAAATTTATAAGCTTTAAAAATATTCTAATATTAAAAGCAATATATTTTAAAGATGTGGTTATTAAGAAACTTAGAGTATTTTTTTTAATCAAGACAACCAAATAAAAAGGAAGGAAAGGAAATAATACATTTTGAGATAAAAATCGATTTTTTTTTTTAAAAAAGCATGTAAAAAAAGTAGGAAGTAGGAAGAGCATGATGTCATTGCTAACGACAGCAACATCCACATCATCACCATTTCATTTGATAATAATGGAATTCAAAGTTCATGTCTACATTTGAAACCTACCAATTCTACATTTGATTCTACCAGCAAAAGTGGGGAGTAGTCTATTTTTGAAAATTTGTTGAAAATTGACTAGAAATTTTAAGTGTACAAATAATATATTTTAATAAAAGGGTTAAAATTTGACTTGTGTCTGTAGAAGATGTTTTATTCAACATAGTGCTGGAAAATGAATTGTATTCCGCATAAGAAATTTCAACAGCGTGGAAATTGATCTGTCCATGGAAATCAAAGCATTTATAATTTTGTTTTTCCTTTTAAATTTGGTGGTACAAACGAGTCGAACAAATATTTCCACAATATGATAGATGATGTGGGTACCTATTCATATGCAAACAAATTTGACTATTTATTTTGTGGCTAAGTAGTGCAAATTTTCAAACGTGTAAGTTTGTATGAAGTTTCCCCTCTCTGACTTCCTACCGTCTGTTTTACGGGCTTTCGTTTGTTTTTCTTCCCATGGATTTCGCGTTTTTCCTTGGTGGAAAATCAGTACAAATTTAAACATTTTCTATGTCTGGACTTGTGTTTGTCTTTGTGGAAAGTCGTTTATCTCACTTTAAAATATTTGAGAAAATCAAATGTATTTTAGCTGTCAAATTTGTGAGTTTTAAATAAAATTATTAATAAATATATTTAAATACAATTAGTTTTTATAAATCTAATTAGTAATATGTATTAGTTAATTTAATTATGAGTTGTGTCAAATTATATGGTTGAATTCAAAAATTAGAAATTAAAATGAATGAAAGTATTTAGTCAATGTTTGATAGATAGTTGTTTAATGTTTTGATTATAACTATTGAATTGTAGAATTGCTTAAACTTATAAATATTGAATGCAAATCAATGAAGTATTAACTAGGTCATTCTCTAATTTTGGGTAGGGTTGAATTTACATTGTAAAGATGATCTAGATCAAACCCACATGCATGGAAATGAACTCTATGGGTAGAAATGATCTTTGAATCACTTAAATGAACCTTTGACCTACAATGTAAAAATGTAAAAGATAAACATGATTAAAAGTTGAATAATTGGAGCCACAATCCAAAGTTAACTTGTGAATAACACATAAACTTGAAAGTGATTTGTAATAATATGTTTCCTTTAGTTTGACCCTCTTAGTAAACACAAATACATTTAACCTACAAAAATAAAAAACCTACCACCCAACTGACAAGATCAAGTGAAAAAACATGGGGATGGATATATTATAAGATTATAACATGTAAAAATAGAGATAGGTAAAGAAATTTAACCAATGAAGTCATCTCCATCAGTTGGTTCTATCTCAAAAGATGTTGAAAATTGTCAATGTAATACATGCCCCTTATGGGACTATTGATCTCATCATGAAGTGTGCCTCCAAGAACAAAAGTATGATTTACAAATGTCAAGGTTGATGTATTATGTGAAAGAATTAGCTCAAGTGTTGTGCAATATAGATTCTATTTTATCTTATGAACTCACAATGTGTAATAACCTTGTGTATAACCTCAAAAAATGGTGTGTTATATTCATAATGATCCAACATAGTAATCATCACTACAATCAGAAGAATTTTTATCATTTAATGCCATATGATTAGCCTAAATTTGTGTCATACCTTTATATATAATATCTTGAAGTTTATGTTTCAATAAAAAAAAATTATTCATATAATGTCCAAGAAAGTGGTGATAAGAACAAAAATATACAACCTTGTGTAGTGTAAGCTTAGAAATATTCATTATCTTAACAATGGACAAAGTCTTACTTTTTCATTCCAAAACAACATATGAACACTCCTTCAAACTAGTGAACTATCCTAATCTATTTGCTTTGTTGTGTTATGATAATCCTTACCATGATTAATAATAGATGCATCCTTAGAGCCCTCATTTTCCAAATTAGACATTGATGGTATATCATGAGAATAAAAATAAGTGTAAAAAAAATGATAATATAAATAAAGATTTTCCAATAAAGGCTTCTTTGGAGAGTTAGTGAGTTTTGTCCTTAGAGGATCCATATTTTCTATTGTCTTCTCCTCTCTATCTCTTTGAAACCCCTCTCAATGGAAGCAAGGAAGCAACAAAAGCTTATGGTTTATAGGAAGATTTGATATTTCTTGAAAATTTGATAAAAAAGATTTGGAGTCTTAAAATGTAGTAAGGGAAAAGTTTAGAAGTTTTTATGAACCACATATACTATGGTGATTAGATTGGGACTTGGCCTAGAAGGGCTTACCAATCTAGGAAGGTAGGATTTTAAGTATATTTAGAGGAAGAAGATGTAGATCTTCTTTCACAAAATCTATGTAGAGAAAACCTAATGAATACAAGACCAGTGAGATACATGAGGTATGAATGCATTTATCAAGGAAAGGAGACTGACAATCAAAAGAAGATGACAAAATGTTAAGGGAAAAAGAAACGTAGTCATGGGAGTGATTCATGTCATCAAGACTTAAGAAAATATCTAAAAAATTCCAATAAAAAATAGGAACAACCAAAAATAGAACACTCAAACACCAACCAAACATGATAGGGTAAGTGCAAAAAGATGGGGGGCGAAAAAGGGGTCTTAAGTGGCCACTTTTTTTTTTGAAACCAAGAAATAATGACCTTGGGTGAGAAATTGAGGAAAGTTACACTCAAAATTTTAAGATGCAACAAAAACAATGTTCGTAGTGCTTTGAGTCTACTTTCTAAACTACTATTTATTTTTTAAAATGGTATAGATTAAGGGGTTCAAAAACAGGAGACACAAAAATTGGTGTTGTTTTTGTCAAAAAAACATAACATATTGTCTTTTGTGGTTCCCTCAAAAGGCTAATTTTTTTTGGTATTTTTAAAATCACTTCGGTGAGAAATTAGCTAATGACATGTAGTTTATGGGAATTTTTAATGAATATTTAATTTTTTTACTAATTTTCAAAGTGGACACATCTTGAAAAACATAATTTTTGTTGTGCTACCCCTATAAATTTTGAAAATTAATTGAAAACCATTTTTTTTTAATATGTGTAGAATGGAGTCTAGTTTATAAAAATGTAATTTATTTGAAATTTCAATGAATGGTTAAAAAATAAATTAAAAATACTGAACGCTGGTTTTTGCCAAAAAATGAACACAAAAACAAAAGACAAATTAAAGATGAAAGGCTTAACATTGTTAAAATGTGAAAAAATTACATCATTAAATAGCTAAGAGAGAGCCTAACATTACCAGGTGTTCGATTTGTTCGACCTTGAAACACGTGCAAACCTAACAGTTAGCACAAACAAGATTATGTGAAATCATGTAGACTATGCAAAAGCACATCTTTGCACATTGGGAAGACACTTCAAGCCTTTGGATTGGAAATCCAAATCAAATCCCAAGCCTAAGGCTTGGGGATTCCCAAAGCAACATATCATACTCTTGTGTTATGTTCTATTTTGCATTTTTTTCCTTTTTTGTAAAAGTTTGTTGTATGTTTGTGAAGCTTGACATAACACGAATGTTTTTATAACACGCTCGTGTTATGTCTCACTTCCAAAATGTTTTATGTTCAAGTTTGTTAAGTATGTTTGATGTACATATGTTTCTATATATATTTTTATTTATGTATGTATGTATGTATGTATATATGTATGTATGTATTTATGTATGTACATATGCCTATATATATGTATATATATATATATGCCTATATATTTGCTTAATGTATATGTATGCTTACATGTATATATATGTATGTATGTATGTATATTATATGTACTTTATATAATAATATAGGGTTTTGGTTTAGGGCATATAGACCTAAGAGTATAATTTAATAGGGTTGAAGGTTGAGGTTGAGGTTACCGTTGAGGGATAATATTCAACTTGTTGAGTGTAAAAGATTGTGTGTAAGGTATAGGTATTAGGGTTTAGGATATTGGTTTAGGGTTTACGATATGGATTGAGGGTATAAGGCATAGGGTGACTTGGGTTGAGAGTGTATGGTTTAGGTTTTAAGTATATGGTTGGGGAACAATATTCAAGGGTTTAGGGTCTAAGGGTGAGGTTATAGGGTATAGGGATGAGGTTTGTGGGTGTAGGTTTTAGGGCTTAGGTATAGGGTTGAGTTGAGAATTAGAGCTTAAGTATATATGTTTGAAATAAGGTAGAGGGTTAGGTTTACAGTTGAGGAATAATTTTCAAGGTTGAGTGTCTAAGATATAGGGTTCAATGTTTGGAGTTGAGGGTATAGGCATATGGATGAGGTTGAGGGTATACAGGGTAGAGGTTTGAAGGTTGGGGGATAATGTTCAAGGTTGAGTGCCCCAGGTTAAGTGTATAGGGTATACAGTTTAATGGTTTAATGTTTAAGGGTATCTAGAGGTTGAGGGTTTAGGGTTTAGGGGTTTAAGGTTTGAGGGATTAATGGTTTAAGGGTTGGGGGTTTAAGTGTTGAGGGATTGGGGTTTAAGGTATAGTTTCGAGGGTAGAGAGTTTAGGGATAAGCTTTAGTGTTTAAGGGTTGAGGGTCTAGACTTTAGGGATAGGGTTTAAGGTTGAGTTTTAAGGGATGATGGTTTAAGGATTTAAGGTTTAAGGGTCAATGGTTTAGGGTTTAAGGGTTGAGGGCTTAAGGGATTAGGGTTTAAGGGTTGAGCATTAAGAGATTAGGGTTTAAGGTATAGGTTTGATGTATTAGGGTTAAGGATTTAATGTATAAGGTAGAGGGGTTGAGGGTTTAAGGGTTGAGGGTTGAGGGTTTAACATATAGGGTTGAGGCTTGAGGGTTGAGGATTTAAGGTATAGGTTTGAGGGATTAGGGTTGAGTGTCTAACAGTAGGGTAGAGGGTTTAAGGGTTGAGGGTTCAGGGATTAGGGTCGAGTGTATAATGTATAGGGTAGAGTGTTTATAGTTGAGGGTTGAGGGTTGAGGGAAATATTCAAGGTTGAGTGTTCAGATATAGGGTTCAGGGTTTATGGTTGAGGGTATAAGGCATATGGATGAGGGTTGAGGGTTTAGGGCATAAGTATAGGGTTTAGGGTATAGGGTATAGGTGAGGTTTGAAGGTTGAGGGTTAATGTTTAAGATTGAGTGACAAAGGTTAAGTGTATAGGTATAGGGTTTAATGGGTTTAAGGTTTGGGTTATTAACGCTTTTAAGGGTTGAGGGAAGGGTTGGGCAGGTTTTAAGGTATAGTGCTGAGGGTAGAGGGTTTAGGGACAGGTTTTAGGGTTTAAGGTTTAAGGGCTGAGAGTTGAGGCTTTCAGATAAGGTTTAGGGTTGAGGTTTTAAGGCTTCAAGGTTTGGGTCAAGGTTTAGGGTTTAAGGGTTGAGGGTTTAAGGGATTAGGGTTTAAGGGTTGAGCATTAAGAGATTAGGGTTTAAGGTATAGGTTTGATGTATTAGGGTTAAGGGTTTAATATATAGGTAGAGGGGTTGAGGGTTGAGGATTTAAGGCTGAGAGTTTAAGGGTTGAGGATTGAAGGATTAGAGTTGAGGGTTGAGGGTTGAGGGTTGAGGGTTTGAGGGATTAGGGTTAAGGGTTGAGGGTTGAGGGTTGAGGATTTAAGGTATAAGGTTGAGGGATTAGGGTTGAGTGTCTAATGTATATGGTGGAGGGTTTAAGGTTTGAAGGTTTAGGGTTTAAGGGTTGAGAGTTCAAGGATTAGGGTTGAGTGTATAATGTATAGGGTTGAGGGATTAGGGGTTTAAGGTATAGGGTCGAGGGATTAGGGTTGATGGTTTAATGTACAAGGTAGGGAGTAGAGGGTTGAGGGTTTAATGGATTAAGGGTTTAAGGTATAGGGTTGATGTATTAGGGTTGAGGGTTTAATGTGTAGGGTAGAGGGTAAAGGGTAGAGGGTTGAGGGTTTAAGGGTTTAAGGGTTTAAATATTTAGGGTATAGGGTTGAGGGATTAGGGTATAGAGTTGAGGGTACCTATTGATGGATTAGGGTTGAGGGTCCAATACATTCATATCAAATACTTCCAATCCCATTGATGTTGAAACCATTGTTGTTCATGTTCCTCAAAAAATCTTGCAAAAAATAGATAAATCCTTAAAAAAAATCCAAAAATTTGTGAGTGCTAAATATATTGCTAGTACTATGGTTCCTATCATAGATAACATGACGAGAATACTTGATAATGAACTAGGAATTTAGAAATTATGTGTAGCCTAGCTAATATTATTGATAAGATCATGTTCCTATAATGACTAGTTGTATTTAACTTTGGGGTACACTCAAAGTCAAGCTGGAAATCAAATTCCTCCTCCTACAATTGTGGCCTCTATTCCTACATACACCCATCAACTATTAGTACAAGGCAACCAACTAGTAATATCAATCCAAATTTGGGTATTTCCAATGGGAATAATTTTAGCTTTGTGAATTCAAACCTCATATCTCCTAACCCATCACCTCTCACAAACTTGCAATTTACTTGTCCTCCTAACAGATTTACACCTCCACTTTATTCACCTCCATCTCAAAACACAACCAATGATTATGTCCTCAACCAACTTTTACAAAATATTTCATCCCTACAACAACAAATTTCCACATTGAACCAAAATCAAAATGGCCAACCTTCACAATACATCAAATGTGACGGGTTCAGCTATTAGCCTATTTTTTGTTACTTTTATGCATAATTTCATACACTTATATATACCATTCAAGAAATACTCCTATGCTATGCTATATTTTCATGTTTATTATACAACCTTGGACCTAAATCATAGTAATGGAAATATGGTTATAACATAGTAGCATTGCATAGTTTATATGTGTGAGTATGCATGAAACGTGGATGGAATTTTGTGTTTTAATTATGGTAGTTAGATTTGTGTATATGTCTTGTGGGTTAACCTCTTGTAGCTTACAAATAATTGTAGTACATAACAACTAGAAGCTAAACCCACAGTAAAAGGAAGATTGAGACAACGAATAGGGGAAGTGTCAGACTACACTGAATGTACTAACTACTTGTATGAAGACACCTGATGGAGTTGAATGTGCATCATTATGATAAGTTAATAAAGCATTGGAGAAGAACTCTTTTGTTGATAGGATTTTGAATAACTATTTGTGTGTTTTAAATGCAATTTTGTTAAATTATATATTTTAAGTTCTATTAGGATTCTTCTTTCTTTTTAGTTATAGTTTGAACAATTCAATCTTAATTGTATGCTCTAATATCTAGGAGTGGAAGTTAATTATTGCAGTTAGTTGTTACTTGGAATAAAATCTCTTGTGCTTGTATATAGCCACTGGATAAGTCCTTAGATAAGTTAGTTGATTTTAGTATTTTGTTATCAATTATTTTTCAATTTTAGTTATTATCTATATACATGATGATTATTCAGAATGATTTCATTAAATACAATTTGTGAAGAATATTTTATGTAATATTTTGTGATGTGTAATGAATGAAGTTCAATTTTACATGGATGGATGAATTTGATATTTAGATCTTGTTCTAGTTAAGTGAGGACAACCACTTGAGAAGGCCACTAAAGGTAACTATTCTTCACTTCATTTATAGCTATTTATTTATGTTTAAGTAGTTATTATTGTTCATCATTGTTTTATAAATTGCATGCAAGTTAGAATAGATCCTTATATTTTAATTATCAATAATGAATGTTCATAAGCATGCATGTATTTGGTTAATTTGTAGTACTCCAGAGGTTATAGTAAGCTTAATTGTTAGTTTGGGGTAAACCCACAAAAGTGGTTTACAATTCAAGTAAGGAAGGAAGACTCACAAAAAATGACCCCATGGCAAAAAAATTGATTTTATGGGTTCATACGAACCTACTGGTTTGAGTGAACCCATAAGAGGTTCACTTGAACTAGGGTTCAAGCGAACCCTTTTAATTCTTTCTTGCCCAAAAACCAAACAAAATGCATTATGGATGGGTGCTTCGCTCAAACCAGGGTTTGAGCGAACCCCCCTTATCCCTCATTCTCCCCCTCAAACATAAAAAAAATGTAAATTTTTGCACTTCGGAGCCTCGATTTGTGATGAAAATGGTAGAGACTTCACAAACCCAACTGAATCGTAGTTCACTGAACGAGCTATCCAATGAATATAATTTTAATATGTTTTGGTTTTATTATGTATTTGTTTTTTAGTTTTATTCAACATAGGTTTTTCACCGAAAATCAAGCTCTCTATTTTGCACATGTGGAAAAATAGCAGATTATCAAAAAAAATTGAAAAATATGAGTGCACTAGATGTTGAAGTCCTTGATCCAACAAAAAATTGAATTTGATACATACAAAAAGTTACAAGTTTTACTTAGCTATGTTTAAATTGTAATTGGTTTGACTTTGAAACTTGATTAAAGAAAAAATATTCAATAAAAAACTATCTAACCAAGTGGAAGCACTAGATATCGGAGTTAAAAATCTAAATTCGAAAGAATTAGAATTTTATCCTTCATGGAAAAATGTTATGCATTATACGATGAGTATCACTTTTTAAAAAAATTGTTTTATGAAAAAAATAGTTTTTGAGGGAGATGGAAAAAGAAGTGCAAACTGATTCCAATAATTTTGAAAAAAATATATTTAGAATCTATAGAAAAAATTTCACGAAACTCTAGTTTACATCATCTTCAAATTCTTCATGGTTTAGCCACTATAGGTGCCCGAAAGTAAAGATTTAGTTAAAAAAATTATTTCAGTGTCTAGTTTGGCCAAAAATTGTAAACCACTATTGTGGGATCACCCTTTGAGTAGTTCTAAGTTAGTTCAGTAATTATTTATTAATAGTAGTTCAGTTACAGGTTAAGTTGTAGGCACCCATAGCCGTTAGCTTTGGTTTGTTTCTTTCACTGCTATGTAATTCTGTAAATTTCCAGCAAGTAGAACATCTTGAATAGGATAAACTAGGTAGCCTTAAGTCTCAGAAAGCACATACAGTGCAACACCATCACAATTTTACAAACCTTGGGTCAAAATTTGAATGTAGTCTTTACAATGTGGAGTGGACTGTTCAACCAGGCATACGTCTGAATTGTGTAGGTTCTACTAGGTTTACAATACATTAGTTTAGACTCTACAAAATGAAATCCATTACCATTGGAGATATTAAGAGAAAAAATTCCACAACGCATAGATATTCCTAGACTTGAGAAATATGGTGGTAAAGGAGATCCTAGCAACCATGTCTCGACATATACAACCTTATCTAGTGACTTCATTTTTGAATATAAGCTCTTGGCTAAGCTATTTCTAGATCCTTGAAAGACACAACCTTGGAATGGTTTTTCTCTTTACCAAAAAAATCAATTCATTCATTCAATGAACTTGTTGATTCCTTTATTAACCATCTCCAAGTGCACATTGGTCCAAAGATGGCCTTACCTAATTTAATGCAATGTAAATAAAACAAAGATGAAAAGGTCACTGATTTCATAGTGTGTTATCAATTGCTTTACTCACAAATCAACATTAATATTCTTGATGTCGATCTTCAAAGAATGTTCATTGAAAACTTGTAAACCAATATTCAAGATAAGATCGAGATGATGAATTTTCCCTCCTTCACCCATTTGTGCATGACTCTCTATGACTATCAAAATTTAGTTAGTCATCATGATATGGAAACTTTCTCCAATCATCCTAACAAATATGAATTTGTGCCTCATAATAGTTTCCAATCATTCAAGAAACAAATAAGGGCTTTATATAGATAAATCCCCCTCAAACAACTCGACATGTTGAATCTCAAGTGACTGCTAAAAAAACAACATATCCTTACCAATTTAGAGAAAAGAATAGACAATTTACCCCACCCTATTACTCAATAACCTTCATTCCAACATGTTGCAACTCTTGGGTAAGAACCTAATTACTTTACCTCTTGTTAGAACCATTGATCCTACAAAGTCTTTACCTCTTAACTATAATTTAAATGCCCTTCCCTATTATCACTGACAAAATGGACAAGATACCTAACGATGTATGTGTCTTAAAAATATTGTGCAAGACCTTATTGATTCTAATCACATCTAGATTGGTGGGGATAATGATCAAGGAAATATTTTTGTTGCCCCACCCAACCAAAATTTGCAAATCTTTACCAATCCAATTAAAAATCATAACATCTCATTTGTTAAAGCTAGTGACACCACAAATTATGTGATGAATTTTGACAACATACAAGACATGAATAATGATAACATGAGTGATAATGGGGATGATATACACACTATGATCAACCTAATTGATGTTAAACCTCATAAAGGCCAAACCAACTTGTCTCTTAACATTACTTTCTCTCAAAACAACATAATTAAACATGCACCCGATGGTCCTCTTTACATAGCCGGAAGAACCAATTGCAAGCCTATTATTGGGATATTAATTGATCCCATTTGTGTAGAGAATGTGATCATTGAGGAATTCTTGTTTGTGCATGAAATTTATCAAGATTCTTAAGAACAACCAAAAGCATATGTGGATCAAAACACATAATGGTTTTCCTTGCCCGACAATAGGTTCTATCACTCTCCCATTAAAAGTTGGACTGATACAATTAGATGTCTCATTCTCCATCATCCTGTCATTGGACCAATTCCATGTGAAGCTAGGATATCTATGGCTACGCTCCATGGATTTCATCCTATCGGTAGTGCATAAATGCTTAAAACTTACATTTGGCAATGACATCTTCATTGTGCATCATAGTGGCTAGCTTTAATCCTTTATTTTCTTGTGGGAATTTTCTCATTGTATTTCTTTTGGCCCGAACCTATGGAACCTTTTAAGACTCATGGGGATTTATTTTTCAAACCTTACCAAAATTTCAAGGCAAAGCACATAGATAAATTATCTCTTAGCAATATACCTCAACCCATGATTGAGCCTCCTATCATTGATGAAGCTATGATTGAACCAAAAGCCCTTCCAAGTAACCAAGAAAAATCAACCATGATTCCCCCACCCATTTCCTATAAGAGACCAAGATATAATCATACAATTCCTATTGTGCCTCCTAAGATCAAACAAGTTATAAACCCAAATAGAAAGTGGTTGACCAACCTACAATGGTTCCTTCCATTCCTCCCTTGTAGGAAGAAAATAAACCAATGGTTGATCAACCCACTCCTACACAATCACAACTTGAAAACCATGCAAAAGGAAAATAAAATGCTAAAGAACATAGGCACAGATGTCATGCTATTGCTCAAAATTTAGAAGAACAAAAGAAAAAAACAACCATAGATCAAACTCTAACTCAAACAAAGCATAGTGATTCTTCGCCTTTGCTACAACAACACGAAACCTCTATGGACATTATCATTAGACCTCTTGTTGTGATTAACTTGGATGATGATGATGAGATTGTTAAGATTGATGAGGAAATGCATAATGAGCTGAATTTATTATTTCCTTATTCTATGAACTTAGATGAGAACAATCGTGATGACCCACTTAACAAGAGTGCATCACCACGTGTTGAACCCGGTGATTTTCCTAGTACGACACTCGTTGTTTCCCCTTTGGCTAGTTATCCACCTTCTACATATGATGAACAAGATTGGGATGTGAATGAGCTGCTTTAGGTTGGCTCACGTGTCATACTAGCTTTTTGTCTTTTCATGTTCTTTGTGTGATTGCATGTGTGTAATGTGATCCCTCGTATTGTGCTACTTGGTGTGTCTTTATGTTTTTGAGCATACTTTGGATGACCATTTTCACTTCGTTGGTGCAAGGATACAAAAAAAGTGAATCTGATATGATATTCTTCTATTTGTATCTTCTTTTCATTTGTCTTATGTTTTCCTTTTCGGGATGATGCAAGGCATTGAGACATTTAGGTCTCTTCCATGTTGACCCAAAATATTTTCTTTTTTTTCACTCTCTATGTGTCATTCCTCTTTTATGTTCATTGTTCTACAAGTATCTAGGGAATTATGACAATTCCAAGATCGATTATATCATTGTAGCAAAGATGTGCATAGACCCTAGATCTGTGGATCCCTTATGTGTTATCTTAGGATTGCATATGGGGGCCAACATCCTTTCCATGGAATAGCCTTACTTGGAAACATATGTTGGCATAGGGCTTTCCAAATAAAGCTCTCATGTATTGGAATTTATCATTCTCTACTTTAAAGTAATTGCTCACAACATGGTGTTTAGTAATTAAAGCGGGGGGCATTTAGTATCCCACTTTTTTGTTTGACCTTGTTCAAAGTGTGGTCTTATTATTTCATGTGATGTGTCTTCTTAGTGGTGGCATTAGTTTGATGTACTTCAAGAGCATGAAATTTCTTGGCATATAACATTCCTCTTAGTGGTAATGTTATGGCTTTCATTCCCTAAGGTGCAAATCATTTATCCCTTGGATAGTCCTCTCTGACATCAAGCATGATGTTCCCTAGGTGAGACCTTTCATGTACTAAGAAAAAACTCTTTGACTATCCTATTACCTAAAACCTAATTCCTCGCCATCGAGCATAACACAACTTGCTTTCTAGTGGTGCCTTTATGTCATGAGTATCTAGCATTTAGTGTGGCACCTTATCAAAGTTATCAAAGAGTATAAATTTTGGTATGGTTGATGTATGGGAGCCTATAGACCTAGCATGAATTGCCTATTTCCAATTTTTTTGTGGGTTCACACCTTGTAGACCTAGTGTGTGTTTCTCATTTCTTTAGGCTCACCTATCAGATTGCACTAGCCCTTTGTGAGCATATTTTTCATGGTCATTGAGAATAGCACAACTTGCTTTCACATGGTGCCATATGAGCATATTTTTGGACAAAATCATAGGCTTGATCCATCCTTCTCTATTTTTAATTAATTTTGACATTATATGATGTTGTATCTTGTGTCACTATTGCATGCATGTGTCTCTTTGTGCCTTTGTAGGTTTTCCATGAGATCTTAGATCTTGGGGGCTTGATCATCCTCCATGGTCCTTGTCATCTTATCTTTCCAACAATTGTACAATTAGACCTCTCTTGACTTATTTTTCTACTTTAGTGTGAGTTTGATCATGGGCTCATACTCTCACTAAAGTGGGTGCTAAATGTAGTGTAGAAAATTTTATGCCTTTACAATTTCACACTATGTTTGGGTCCTTTAATTAATTGGACTTAATTAAGCTTCTAATTAACCAAATTATGTATTCCAAAGCCTCATTATTCCAATTTTTCAAAAGGGAAACCAACATTAAACAATCACCAACTTTTATTTAATTTCCTTGAAAATTGTGTGCCTTGGATTTAGGTCCCAAGACCCATTTTCCCAAGGGAAAATGGGTCCCCTTTCAGTGCCAAGACCTAATTTTTAATATAGTTTTGGTGGCCTTTTAATGATTCAAATTCAAGTTCCAAATGTCGACTTGTGGAATCTAATTTTTGGGAAATTAGATAAACACCTATAAATACATTTATTTTATCAATTCAAATGTAGAAGAAGAAAAAAACACACATAACCCAAGTTTCACAAGATAAAAATTATTGTCAAGAGCATTGAAGTGTAGATTTATTAGTCATCTACAACATCAATCAAGATCTTATCACCATGTCAAAGTTCATGTGTATTCATGTCATGTTTTGAGGCTAACATTGTGATGTAGGTTTCAAGCATCAAATCAAGCAATCAATCAAGCCAATCCATGCAAGATCCAAACTTTAGAGAGATGTGTTAGAATTCAGTCCTCTAAGGGAATCCATTAAGGGTTTGTGACATATCTTTGTTCATTCATCAATTCCTTACTTTTATCATTATTTCATCATTAAGGTTTGATTACCAAATTAAGGTTTGACTAAGACAAAACCTTATTCACCAAAAAACAAACATTTTTCTTCTCTCTTTATATGTGCAGATTTACAAGTGAAGAAGGATTGAAATTGGATCAAAAGAGCAATTTTACAAAGTTGTCAACATTGTTTTCAAGCCATGAAAACCCAAATCTCAAATTTATTTTTGGCTATTCGATAGTGAAACTAGTGGAAAACAACATCTCAGATCCATCTCTAGAGGACCCCAAAAGTTGTACATAAAATCCCTACAAGGACTCATTCACCCTCTATCCCAAGTGTCCTACAATTCTCGAAACAAGCTTTTCTAAGCAAGTACATATGGTCACTCCGCACTTTCCATATCTACCTACAAACTATCAATCTACTTTTGATATACTAGATCTATGCATTTCAAGTGCTAAGTCATGCAATTTACTTTGTTAAAGAATTTTAGTTCATCTCTTAAAAGTGCATTTCAGCCATTTTTGTTATTAGAAAACAACAAGATCCTCCTAATAGGGTTGACTCACCTTAAGGTTGAAAGTCGATCCGATCCTTGGGAGATCACATTTTCTAATGAAATATAAGACAAATGTGGGTGTCTTAGATCATCATTCCATTTTGGTGAAACCTCATTCACCACCACAATTTTTCTATATTTCAATTTGAAACATAAAAGGTGGAAAACCATTTTTTTTTATAATGCATACAATCAAAGTATTATCTTAAATTACACAAGGGCGATCCCACAATAGTGGTTTACACTTTCTAGGAGATCCTGATTTTTGTTGAAATCACATATTTTTAGAGAATATAATGATTTAAGCCTTGAAAAGTTCCATTTAAAGGATTCCAATTGAAGAGGGTTTGATAAAACCACCTTAGATCAAACCCCCTTGGATAGAACCTCGCTAGTTTTAAACCATACCTATAATGGGGTCTCGTTTACACCTATCAAAATACTGATAAAAAATGACTTTTGATTTACCTTTTGGGGGATCAAATGAATTCATTTAAAATTTATTTTTTTAAAACATGTAGTCCTTATTATAAGCTTCCCAAAAAGTATAATTTTAAATAAATTTAATTTGATTATTATATTTATTTTTATTTCTTGTGAATGTAGGTTTTTCACTGAAAATCAAACTCTATATTCTTCACATGTGGAAAAATAGTAGATTATCAAAAAAAAATCTGCAAAATACCTATGCACTAGATATTGATGTCCTTGATCTAACAAAAAAAATGAAATTGAATTTTGATACATATAAAAAAGTTACATTTTAGCTAGTAAATCATGTCGAAATTATAACTAGTTTGACTTTGAAAATTAATTAAGAAAAAATATTCAATGAAATGTTATGAAACCATTTTCATGCAATAGATATCATAGTTACAAATAAAAATTCAAAAAAATTAGAATTTTATCCTTCATAGAAAAAAAGTTAAGTGTTAGCTAGTAACACCGCTCTTTAAAAATGTTTACTGTTAAAAGCTAGTTTTCGAAGGAGATGGAAAAAGAAGTGCAATTTGATTCCAAAATTTTTGTAAAATATATATTTAGAATCTACAGACAAAATGTCACAAATCACTAGTTTGCATCATCTTCAAATTCCTCATGGTTTAGCGCTATAGGTACCCAAAAGTGAAGATTTAGTTAAAAAAATTCAGTTCAATGTTCACTCTAGCCAAAAATTGTAAACCAATATTGTGGGATCACCCACAAATGGTGTAAATGAGAGGATGTTCCATGTTGGTTGGGTGTAAAATATACTTGTGCTACCTTAATGTGCATCAATGGCATGCCACAAAGGTTAAAAACTAATTGTCATATATATAAATTTGGTTCATTTCAAACTTCATTTATGTTCTTGTGATGAGGGAGAGAAAAGAGGAGTTTTGGGTGAATGTAATAATAAAATTATCTAAACTTCTTATAGTTATTAGAGAGGTATCAAAGAATGGATTGGGATTATGGCTATTGTAGACATCTAAAATATTACCTAGGTCTATTCATCATCACTAAACCTATCACCTAATCTCTAATAGACTAATTTCATCACCTAGGCCTATGTCACATCACCTAGTCCTAATTAACCTAAGACATATCCCTTTTACCTAACATCCATAACTTAAAGATTAAGTGACCATATTATTTAATTTATCACATTTTCCATCTCCTTGCAATAAATAAATTAAAATTTATCATTTTCACCTATTATCCACCTCACCCATGTGGCTAGAATAATTAAATAATATTATTATTTAATTAGGCCTATATTCTCTCACCACTTTCTAAGAAAAATGGGGACCTAAGGACACTTGTTCTTATGCTCCCAGTATTCTCTCAATACATTCCAAGAATATTGGGCACCTAAGAACACTTATCCTTATATTCCCATCATTCTCTCAACACATCCCAAAGTTATAGCCTTCTTAGGTGCACATGTCCCTAATTTCCCTCATGTTCACAACTACTTACTAAATTTGGTAAGATAATCCTATCCATTCATGTTCTAACTACCTTCATCTCCAACCTTATTCCTCCCCTAGATCCTAGGGAATTCCTCTCAACCATTCTCCACCCTTGATCTCATAATCAGATCTTGGCCATCCATTCCCCATTCCCAAAATCTATAAATTTAGGCATCCTCTCATCCAAATAAATTAATTATCACTTATGCTAAGTACTTGTTGTCAAATTGGTCATCTTCAAGAAAGGAGCGTACAAATCACAATGATTCAAGGAGCAAATCAAACCACAATGGATATTTTGGTAACATGTTATGTTTTGTTGAATTTCTCTTTCATGTTCTCTATCTAGAGGTTTGTAGTAGTTTGAAATAGAAACTTGCATTCTTGTTTTGTTTCCATTCTCATTTTCATATTAGTACTTTCAATTTCAAATTTCTCTTGGTATGACCTAAAATACCACAACTAATATAAAAGATAGTGCAACATTTAGTCGAAAGTTAAATAATGAAATTATCAAACTTAACAACCCAACTTGCAATGCAAGTTAGAGAGATAACTCCCATAGCTCTTGGTGTTAAAAAATATTCCACCATAACTTTTTAACTAATAAAATCAATGAATTAAGTGTATAAATAAAGAGATAACATGCTTAAAGATTGGAAAATCACAAAGAAGAAATCAAAATCAGTAATGGAGTGACAAAAGTATATTGTATTAATTTTCAAAAGGTTTCCAACCCCTTTGAATGAGTTGTAATTAAATATTTGTAGGATTAATGGGTGAGGAATATGAAAAATTTCCCCTCCAAAAAACACATGAAACAAATTTACAATCGAATACTAAAATTCATATAACTTGCACTTTCATATTCTAATTTTACATAATATCTCATCAAACATTTGATTTGCAAATGCACACGATGCCTTCCTTTTGCAAGTCCTTTTATAAATCTCCAATACTGTTGTGATGAAATTTGACATGCAAATGCATGCCATGCTCTTTTGTGCAATTCTTTATCATTCTCATCCTCCTTTTGCACATCCTAGTTCTTCTATAATTCACATGTAAAATTCCTCCAAGATTACATGACATAGTTCTATATATTTTTTTAAAATTTTGGAGAGTCTCCATGCAATCTTGGAAGGAGGAACTATACCCTTAAATTTGTACATAATCTTGGGAAGGAAAGGCAGTGAAAATTGATAATTTGTCATTCAAAATATGAGACAAAATTAACATTAAAATCAAGGGTAATTATGTAAACTTGATAAATTCAAAAAAATTGACCATTTTGTGATACTAGAGGGGTTTAGGGTTCATTTACATGTTTACTATTGGTCTAATTTTTAGAAGAATATAGAAATTTAAAGCCAAATTTCAACATTTTTAGGATTTTAAGGCTTACATGCATATTTGTTGTATACAAATCAGGTCAAAAGTATAATTTAGTTTGATTTTTATGGTTTTAGTGTTTACTTGAACAATTACAAGTGCACAAATTGGGGGAAAAGGTCTTGAACCTTATATATTTTGACAGGTTTAACAACACATTTGTAATTGCATAAACAAGGGAAAATGGTCTAGATCCTTATGTATTTTGGGGTTTTAGGTTTTTTTTTTACAAATTTGCACATTCTAGGGTTTTTGACATTTTTTTATGTTTGCAACTTGCCAGTTAATCAAAACCCCTAAAATTAGGTAAACTTTAAAAGGTCATAACTTTTGATCTACGAGGCTATTTGAGTCATTTTTTAGATTGAATCTCTTAGAACAAAAATGGTAGTGGATAATTATTAATATTCTTCATGAATTCCAAACCTAAAGTAAAGGTGTGAATATGAAGAAACAAGATGGAGAAATAAGACTCAAAGCAAACACAAGAACCTTTTACCTTACCTCTACATATATATTTTTTGCAATGTGAAGAGAATGAATGTGTGCTTAAAACATAATAAATATTTAATGGTCTCCCTAGAGTACTCTATATGTTCTCTTGATGTGTTCTTGGTGTGATGGAAGTATGTAGTTTCTCTTCAATCTCACAACATAACTTTATAATAAATTATGTTGTTTAAAATGTCTTAAGGAGGGTTTGATTTATAGATGTAGAAGATGAAGAAATGATTGTGGAGATTTGATCTTAATATCAAGGGTGTTAGACATTTTAGATATTAGGGTGGATGAGAGATCTCCAAGTGGAACCATTTGACTATTGCATGTGGGGAGGATAAGGATTAAGGAGATATGAATGTATAGGATTGGTTTGACCAAATTTAATGGTTGATATTGAGTCATCTCACATGTGTGAGGACACATAGGGAAGAGGGATTATGATACACATGTACTCTCACACATGCATGAAAACACATAGAGAAGAAAAACTATGACAATTTTACTCTCACACATAGGGAAGACAAACTATGAAAATTGTCCTCTTGCACATGTGTGAGGACACATAAGTGTCCTCTCTCACTTGTGTGAGAGTTCACATAGAGAAGAGAGAATATGAAAAGTTTTCTCTCACACATGTGTGAGAGATCACATATTTAAGATAGAGGGTTAGGACTTCCTAGAACAAATAGGTGACTAGGATTCATTGCAAGATTTTAGAGATAAGTGGAATTAGATGTGATTAATTAAATTAATCACATTTAGAAATGTGTAAGGGTTAATTTAATTATTTTTCCTCTCTCTCTCTCTCATATCTTTATAGTGGTAGATTTATCCTATGACTGCTTAGTCTTCTACTATTGCCACCTTGCTTATTTAATGGTGAATTTGTCTTATTGTTGTGTCATTGAGTTCATGTGAAACTTGTGTGCATGTTTTTGTGCAAGTGCAACCTATCATTGTTGCATTATCTATGTTGTTGTCTTTGTTTCAAAAAAGTTGTTCAATCAAGTTTTGTTTTGAGGTTATCATCTTGGGGCTTTACATGATACCTATAAAGGAATACAATCACAAGCACCTCAAGGTTATACATATTTTATAGCTAGGAGGGGGGAGAAGTGTTTATCATTCAACATCCAATACCTAGCTTGAAGACCAATTTAAATCATGAGAAAAGAATTAGCTTGATGTTTATAAATTATTACTACAACCTAAGGTCATCTAAAATATTATGTAGACATCATTCACTATTCTTTCTAGTCTCCCCTATAAATCTAGAAAATCCTTGCAATGATAGTTGTAAAAGTAGATATTTAAAGCCTAACACTATGTGAGAGATGATTATACATAGCTTTGTGAATGGTGTTGAATATATTGTTTATTTATCCATTGAAATTTATTGTCACCTCTCCTTTTTCCTCTGTTGTTATATTTATTCCTTTAATGCCACTTCATTCTTCCATGATTTCCTTTCTCTCCTTGGACACTAGGTTCAACTTCACCTCTTTTGTGACTAAATAAATTACCCCCAAAAGTAATTGCATACTTGTCATCACCTATTCCTTTCCTCTCCTCACCACTCCCACCTCTCTACTTCTCCCTATATTTGATGAATTTCATCCACTCTTTAATCTTGAAGAACATCCATAGCTAGTTTATAAGCTCTCCTCAAGGCATAGGATAGAAGGAAGGATGTTGTCAAAGGTTGTGGAGTTGGGTTTTACTCCTACCAATTGCAATCTTCTAAATCAATTTTTAACAAATTGATTTGTGCATATCAAGTACAATTCTAGTATTCCATGGGAAAACGTTTCTTTGGAGGTATTATGTCTAGCCTATTATGCCTCATCCATGCTTCTATATTCACATACCTATTTTCCTAGGAAACCATCATCAATCGCTTCTTTTCACTCATGATTTTCTTGTACCATAGGCTTTGGTCGATTCTCGCAGTTTTTTCAGGATGTTCATGCCTTAGCCATATCCTACTATCCTTGAATAAAAATTAGTAGAGGGATGTCATACCTCTATCTATAGTGTTGCAAGTGACACCAAGCCACTTATACACATCATGAATTTCTCCTTTGCAATTTAATAACCACAACAATAAGCCCATAATATAGAAAATGGAGCTCTAAGTCCTTCCTTAGACTATGTAGCCCATGCCTCGTTAATTCAACTTCATCAACTCTATTTTTTATTTTATTTATTTTTAATTTCCCACTCACATGAATGTGGGATGTGACAGTTCCAACAAGAAGCACAATTGGAAGTGCAATTGGAAAGTATAGTTGGTAGTGTAGTCAGAAAGTGCAGTTGAAAGTGCAATTAGAAATGAAGTTGGAAAGTGTTATTAGAAGTGCAACTGGGAAGTGTTGTTGGAAGTACAATTAGAAAGTGGAAGTGCAGTTGGAAGGAAAAACTCCACAACCTCAATTCGACAAGTAAACTTTGCAAATTCAATTGGAATGGTAAATTACACAACTACAATTGGAAGGGAAAATTCCACAACCATAGTTTATCCACTTGTTAATACATTTTTTAAAATGAGCCTAAAAAAATAATGATCCACTTCCTTAGGCATCATAGATTTTTAAAAAACTTAATAATCCAAAGGAAAAATGAGTCAATAAACTTCTCAAATTTGACCATGAATTGAGAATTACTAATACCAAGAACTAGTCTAAAGCTAAGCAAAAGAGGGGGTCCACATTTTTATAGAAGCAAAATAAGGCATGTTGTGAGATACACAATAGCATGTATTGATGATAGGGTGCATTTTTTAACCAAATATCTCTTGTAGGGTAGAAAATATATTAAAGGCCAATCAAATTCTATTACTTAGGAAGCCTTCTTAAGGTACATTATTCTTGTTTAGACATCTTTAAGTTCCATCAATGTCAATTTGTGGCCATTAGTAATACCTGAGTAATTGTAGTGGTCATAGATATGACACTTAAGAGGGTAGTTGGTCATAGTTCAATGGTTGACCCCATTAATAAGTAGAGTGAGTTCTTTGGATATAGTTTATTAATATACATGCATAAGATAGAGGTAGATCATCTTACTTGCACTCTAATATGAAGAGTACATACAAATCCATATATATTGTTTCATATAAAGTGCTAATTTATTATAAAATCAGAAATATCAATCAAAATTGTGTTAAAATCTACTTCATTCTACAAGTTGACATAAAGAATCCTTTTTATTTTCATATTTTGCATCAAGTTGTGAAGTGTAAGAGTTAATTATTAAGAGCTTGAATTGAGATAATAAAACCAAATTAAAATAATAAAGCAGGATGTGTTTGTTGTAGAAAACAAATCACTAAATCCTAAAGAAAAGCTTAGTTATCGTATTGTTGACTACTTTAAAACGTATCATTGAAAGTTAATTATCAAACAAACCTTGCTTACATGACTAATGTTTGCAAGTCAATTCAAATATGTCATTAATAAGAGGAATTTACACCAAAGCCCTTAAAAACATTATATTCATTTTGTTTTCAAAAGTTTTAAATAATTTTTAACCATAAAACTTACATTCTCATCATTACTTGTCTTGTATTGAAATATAATTATATAATTTTGAACCCTAAATTTACTTTGCATTTTTTCTTTCTACTATTGACTTTCAAGAGCTATTTATGCCATAATGTATTGCCTACATTTTTGTCGATTCATTACCCTAATCTTGCTTTAGCCATAACATATAAAATATGTTTTGATGGCCAATGCTAGATTAATGATTTTCTATATAGAAAATATTTCAAAAAGCATATTGCATCAGTGGTTGGTTTCTAAAAATCATGCATCAGAATAATAGCATTGCTTCAGCATATAAGTTGGATGATAAACCAATGCCACATTTTATTCAACATGTACATGTTGTAGAAAATATTGATATATTCCACTTTTTTTTTCTAAAAAATTTCATACGACTAAAATTTTGTGAACTGCTCTATGTTTTCTACAACTGATTTTTAATGTTTGCAAATAGATAGTTGATTAGAACTAGTTACAATTAAATTATATTTCCAAATTGAATACCTACTATGATTATCCTTTTATGGTTGAATAGATTTTCCTATCATTTAGAAGGACTTATATAGACAATTTTAATTACTACTGAAAAAATACTCTTTTGACACAACAAATAAATGTAAATAATATTCTAAGTAAACATGATTATTTTTATAAAATTAACTAATTATACAACTCTCTGGAATGTAATATTTATTTATTTTCCAAACAGGAGAAAAGTATATAGAAATCTTCCATTCAAAAGAGAAAACTTTTTAGAACACAAATTCAATTCGATTCCATTTAAAAAATGAAAATGGTGAAACAAATCCCTTGTAAAATACAAAAATCAGTAGGATGTCCAATTGTGTAGCTGCTAATCAAATGAAATGGGTGATGCGTTTTGTTCTGCTCTTGCCTGATTTTAGACATTTACAATAAGTATGTACATATACCATAAATTGATCTTGAATATATAGTCAACTTTGGACTCTACTTTTGCCTGATTTTAGACATTTACAACAAGCACATATACCAAAAATTAATCTTTCCTAGACAAAGAGCCACAACAGCGCACTTGAATACTAGCCATTTCAAGGAGTGCAGGAAAAGATGAGAAATCTTCCATGTACAACTGATACTCAGTGTTGCTGCCCTGAATACAAGGAGGATGAAATTATCTTAAAACTCAGTTGAAATGATGTAATACATGAAGCCAAAGCAATCAAAGATGAAAAATGCAAAAAACATCTAATGTAAACTAAATCTAAAATTGTTATAATAAAAAGAAAATAAATTCTACATAAAAATCCAAAAACATTGAAGAAGCTTGAAAGACTGAGTTCTACTTCTCATTAGCTTACTGTTTTTGCTTCCATGGTTTAGCAGATTGCAACTATCTTCCTTCATTTGAGAAAGTTAAGCCATTGAAATATAAGATTGCACTTCAGCATATTGTAGCTTATTTGCTACCCTACCTCTGGACACGCTCAAAGATATGGAACTCAGATCCAAATGTCCAGTTGATCAGACAAAAATGCTGTGGCATTTGAATATAGATATGCTACGACAACTGTAGGGCAGGATAGGATGACTACTGTAAAGGAAAAAGGTATTTCCTGGCCACTAAAATGGATGATGAATGAATGCCCCACTGGTTGAATTCAAGATACCGTATCTCATAAATGCATGAGACGTTGGCTGATATGAGATCTCCCACAGTAATGCTAGTTTAAAAAAATCTAAATTAGGATTGCATAGTTCTAATAGAATAAAAGCATTAAAAATTTGACTGTGTCCAATAAAACAAACATTGAGATGAATGTAAAAACCATACCTATGGGTGCACATCCATAGAAATTCCTTGTTAATTAACACCTCCCACCCTCTATTAGTTTTAAGTGGCTCAACTGCCATAATAAAAGCAACATCCATAGAATATCTTCAAGAGCGGGTTTGGGATCATGGTGCTATATACAAATACATGAATGTCCCAAACTCCAAGAAAAATTTGGTTAAACAATTGGGAAATTTGAATAAAAAACCTGTACACCGAAAGCATATCAATGTTCAACAGTCAGGAGTAAGCTATAGTGGTTTAGACAGAAGCTGACTTTGATATTGAAACTTCAAGAAGAGTGTGATTATTATTGAAAATTGAATGTTACTTTAGACTACGAACCTGCTAATATATAAATCTCAAAAATATAATTTATTGGGTGAGTAGGACAAGTCATAATTTATTAGATGTTTGACATGTCACGATAAGGTTATGTTAAAATTTAGTTTGCTCTAGTATGTTAACAGTTTGAAATCAATATGTCGATATCTAGCATTTGCAATGTGGAATTAGTATGGCAATAGAATTTACACCACGAAAAATTAGAATTGAAGTAACATGTAGATTGAATAAAGTTTTCCCATAAATGCTATTTTATAGCAAATTGAGTTTGTACCTCTGTAACTTTGAAATCACCAACATGACAGACCTAGTAACGATAGAATTTATGTATATGATTTTTTTCCTCTACTTTCAACAAGGGAAAAATACAATTATTGAGGCCCAAAATGCGTACCCCTTGGGAATGTTAGTGCCTGATCTTAGCATCAAAACTGACTTGCAATTGAAACCTAGGCATAAGACAAATAAAAGATTAATTTCATCAAATTGTAAAAATTAGTTTAAACTATTCTACAAAATCATTAACATTATTATTTTTTTCCTAATCACTACAAAATCATTAACAATCAAAAGTAGCTTTCTAAATTAAACTTACAATTGCAATTGGCATATATTGTAGGTCGATTATACAGTTGTACAGGAGATGAACATCATAAAACATATCATATTGTATGATATAATTTCTTCCTCCATGTTTGAAAAAGAAAGTCAATAATGCCATCCATAATTCTGATGTATTTTGCACTCCAAGATTTGGAGAAACACAACACCCAAATCATAATTGAAAACCCCAATGCATAGCCCATTCCTATTCCAACATCCCACCACATATCTTCCTCCAACATTTTTTTTATTTTTTCCATTTTTAGTGGGAGAAGTAAGATGACTTCTAAAGCATGACATATTGAATTGTAGGCCGCATAGATCTAAATTGTTGAAGAATGATGAGAAATCAAATGTCATCATTTGTCCTCCTTGTGGTATTGTTCCTAAGAGGTTATTACAAGACACATTAAAGTAACTCAAATATGTGAGATTTTGCAGCGTAGCAGGAAGCATTCTAGAAAATTCATTTTTGGAAAGGTCAAGTGATTGTAGTTGTATCATGCTTCCGAGGGATTTTGGAATCTCACCATTGAGATGATTTCCTGAAACATTGAAAATTACCAATCCTTTAAGGGAATCAATATCCCAAGGTATTTTACCTGATAAATTGTTGTTTGATAAATCAAGGTATTTAACTAATCTCAAATTTCTCACAAAATCCATATCCTATACTTTGTTTCTAATGATGATGCGATCTATATAAATCACACCAGAATAAGTAGTACTTATTCCAAGACTTTCTGTGTTCTCTGTTTGATTTTCCATTGCACTCAAGTTCATAAAGCCACTTGGAATAGCGCCTGAAATATTGTTGCTTGATATATCCAAGATCTGAAGATTTTGCAATTTTGATAATTCTGAGGGCATCTTTCTGACAAATTTGTTAGATTTTAGGACCAGGATGTGAAGACTTTGCAATTTTCCAATCCAATTAGAAATGCTCCCATGAATATTGTTATTCCTCAAATCTAGGATTTCCAAAGAACTACAATTCGCAAGGGATGGTGGGATGTTTCCTTTTAGCCCATTGAAACCTAACTTCACTATTTCTAGAAAAGGCATCTTCCAAAATATATTTGGAATTGTGCCCTTGAGATCATTTTTTTCTAGATTTAACATGAACAACATGGAGCATTGGTTTAAACTAGATGGAATCTTACCACTAAGCCTATTATTTGACAAGTCTAAAACTTGCAAATTACTTGATTCACAAATGGAATGTGGGATGACACCACTAAGATTGTTTTTGGCTAGCAACAAAAATCTAAGAGCTTGTCTATGATTGTCAATTCCCGTTGGAATAGATCCATCAAATAGATTCTCTAAAAGATCCAAAAACTCCACATTTTGTAGGGAAATGAAAATATTTTCTTGTAACTTATTATTATGCAAATCAATAATTGATCCTTCTTGAGAATTGTATCCAAATCTAAGCAGCTTGAAGGGTAAATTACCTACAAACTGGTTAGAGGAGAGATTGAGATGAGAAAGGTGCACAAAATCCCATAGCCAATTTGGAATATTTCCACTAAGGGAATTTTGAGATAAGTCTAGGTAGCCTAGAGAATATTGAGTTGAAATGAAGGATGGAAAATCCCTAACTATATTACAAGATCCCAAACCTAAGGTTTCAAGTTGAAAATTGGGAATATAAGTTGCATTAACTTTTATAGTCAACATATTCCTTGAGAGGTATAATACTTGAATGTTGGGGATTTTATCGAAGAAAGAAAGTGTGTAGGTGCCATTTAGTTGGTTGTTTTTCAAGAGAAAGAACTATGAGCATTGACAACTTACCCAAAGATGTTGGGATGGTGCCACTCAAAGAGTTATAACCCATGTCAAGATGTGTGAGCTTTGACAACTTACCCAAAGATGTTGTGATGGTGCCATTCAAAGAGTTATAACTCGTGTAAAGATGTGTGAGCTTTGACAACTTTTAAAGATATTTGGGATGGTGCCACTCAAAAGTTTATACATGTGTCAAGGTATGTGAGCTTTGACAACTTGCAAAGATATTTGGGATAGTTGCCATTCAAAAGTTCTCACTCATATCCAAGATATGTGAGGTTTGACAACTTTGCAAAGATGTTTTGGGTTGTGCCAAATTTCAAAGAGTTATAACTCATGTCAAGATGTGTGAGCTTTGACAACTTACCCAAAGATGTTGGGATGGTGCCACTCAAAGAGTTTCCTCTCATATCAAGATATTTGAGGCTTGACAACTTACGTCCCAAAGATGTTGGGATGGTGCTATTCAAATAATTTAAAGACAGATCAAGATATGTTAAGCTGAACATGTTACCAATCTCTCTTGGAATCTGGCCAATAAAATTAGAATCGTACAGGTTTAAATACCTCAATTTGCTGAGCTTGTGAAACTGTGAAGGGATGGCAAGAGGAGGGAAGAAGGCATTCTCACTGAGGTCCAAGTGCTCCAGATGCTGCAGATGGAATAGTCCCCAACGTAGTTCCCTCCACGACATATACATGTGGAAGAAATCGATAATCGGCGGGGCGTTAAGGGGCCGGGGTGAGATCGAAGGAGCAATAGGCAGTGATTGGCTGGCAGGTGACTCCTTCCCACGCGCAGCAGTTAAATCCCTTCCATGACTGCAGCGTGGAATAAGAGAGTGGTTGAGGCCCTCTTTGAAATCAGCAGAGAGGGAATTTCTTTCATCACGGCGCAACATCGCGGAAGAACGCTGGCATGCGCTGCTAACAACGAAAACCCACATCAATCGAAATAATTCAATGGGACCAAGTATTAAGGACATCATAAAAAGATGCAAGAATGAATGATAAAAGTGTAGGGTGTATATTTTTCACCTTTAAATTTTTCCTTCACTTTGGTCTCCATGCCAATCCACATGAGTAAGCATGCCAAAGTTAAAATGTAAAGATGAACACAATTGGAAGCGAAAACCCTAGAACCACGATCCCATGTTAACCTATGAATCACACAAAAACTTGAAAGTGATTAGTCATTTAATATTCCTTCTTTAATATGTCCCCTTTAAGAAACATGAATGCATGTAGCCTTCCAAAGAAAAAACCTTGTACCCCAAGTGAGAAGAAAAAATAAAAAACATGGAGATTAATAGAAGATTGTAACATGTGGAAATAGAGATAGGTGAAGAAGTTTAATAAATGAAGTCATCCCAGTTGGATGCCCTAGGTCTATCTCAAAATTCATTAAAAATGTGTCATTGTAATCCATGTTTCCCATAGCACTACCCATGTCATCAAGGATTGTGCCTCCATGAACAAAGGTGTGATGCACAAATTACAAGTATGATGTATTATTTAAGAGAATAAACTTAGGTGCTAGGTAATGAAAATTATCTTTTGTCTTATGAAATCATGTTGTGTAGAATCTCACATGTAACCTTAACACAAGGTATGTTTCTGATATTTCAAGTCTACTCATAGATAAAATTGGAAGAGATGGACTTAGGATAACACGTGTTGCACTCTTTCTACTACAAAACCACTTGGATAAGGATAATCCAAGATAGCATATACCAAACCATTATGTTGTTAGGATAGTTTGATAAATTCCAATGGTAATGTATAATATTGGGTAAATGAATAACTTGGATGCCCATAAGGAGTTGAGGGATATTATTTTATTACTATTCTGTAAATTTAATAAGATTTTATTGTAATGACATTGAATAAGGAAGGTTACAAAAGAAGGTCAAAGATTGGAAGCTATAAAGAATCTTTATCAATAAAGGTAATGGAAATACATGATAATGCACTAATGAAGTGTGTAAAAATAGGAAAGTGGGATTAATGGCATCTTATGATGGAATATATGGTGCATCACTATAAAAGGAGCTAATTTATATTTTTGAAGGCATTCTCATTTAGTGGGTTGTAAGAATTTTTTCCATGGTATTTTCAGATCATGTTTGGGTTTATAGTATTATTTTATGATGGTTTTATGAGCCTCGTTAAGTATAAATATTGAGGTCTTGGTATGGAGGAGATATGGTTATTTGCAAGTACTCTCAAGCTACTAGAATGCTATTAGAGTAAAAAAGTTTGTAAGAGTTGTATTGATGTGCTTGTTTCTTCTTAATCAATACAAGTTCAACTTTGGTGGTGGAGTTTCTTCTCAAAAGAAATCTCCACATGTATCTAGTGTGATATGTGTTTTTTTATTTCTTATTGTTGTTTTGCATGCCTCTCTATTTTCTATTTCAATTAGTGGTTAATCACATGTACTTTTAATTAGGCTAATCAAATTTGTACACTTCATACTTTTACTATCATTGTTATTGTTCACCATTTTTTCAACCTTTGATATTAGAATTAATGATTTTGATTAGAAAATGATGTATTTTCAAGTATAGTGACAATTCTTTTAGTGGGTTTTGTAGATTTGATGTGGTGGAAGTCATGATTAGGATATTTTGTTTAGAAACTAAGAAGGTTGATGATTCTTGGTGTGAGTTGTAGAAGTTGAAATTAGAGGATCTCTTAGAAGAAAAAAATTAATGGAAAGCTATTGTAAAGGAAGGAAATTCTATGGGTATGTTAGATGAAGACTTTACAAATTTGTATAAAAAGACACAAGGATCCATTTGATTCTATCTTACAAATTTTGTCCACTCAAATGCCTTAGAAGAGGCTACTTAGTTTATGGAAGATGATATGTGATATCTATCAAATTAAGATACTTGTTAATGATATACATTTAAACGAAACACTTTACTCTTAAAATATTAAAAAGGAGGATCTTATTATTGAGTATTTGAGTGATTTTAATTTTATTTTGAGTTAAGTAGGTTATATTTTTATTAAGCTAGATGAGAAGGATAATTGTATTTTATTAGTTTATCCTTTGCTAGAATATTGGGATAATCTAATCATTAATTTGAGTAGAGAAATAACATATCCAAAATTGGATTCCCTTGTTACTACTTTTCTTGATGAAGATATGAGGACAAAATCTATGGATGACAACTAAAAAGATGCATTACATGTTTACAGAAGGTCCATAGGGACGTTGAGTTGTGATAGCGAGTCTACCTCCTCCATGAGGAGGAATTTGAGGCTCTAGTAGCCCCATGTTACATACTCATATATG
>VDFB02075321.1:147011195-147195593 GCA_007258455.2 Sequoia sempervirens
TTTTTGGATTTTTTTTAAGGATTTATCTATTTTTTGCAAGATTTTTTGAGGAACATGAACAACAATGGTTTCAACATCAATGGGATTGGAAGTATTTGATATGAATGTATTGGACCCTCAACCCTAATCCATCAATAGGTACCCTCAACTCTATACCCTAATCCCTCAACCCTATACCCTAAATATTTAAACCCTTAAACCCTTAAACCCTCAACCCTCTACCCTTTACCCTCTACCCTACACATTAAACCCTCAACCCTAATACATCAACCCTATACCTTAAACCCTTAATCCATTAAACCCTCAACCCTCTACTCCCTACCTTGTACATTAAACCATCAACCCTAATCCCTCGACCCTATACCTTAAACCCCTAATCCCTCAACCCTATACATTATACACTCAACCCTAATCCTTGAACTCTCAACCCTTAAACCCTAAACCTTCAAACCTTAAACCCTCCACCATATACATTAGACACTCAACCCTAATCCCTCAACCTTATACCTTAAATCCTCAACCCTCAACCCTCAACCCTTAACCCTAATCCCTCAAACCCTCAACCCTCAACCCTCAACCCTCAACTCTAATCCTTCAATCATCAACCCTTAAACTCTCAAGCCTTAAATCCTCAACCCTCAACCCCTCTACCTTATATATTAAACCCTTAACCCTAATACATCAAACCTATACCTTAAACCCTAATATCTTAATGCTCAGCCCTTAAACCCTAATCCCTTAAACCCTCAACCCTTAAACCCTAAACACTTGACCCTTAAACCTTGAAGCCTTAAAACCTCAACCCTAAACCTTATCTTGAAAGCCTCAACTCTCAAACCTTAAACCTTAAACCCTAAAACCTATCCCTAAACCCTCTACCCTCAACACTATACCTTAAAACCTAGTCCCTCAACCCTTAAACCCTCAACCCTTAAAACATTAATACCCCAAACCTTAAACCCTTAAACCCTTAAACCCTATACACTATACACTTAACCTTTGTCACTCAATCTTAAACATTAACCCTCAACCTTCAAACCTCTACCATATACCCTATACCCTAAACCCTATACTTATGCCCTAAACCCTCAACCCTCATCCATATGCCTTATACCCTCAACCATAAACCCTGAACCCTATATCTTAGACACTCAACCTTGAACATTTCCCTCAACCCTCAACCCTCAACTATAAACACTCTACCCTATACATTATACACTCAACCCTAATCCCTGAACCCTCAACCCTTAAACCCTCTACCCTATATGTTAGACACTCAACCCTAATCCCTCAAACCTATACCTTAAATCCTCAACCCTCAAGCGTCAACCCTATATGTTAAACCATCAACCCTCAACCCTTAAACCCTCAACCCCTCTACCTTATACATTAAATCCTTAACCCTAATACATCAAACCTATACCTTAAACCCTAATCTCTTAATGCTCAACCCTTAAACCCTAATCCCTTAAGCCCTAAACCCTTAAACCCTAAACCATTGACCCTTAAACCTTAAATCCTTAAACCATCATCCCTTAAAACTCAACCTTAAACCCTATCCCTAAAGTCTAGACCCTCAACCCTTAAACACTAAAGCTTATCCCTAAACTCTCTACCCTCGAAACTATACCTTAAACCCCAATCCCTCAACACTTAAACCCCCAACCCTTAAAACATTAATCCCTCAAACCTTAAACCCCTAAACCCTAAACCCTCAACCTCTAGATACCCTTAAACATTAAACCATTAAACTGTATACCCTATACACTTAACCTGGGGCACTCAACCTTGAACATTATCCCCCAACCTTCAAACCTCTACCCTATACCCTCAACCCTACACTTCTATCCTCAACCCTCATACATATGCCTTATACCCTCAACCTTAAACATTGAACCCTATATCTTAGACACTCAACCTTGAAAATTATCCCTCAACTGTAAACTCTTAACCCGCTACCCTTTACCCTCAAACATATACTTAAGCTCTAATTCCTCAATCCTCAACCCTATACCTTAAGCCCTAAAACCTACACCCACAAACCCTCATCCCTATACCCTATAGCCTCACCCTTAGACCCTAAACCCTGAATATTGTGCCTCAATCATATACTTAAAACCTAAACCATACACTCTCGACCCAAGTCACCCTATTCCTTATACCCTCAATCCATATCGTAAACCCTAAATCCAATATCCTAAACCCTAATACCTATACCTTACACACAATCTTTTACACTCAACAAGTTGAATATTATCCCTCAACGGTAACCCTAAACCCTATAAATTGTACTCTCAGGTCCTTATATGCCCTAAACCTAAAACCCTTATGTACATACATATAAGAATACATATATAAATACATACATACATACACACACAAATACATATAGGCATACATGTACATACATACATACATACATAAAAGCATACATATATGCATACATACATATATAAGAATACATACATGTACATACATACATATATATAGGCATATGTACATACATAAATACATACATACATATATACATACATACATACATACATACATACATAAATAAAAATATATATACAAACATATGTACATAAAAAATACTTAACAAACTTGAACATAAAACATTCTGGAAGCGAGACATAACACGAGCGTGTTATAACACGTTCGTGTTATGTCAAGCTTCACAAACATACAACAAACTTTTACAAAAATGGAAAAAATGCAAAATAGAACATAATGCAAGAGTGTGATATGTTGCTTTGGGAATCCCCAAGCCTTAGGCTTGGGATTTGCTTTGGATTTCCAATCAAAAGGCTTGAAGTGTCTTCCCAACGTGCAAAGATGTGTTTTCGCATATTCTTCATGATTTCACATAATCTCGTTTGTGCTAACTATCAGGTTTGCACATGTTTCAAGGTCAAACAAATCGAACACTTGGTAATGTTAGGCTTTCTCTTAGCTATTTAATGATGTAATTTTTTTCACATTTTGACAATGTTAAGCCTTTCATCTTTAATTTGTCTTTTGTTTGTGTGTTTGTTTTTTGGCAAAAACCAACGTTCGGTATTTTTAATTTATTTTTTAACCATTCATTGAAATTTCAAATAAATTACATTTTTATAAACTAGACTCCATTCTACACATATTAAAAAAAATGGTTTTCAATTAATTTTCAAAATTTATAGGGGTAGCACAACCAAAATTATGTTTTTCAAGATGTGTCCACTTTGAAAATTAGTAAAAAAATCAAATATTCATTAAAAATTTGTCAGAAAAATCAAGCATAAACTACATGTCATTAGCTAATTTCTCACCGAAGTGATTTTAAAAATACCAAAAAAAAAAAAGCCTTTTGAGGGAGCTACAAAAGACAATATGTTATGTTTTTTTTGACAAAAACAACACCAATTTTTGTGTCTCCCTTTTTTGAACCACTTAATCTATACCATTTTCAAAAATAAATGGTAGTTTAGAAAGTAGACTCAAAGCACTACAAACATTGTTTTTGTTGCATCTTAAAATTTTGAGTGTAACTTTCCTCAATTTTTCACCCAAGGTCATTATTTCTTGGTTTCAAAATAAAAAAGTGGCCACTTAAGACCCCTTTTTCGCCCCCAATCTTTTTGCACTTACCCTATCATGTTTGGTTGGCGTTTAAGTGTTCTATTTTTGGTTGTTCCTATTTTTTATTGGAATTTTTTAGATATTTTCTTAAGTCTTGATGACATGAATCACTCCCATGACTACATTTCTTTTTCCCTTAACATTTTGTCATCTTCTTTTGATTGCCAATCTCCTTTCCTTGATAAATGCATTCATACTTCATGTATCTCATCGGTCTTGTAATCATTAGGTTTTCTCTACATAGATTTTGTGAAAGAAGATCTACATCTTCTTCCTCTCTAAATATACTTAAAATCCTACCTTCCTAGATTGGCAAGCCCTTCTAGGCCAAGTCCCAATCTAATCACCATAGTATATGTGGTTCATAAAAAATTCTAAAACTACATTTTAAGACTCCAAATCTTCCTATAAAACATAAGCTTTTGTTGCTTCCTTGCTTCCACTGAGAGGGGTTTCAAAGAGATAGAGAGGAGAATACAATAGAAAATATGGATCCTCTAAGGACAAAACTCACTAACTCTCCAAAGAAGCCTTTATTGGAAAATTTTTATTTATATCATCATTTTTTTAACACTTATTTTTATTCTCATGATATACCATCAATGTCTAATTTGGAAAATGAGGGCTCTAAGGATGCATCTATTATTAATCATGGTAAGGATTATTCGTAACACAACAAAGCAAATAGATTAGGATAGTTCACTAGTTTGAAGGAGTGTTCATATGTTGTTTTGGAATGAAAAAGTAAGACTTTGTCCATTGTTAAGATAATGAATATTTCTAAGCTTACACTACACAAGGTTGTATATTTTTGTTCTTATCACCACTTTCTTGGACATTATATGAATAAAAACATTTTATTGAAACATAAACTTCAAGATATTATATATAAAGGTATGACACAAATTTAGGCTAACCATATGGCATTAAATGATAAAAATTCTCCTGATTGTAGTGATGATTACTATGTTGGATCATTATGAATATAACACACCATTTTTTGAGGTTATACACAAGGTTATTACACATTGTGAGTTCATAAGATAAAATAGAATCTATATTGCACAACACTTGAGCTAATTCTTTCACATAATACATCAAACTTGACATTTGTAAATCATACTTTTGTTCTTGGAGGCACACTTCATGATGAGATCAATAGTCCCATAAGGGGCATGTATTACATTGACAATTTTCAACATCTTTTAAGATAGAACCAACTAATGGAGACGACTTCATTGGCTAAATTTCTTTACCTATCTCTATTTTTACATGTTACAATCTTATAATATATCCATCCCCATGTTTTTTCACCTATCCTGTCAGTTGGGTGCTAGGTTTTTTATTTTTGTAGGTTAAATGTATTTGTGTTTACCAAGAGGGTCAAACTAAAAGAAACATATTATTATAAATCACTTTCAAGTTTATGTGTTATTCACAAGTTAACTTTGGATTGTGGCTCCAATTATTCAACTTTTAATCATGTTTATCTTTTACATTTTTACATTGTAGGTCAAAGGTTCATTTAAGTGATTCAAAGATCATTTCTACCCATAGAGTTCACTTCCATGCATGTGGGTTTGATCTAGATCATCTTTACAATGTAAATTCAACCCTACCCAAAATTAGAGAATGACCTAGTTAATACTTCATTGATTTGCATTCAATATTTATAAGTTTAAGCAATTCTACAATTCAATAGTTATAATCAAAACATTAAACAACTATCTATCAAACATTGACTAAATACTTTCATTCATTTTAATTTCTAATTTTTGAACTCAACCATATAATTTGACACAACTCATAATTAAATTAACTAATACATATTACTAATTAGATTTATAAAAACTAATTGTATTTAAATATATTTATTAATAATTTTATTTAAAGCTCACAAATTTGACAGCTAAAATACATTTGATTTTCTCAAATATTTTAAAGTGAGATAAACGACTTTCCACAAAGACAAACACAAGTCCAGACATAGAAAATGTTTAAATTTGTACTGATTTTCCAAAAAGGAAAAACGCGAAATCCATGGGAAGAAAAACAAACGAAAGCCCGTAAAACAGACGGTAGGAAGTCAGAGAGGGGAAACTTCATACAAACTTACACGTTTGGAAATTTGCACTACTTAGCCAGAAAATAAATAGTCAAATTTGTTTGCATATGAATAGATACCCACATCATCTATCATATTGTGGAAATATTTGTATTGAAATGAGGTTTGACTGGTTTGTACCACCAAATTTAAAAGGAAAAACAAAATTATAAATGCTTTGATTTCCATGGACAGATTAATTTCCACGCTGTTTAAATGTCTTATGCGGAATACAATTCATTTTCCAGCACTATGTTGAATAAAACATCTTCTACAGAGACAAGTCAAATTTTAACCCTTTTATTAAAATATATTAATTGTACACAACAAATTTTCAAAAAAGTAGACATGAACTTTGAATTCCATTATTTTCACAAAGAGCAAGTTGTTAAGAGGAACATAGAATTCTTGTGCAATTTCAAATGAAGATGGTGATGATGTGGATGTTGCTGTTGTTAGCAATGACATCATGCTCTTTCTATTTATTTTTTTCAATTTTTGTCTCAAAATGTATTATTTCCTTTCCTTCCTTTTTCATTTGGTTGTCATGATAAATAAAAAAATACTCTAAGTTTCTTAATAACCACATTTTAAAATATATTGTTTTTAATATTAGAATATTTTTAAAGCTTATAAATTTTAAAATTTTCACCATATCCAATGAATGTTTATGAGTTTTGAGGTTTAACTTAGATTATTTTTTTCTAGACACTACTACATACACATCATGAAGAGTTTTATCTACTAATCAAGTATTAATAGGTACTCAGAGCCTTTACAAAAAAACACCAATCCAATTGTGTACCACTCATCATACTTATGCCTCTTTCCATCAAGGTTCAATTTATACTTTATAAATTTCAATTTTACAATGGAGGTGTAAGGAGTACTCTTTTGCTTCACAATAACATGTCTACAAAATTAATTTAATTCTTTAAATCAATATTCACCTCCATTATTAAATCTTAATGCCTTTATCTTCATATTTGACTAATTCCCAACCAAAGCCTTTAAATCCTTAAACATAGATAAAAATTTAAATAAAAAATAAGAAAATAAACTAGGATGTATCTTAAGTAACCATAAATAAATGAACCACAATAATATGATTTGTCTATAGAACCCACACCCCTAGACCAAACACATATGAATTAATGACATCTAAATCACATTTGTTTTTAGTACTTCCAACAAGAACAAAACTTTGCTCTAATCTCCAAACACACAATGGTCACATAAATCAAACTCATCAACATATTAGAAAAATTGTCATCCATATTTTTATTAGTAATGATCTCCCTTTTTTAATTTTAAAGAGTAAAGTGTTCCTTTAAATGCAAATAATTAGCAAGTATCTTCACTTGATAGATATATCACACATCATCTTCCACAAACTATGTATAGTAGCCTCTTCCAAGACATTCAAGAGGAAAAAATATGCAAGATAAAACCAAATTGATCCTTATGTCTGTTTATGCTAATTTGTAAAGTCTTCATCTAACATACCAATAAAATTTCCTTCCTATACAATAAATTTCCATTGATGTGCTTCTTCCAATAGATCCTCTATTTTCAACTTCTACAACTTGTACCAAGAAGCAACAAACTTCTTGAGCAATTTCTAAACAAGATGTGTTAACCATGGCTTCCACCACATCAAATCCACAAAACCCACTAAAGGAAATACTCCCACTAAAAAAATATCACCACACTTTAAAAAATGCATCATTTTAGATAATCAAAATCATTAAATTCTAATACCAAAGGTTAAGAAAATTGGTGAACAATAACAATGATAGTAAGAGTATGAAGTGTGCAAATTTGATTATCCTAATTAGAAGCATATGTGATTAACCATAAATTAAAATAGAGCATGAAGATGCATTCAAAACAACAATAAGAAATCAACAAACAAGTACATCAATATAGCTCTTACAATATTCTTTAGTCTAATATTATTCTTGCAAATAACCATACCTCCTCCATACCAAGCCCTCAATATATAGAATTAAGAAGGCTATAAACCTAAACATGATCTTAAAATACCATGATAAAAATTCTTACAACCCACTACATGAGAATGCCTTTCAAAAGATAAAGTAGCTACTTTTATATTGATGCACCATATATTCCATCATATGATGTCATTAATTCCACTTTTGTATTTCTGTGCACTCCATTCAAGTGCATTACTTTGTATTGCCATTATCTATATTGAGAAAGACACTTTATAGCTTCCAATCTTTGGCCTCTTTTTATAATTTTCCTTAGTCAATGCTAATACAATTAAATCTTATATAATCTAGACAATGATAATAAAATAATATCCCTCAACTCTTCATGGAATCCAAGTTATTCTTTTCAATAAATTTAGATACCCAACATTATACATTGCCATTTAATATCACACTATCCTAACAACATAATGGTTTGACATGTATACTATCTTGGATTATCCTTATCAAAGTGGATTTGTAGTAGCAAGAGTGCAACACATTTGCTATCATATTGTCCATCCCGTGCACTTTTATGTGTGAGAAGACTTGGAATATAAAAAACACACCATGTGTTGAGGTTACATGTGAGGTGCTACATACATTCATGTTTCTCCAGGGGGCATATTAATGAAGGAATATTAAATTATTAATCACTTTCAAGTTTATGTGTGATGAACATAGGTTAACTTGGGACCATGGCTCAAGGATTTTTTCTTCAAATTGTCTTCATCTTTACATTTTAACTTTGGCATTCTTACTCATATAGATTTGCATGCACACCAAAGTGAAGGAAAAATATAAAGGTGAAAAATACATACACTACACTTTTATCATTCATTCTTGCAACTTTTTATGATGTCTTTAATACTCATTTACATTCAATTATTTTGATCAATGTAGTGCCCCCTTTGACCCATTTCTCAAATTAAATTTCAAAAGTAGAACATAACCCCTCCTTAGATTGTATTCTATAACTCTCATACAATTAGATCACATTATTAAGTTAAATTTACAAGCACATAAACGATCCATGCCATTTTCTTGGCATGCATTTGATCCCTTTGTTCAAAAGTTAAAATTTATCCCTAGGTCCAAGCCAATCACATTCTTATTAATCGTTATCTATCAGTTCCTATACTAAACTATTTAAAATGTGTCTAAGCAAGTGTAAAGGACATCACTCTTAGGTCATTTGACAAGTGAATCAATCCCTAATTCACCCATCATCTAAATATCTATTCGTAGATCAAAGGTTCATTTATGTGATTCAAATATCATTTCCATGTATAGAGTTCATTTTCATGCATGTGGATTTGATCTAGAACATTTTTTATAATTTAAATTTAACCTTGACCAAAATTTGAGAATGACGTAATCAATATTTCATCATTTTTTATTCAATACATTTAAGTTTAAGCAGTTCTAACTATCAATAGTTATGATTAAAACAATGGACAACTATCTATCACTGAATTAAATTAAATACTTTCTTTTGTTTTAATTTTCAATTTTTAAATTCAATCATACGATCTAACACAATTTTAAATTAAATTACTTAAAATATACTACTCATTCATTACATTTATAAAATTGAATTGTAATAAAGAAAATAAATGAACTAGTTTTATTTTTTTATAATTCAAATGAATCTTTTTCTAAATTTTCACATATAAATTATAATAATAATAATTATATATAATATATTAAAACAATAAAATTGAATAATTTTGTTTAAAACTCGACAACTAAAATACATTAAATTTAAAAAATGAAATGAAATAATCGACTTCGAGAAAGAAAAACACAAGTTCAGTCATTTAATTTTATTGCGAGTGGTAGAAAATGTTTAGACGAGACAGCCGTAAAACAAACGGTAGGAAGTCAGAGGGGAAATTAGTCAAATTTGTCTGCATATGAATACCCATGTCATCATATGTGCAGATATTTCTATTGAAATGAGCTTTTGACTGATCTGATCAATTTGTACGCTGTTGAAATTTCGAAGGAATTTCTTATGTTGAATACAATTCATTTTCCAGCACCGTAAACTCAGTAAATCAAATAGAGGAGATTTCCCCCCACTATCTCTGGTAGACTAAAATGTAGAGTAGGTAAGTTTTGACTGATTTGCGCTACCGATTTCGTAGGACAAATACAATTATAAATGAGCTTTAATTTCCATTATTTTCACAGAGAGAGACCAAGTGTTGTGCAATTTGCAATGAAGATGTTGATGATGTGGGGTTTGTTGTTGTTAGCAGTGATGTCATGCTCTTCCGCATGTTATACAGATGAAAGAAATTCTCTGTTGGATTTCAAAGAGGGTCTCAACTTCACTTCCTCTCATTACACGCTGCAGTCATGGAAGGGATTTAGCTGCTGTGCGTGGGAAGGAATCACCTGCCACCCAATCACTGCCCATGTCCTTTCCCTGGATCTCAGTCCTCACTCCCTTAATGCCTACTGGATTGCTGGTGACTATTCCCCATGGCCTCCTGGCTTACTGATGACTATCGCACATGGCCATTCATGTCGTGGAGGGAAATGCGTTGGGGACTATTCCATCTGCAGCATCTAGAGCACTTGGACATATTCATGACACAATGCAAAGATCTTATTTTCTCACATATATATATAGTACATATTCATGTTTGTTGTTGTTAGCAGTGATGTCATGCTCTTCCGCATGTTATACAGATGAAAGAAATTCTCTGTTGGATTTCAAAGGGGGCCTCAACTTCACTTCCTCTCATTCCACGCTGCAGTCATGGAAGGGATTTAACTGCTGCGCCTGGGAAGGAGTCACCTGCCACCCAATCACTGCCCATGTCCTTTCCCTGGATCTCAGTCCCCACTCCCTTAATGCCTCCTGGGTTGCTGGTGACTATCCCCTATGGCCATTCATGTCGTGGAGGGAACTACGTTGGGGGCTATTCCATCTGCAGCATCTGGAGCACTTGGACCTCAGTGAGCATGCCTTCTTCCCTCCTCTTGCCATCCCTTCACAATTTCACAAGCTCAGCAATTTGAGGTATTTAAACTTGTATGACTCTAACTTTATTGGTCAAATTCCAAGAGAGATTGGTAATATGTCCAGCCTAACATATCTTGATTTGTCTTTTAATTATTTGAACGGTACCATCCTAATATTTTTGGTTAAATTGTCAAAGCTCACACATCTTGACATGGGTTATAACTCTTTGAGTGGCACCATCCCAACATCTTTGGGTAAGTTGTCAAACCTCACATTTCTTGATATGAGTGAAAACTCTTTGAGTGGCACCATCCCAACATCTTTGGGTAAGTTGTCAAACCTCACATATCTTGATATGCATGAAAACTCTTTGAGTGGCACCATCCCAACATCTTTGGGTAAGTTTTCAAAGCTCACAGATCTTGACATGGGTTATAACTCTTTGAGTGGCACCATCCCAACATCTTTGGGTAAGTTGTCAAACCTCACATATTTTGATATGCATGGAAACTCTTTGAGTGGCACCATCCCAACATCTTTGGGTAAGTTGTCAAAGCTCACAGATCTTGACATGGGTTATAACTCTTTGAGTGACACCATCCCAACATCTTTGGGTAAGTCGTCAAACCTCACATATCTTGATATGAGTGAAAACTCTTTGAGTGGCACCATCCCAACATCTTTGGGTAAGTTGTCAAACCTCATAGATCTTTACCTAGATTCTAACTCTTTGAGTGATACAATCCCAACATTTCTGGGAAACCTCACCAAACTCGAATATCTTGGTCTTAGCAACAACCAACTAAATGGCACCTACACACTTTCTTTCTTGGATCAAATCCCCAACATTCAGGGATTGCTTCTCTCAAGGAATATGTTGACTATAAAAGTCAATGCAACTTATATTCCCAATTTTCAACTTGACACCTTAGGTTTGGGGTCTTGTAATATAGTTGGAGATTTTCCATCCTTCATTTCAACTCAATACTCTTTATGCTACCTAGACTTATCTCAAAACTCCCTTAGTGGAAATATTCCAAATTGGCTATGGGATTTTGTGCACCTTAATTATCTCAATCTCTCATCTAACCAGTTTGTAGGTAATTTACCCTTCAAGTTGCTTGGATTTGAACACAATTCTCAAGAAAGCTCAATTATTGATTTGCATAATAATAATTTACAAGGAAATATTTCCATTTCCCTACAAAATGTGGAGTTTTTGGATCTTTCAGAGAATCAATTTCATGGATCTATTTCAATGGGTATTGGAAAACATGGACAAGCTCTTAGATTTCTATCATTGGCCAAAAACAATCTTAGTGGTGTCATTCCACATTTTATTTGTGAATCAAGTTATTTGGAAGTTTTAGACTTGTCAAATAATAAGCTTAGTGGTAAGATTCCTTATAGTTTGAACCAATGCTCTGAATTGTCCATCTTAAATCTAGAAAAAAATGATCTCAAGGGCACAATTCCAAATATATTTTGGAAGATGCATATTCTACAAACATTGAAGCTAGGTTTCAATGGGTTAAAGGGGAACATTCCACCATCCCTTGCAAATTGCAGTTCTTTGGAAATCCTAGATTTGAGGAATAATAGGATTCATGGGAACATTTCTAATTGGATTGAAAGCTTGCAAAGTCTTCGCATTGTAGTACTAAAATCTAACAAATTTGTTGGAAAGATGCCCTCAAAATTATCAAACTTGCAAAATCTTCAAATCTTGGATTTGTCAAACAACAAATTTTCAGGCACTATTCCTAGTGGCTTTATGAACTTGAGTGCAATGGCAAATCAGACAGATAACAAAGAAACTCTTGAAGTATATGCTGATGGTGTGGTTTATATAGATCACATCATCATAAGAAACAAAGCACAAGACATGGATTTTGTGAGAAATTTGAGATTAGTAAAATGTCTTGATTTATCAAACAACAATTTATCAGGTAAAATACCTTGGGATATTGAATCCCTCAAAGGATTGATAATTCTCAATGTTTCAGGAAATCATCTCAATGGTGAGATTCCAAAATCTCTGGGAAGCATGGTACAACTACAATCACTTGATCTTTCCAAGAATGAATTGTCCGGGATGTTTCCTGTTGAGCTGCAAAATCTCACATATTTGAGTTACTTTAATGTGTCTTATAATAACCTCTCAGGAACAATACCACAAGGAGGACAAATGATGACATTTGATTTCTCATCATTCTCCAACAATTTAGATCTATGTGGCCTACAAATCAATATATCATGCTTTGGAAGTCATCTTGCTTCTTCCAATGATAATGAAAAAAATAAAGAAGTGTTGGAAGAGGATATATGGTGGGCTGTTGGAATGGGAATGGGCTATGCATTGGGGCTTTCAATTCTGATTTGGGTGTTGTGTTTCTCCAAATCTTGGAGTGCAAAATGTTTCAGAATTATGGATGGCTTTATTGACTTTCTCTTCCAAACATGCAGAAAGAAATTATATCATACAATATAAGATATTTTCTGATCTTCATCTACTGGATAATCAACCTACCATATATGCCAATTGCAGTTGTAAGTCTAATTCACAGAGCTACTTTTTGTTGTTAATGATTTTGTAGTGATTACGAAAAAAATAATAATGTTAATGATTTTGTTGAATAACTTAAAACTAATTTGTACAATCGGATGAAGTTAATATTTATCTGTGTTCTGCCCAGGTTTCAGTTTCAAGTCAGTTTGGATGTTGAGATCAGGCACTAACATTCCCAAGGGGTGCGCATTTTGGGCCTCAATAAATGTAGTTTCCCCTTGTTGAAAGTAGAGAAAAAGAAAATCATTTACATGCATTCTATCATTACTAGTTGTGTCATGATGGCGATTTCAGAGTAAGAGAGGTACAAACTCAATTTGCCAGAAAATAACATTTCTGGGAAAACTTTATTCAATCTTCATGTTACTTCAATTCTGATTTTTTCGTTGTGTTTTCCCATTGCCATTCTAATTCCACATAGCAAATGCTAGAAGTCTGACATATTGATTTTTAAACTGTCAGCATACAAGATCAAACTAAATTTTAGCATAACCTTATCGTGAAATGTCAAACATCTGATAAACGTTATTATTAGTTATGATCTGTCCTGCTCACCCAGTAAACTATATTTTTGAGATTTAGATATTAGTATGTTTGTAGTCTATAGTAACATTCAATTTGCAATAGAAATCCCAATCTCTCCTTGAAGTTTCAATAGCTTTGCTGTTATCAAAGTTAGTTTCTGTCTAAACCACTATAGCTTACTCCTGACTATTGAACATTGATATGCTTTCAGTGTACAGGTTTTTATTCAAATTTCTCAATTATTTAAGCAAATTTTTATTGGAGTTTGGGACAATCATGTATGTGTATACAGCACCTGATCCCATACCTGCTCTTGAAGATATGCTATGGATGTTGCTTGTTCTATGACAGCTGAGCCACTTAAAACTGGAGGGGAGGTGTTAATAACAAGGAATTTCTATGGTATGGTTTTTAATTAAATTCATCTCAACGTTTGTTTTCTTGGACACATCAATTTTTTAATGCTTTTATTCTATTAGAATTGTGCAGTCCTAATTTAGAGTTTTTTAAACCAGCAGTACTGTGGGAGATCTTATATCAGCCAACTTCTCATGCGTTTATGGGATACAGTGTCTTGGATTCAACCAGTGGGGCATTGGTTCACCATCCAATTTAGGGGCCAGGAAATACCTTCCTCCTTTACAGCAGTCATCTTATCTGGCCTTCTAGTTCTTGTAATTTATCCTAATTCAGATGTCACAGCAGTCATCCTATCTGGACTCCAGAACATTTGGATCAGTGTACCTAACATCTTTGAGCGTGCCCAGAGTATGCTGAAGAGAAAACTTATATTTCACATTCAGTGACTTCCTTAACTTTCTCAAATGAAGGAAGATAGTTCCAACCATAGAAGCAAGAACAGTAAGCCAAAGATAACTCGATCTTTCAAGCTTATTCAATGTTTTTTGGATTTTTATGTAGAATTTGATTTCGTTTTACTATAACACTTTCAGATTTTGTTTACTTTAGATGCCATTTACATTTTTCATTCTTGATTGCTTTGGCTTCACGTGTCTCTGATAAAATAAGCCTTCTTGAAACAGGTTTTGAAGGGAAACCCTTTACAAAATGATGGTTAACAGCAGAAACATTGTAGCACAACAACAAACCAACAGCCTACACTGAGCCACCAACAAGGCAACCACAGTCAGGAACAAAACGCAAAGGAACTGGCCAAAAGACAAGAGAGGCCCCAGCAAAATAGAACAGAACAATAGAAAGCCTCACCAATCAAGGAGGTTTGGCTTCATGTGTTACATCATTTCAACTCTGTGTTTTCTGAGATTTTCATCCTTCTTGTATTCAAGTCGGCAACACCGAGTATCAGTTGTACATGGAAGATTTCGCATCTTTTCCTTTGCAAGAGATCAATGATAGAAATTCGCAAAGTTAAGCTCATGTTGTGACTCTTTCATCATTTATTAGTCAAGTGCCCTGTTGTGGCTCTTTGCCTAAAATCAGGCAAGAGCAGAATCCAAAGTTGATTAATTTTTCGTAGTATGTACTTATTGTAAATGTCTAAAATCAGGCAAGAGCAGAACAGAATCATTTCCATTTTTTAAATGGAATCTGATTACAATTGTACATCCTACTGATTTTTGTATTTTACATGAGAGCTGTTTTATCATTTCCATTTGTTAAACGGAATCTGATTGAATTTGTGTTCTAAAAGTTTTCTCTTTTAAAAGGAAGATTTCTATATACTTTTCTCTTGAAGTTGCATTATAATCAGTTTATTTGATACAAAGAATGATGCTTACTTTGAATATTATTATTTACATATACTTCTTGTGTCAAGAGTATATATTTTCAGTATTGATTCACTTCCACTATGAAACAGTAATATTGGCTGCAAATTGTCTTTGTCAAGTGAATTCCTTCCTAATGATAGGAAAATCTATTGAACAATAAAGGACAATCAAAGTCGCTATTCAATTTGGAAATATAATTTAATTGTAAATAGTCCTAATCAATTTGGTTAGTAATGTTTATGCTCCAATTGATATTCATGGTAAAACCCAACTTTGGGCTCATATTAGGTATGTTAGGTCCTGCGCTCCCTTTCTACCTTGGATCTTAGCTGGTGACTTCAATGCTGTGTTGAGCTTGGAGGAGATAAGGGGAGGGCTGCCTAGGCTTGGTCCTGCTTCAGATCTGTTTCAGACTAATGTGGACTCTCTGGCTCTGATGGATGTAAAACCCTCTAATGGAATTTTTACTTGGAATAATAGACGGAGTGGGCCTGAAGCGATTGTCCAGCAACTTGATCGTTTCCTTGTCTCTTGCTCTTGGGTCAGAGGTTGCTTGGTCATTTTCTCTGAGATTCTTGATTGGCCTGGCTCTGATCATTGGCCAATTAATTTTTCAACTTCAACTTTTCCAAATCCTAAGAATCCCCCTTTCAAATTCCAGCTTATGTGGTTGCGTGATCTGTCTTTGGGTGATCTTGTGGCTCAATGGTGGCGGGATGGCACCCCTGCTTATGGTACAGCTATGTATTCTCTGGTTAAGAAGTTGCAATTTGTTAAGTCTCATCTTAAGCGATGGAATAGGTTGAGTTTTGGTAATTTTCGGGCTAGGAAAAGAGAAGCGTTGGACCGCCTTGCTGTGATTACCCGACAGATTCGGGATTTGGGCTTCTCAGAGGCTCTTGGGCATGCTGAATCCCAGGCTCTGAAATTGGTGGAAGAGTGGGAGCTTCATGAAGAGATTTTCTGGAAACAAAAGGCTAGGATTGATTGGCTTCAAGAGGGTGATAGGAATACAACTTTTTTCCATCATTCAGTGCAAGCTCGTCGAAATAAGTGCTTTATTTCTTCTCTTGTTAACTCTGAGGGTATTTCAATCTCTACACAACATGCTCTGTCTAGAGAGGCTCGTCAGTTCTACTCTAATCTATTCACTGAGGATTCTTTACCTGCTGAGGCTGATGAAAATAGAGTTCTTGCTTGTATTCCCTCTTTAATTTCTAATGAGTTGAATGCCTCGCTTATTCGCCCGGTGACTTTGTCAGAAGTGGAGGAGGTGGTGTTTGGGATGAACAAAGGGAAAGCTCCTGGCCCTAATGGGTTCCCAGTTGAGTTTTTCCAAGAGTTTTGGGATATTGTGAAGCTGGATTTGTTGGAGGTTGTTCGGGAGTCTCTTCATAGTAAGCAGATGCTTCGGGCCCTAAATGCTACTTTTTTGGTTCTCATTCCTAAGAAGGAAGGTGCTGACAAACTTGATCTCTTTAGACCTATTACGCTCTGTAACGTGGCGTATAAGATTATTACGAAGTTGATTGCTGAGAGGCTCAAATCTTGTTTGCCGATGATCATTTCTGAGGAGCAAGGCGGCTTTGTGGCTGGTCGTCAAATTCTTGATGGGTTGGTGATTGCGTCTGAAGCCATTCATTCCATGGCTACCTCTCAGGATAGGTCTATGTTTATCAAGTTGGATATGGTCAAAGCCTATGACAGAGTTAAATGGAGTTTCCTTCAGAAGATTCTGCTAGCCTTTGGTTTTTCCTTTGACTGGGTAAGTTGGATTATGAGTTGTGTGACTTCTTCATCCTTTTCGGTTATTGTGAATGGGGAACCTTCTGAGCTTTTTGGGGCTACTAGAGGCCTTCGTCAGGGGGATCCGCTCTCCCCTTATTTATTTATTATTTTGGCTGAGGGGCTTGGCCGGCTTCTTAAATCTCAGGTTTCACATGGCGTGATTCATGGTTGGTGGTGGGGGATGGGCTTGCCCACGCTTTCTCATCTCCAATTCGTGGATGACACCTCTCTTATGGGACTGGCTCGTATTGGGGAGGTTGATTCCTTTCGAAAAACTTTGGACATCTACCTTGCGGCTTCGGGCCAGCGAGTCAATGAGCAAAAGTCTTCTATATTCTTCTTTAATACTCCTCAAGCTATCCAGTGTCAGATTGCTGCTATTCTGCGGTTTCAAATCGGGTCTCTTCCCTTTGTTTACTTGGGTATTCCTCTAGCTGTTGGCCGTCAGCCTAGATCCTCATGGCAGCAGTTGCTTGATAAGCTTAGGCGGAAGGTTACTCACTGGACTCATCGTTGGTTGTCCTCTGCTACTAGATTGACTCTTCTCAAGTCTATTATCCAGGCCCTCCCCATCTACAGGAGCTTTGTTCAAGCGGCTCCTTTGTATTTCCTTAAGGAATTTGATGCTCTTTCTCGTCAATTCCTTTGGAGTGGTAATTTGTTGTCTTCAAATTGGAGCCTTGTTAAGTGGGAATCGGTGTGTAGACCAAAGCAGGAGGGTGGTCTTGGTTTACGCTCTGCTATTTTGAATGGGAAAGCTCTTGCTGCCAAGCTTTACTGGCGTTGGTGCACCCATCAGCACCAGTTATGGGCTCGTATTCTCAACCATAAATATCTTCGGGGTGTTGCTTCTTTTGAGGCCCCTCGCTATCCTTTGGAAGGGAGTGGTTCTATGATTTGGCATACTTTGAAAGTGGGGGCGCAGTTGATTAAGGATGCTCTTTTTTGGATATGTCATTCGGGGTCACAGGCTCTGTTTTGGTTAGATTCTTGGGATGGTCACCCTCCTATTCTCTCTTCTTTTCCTCATCTTCAGCCTCTCTCTGAGGTTTTTAGGGCAAGTGGCTGGGATACTGTGGAGCATTATAAGGTGGCGCAACATGATGGTTTGGTTCTTCGTTTCCGTTGGAAGCATCCTTCTGAGTGGCCACCAGGAGGGTCTACGGGGGATAGGTATGAGCTCTCCTAGCTTCTGACTTCCCGTGCTTGTAATTCTTTAAGGGGACCTGATGTCTTGGCTTGGGATGGTTCTGACTTGACTGGAAAGTACTCTGTGGTTGCCGGTTATAAGCAGATTGGTAGGCAGTTGTTTGGGGACATTGAGGTTCCTTGGTGGGAGCAAGTTTGGCACAAGTTGGCATGGCCCAAGTGCAACTTCTTTATGTGGTTAGTGGCTCAAAATCGGTGTCTTACTTGGGATAATTTATGCAAGCGTGGTTTCCAAGGTCCCTCTATGTGTGTTTTGTGTCATAGTTGTGAAGAGAGTGTCTCCCATATCTTATTCCAATGTTCCTATGCTAGGGAGATTTGGCACTTCTAGTGGGGAGTGTGGAATACGGCCTGCTGGCATGCTTCCTCTTTGGTGGATTTTGGGGAACGGTGGGGTAGGGCCCCTATTTCTACCTCCTTTCTTCAAGCTGCATGGACTCTTGGGCCTTCTTTTATTATCTGGAACCTATGGCTGGAGAGGAATAGGCGGATCTTTCAGGATTCGAGGTTGATGGCTCCTCACCTTTGGAGGAAAATTTTACACTCCTTAGGGGAAACTATTGCGGCTAAGTGTGATATGTCTATGCTGGTGGACCCTCGGGATGTTGGTTGTTGTAATCGTCTTCATCTTCCTCCTTTGCCATGTCAGCTCATGCGCAATAGATGTAGGCATCCTACCCCGAAGGTGAATAGGGAGGGAAAATGGATCCCTCCTCCCTTTGGAGTTCTAAAAATCAACTCGGATGGCTCTTCTCGTGGAAATCCTGGTCATGCTGGCATTGGGGGTGTGGCCCATGATAGCTTAGGTGATGTTTAGTTTATTTTCTCTGTGTATAAGGGTTTTCATACGAATAATCTTATGGAGGCTCAGGCCATTTTATTGGCTGTGGAGCGGGGCAGTTAGTTGGGTTGGTGAAGGATCATATGTGAGTCTGATTCTCAGGTTGTGGTAAACTTACTGAAAAGGCAGTATATGGATAATGTGAGCTGGCAGTTGGCTTTGATTGTTGAACAAATTCTCACCCTCTGTGATTCTCTTGAGTATATTACTTTCAATCATATTCCTCGTGAATGGAATGGTGTTGCTGATTGCTTGGCTAAATGGGCTTCTGATCATATGCTTGATTGGAATGTGGGGGATCAGGGTCAACTTCCCCTGGATTTGTCTCATCAATTGGATCACTTGGTTGATCTTGATAGGGCCATTTAATGCCCTTGCTTTGTAACGTTTCCTTGATTTAATAAATTTTTACCCCCTTTATGTTTAAGCTAATCAACAACCTAGTTGCAAACATGAGAGGTCAGTTCACAAATGGCGGATGTCATACATTATCAAGATTTTCTACATGTACATGCTGAATAAAATGTGGCATTTGTTTATCATTGCAATTTATATGCTGAAGCAATGTTATTGTTATGTTTTAGGATTTCCACAAACTAACCATTGAAGCAATATGTTTTTTGAAATACTTTCTATAGATGAAATACTTAATAGAGTATTGGCCATCAAAACATACGTATGTTATGGTTAAAGCAAGATTAGAGTAATGAATTGAAAAAAAATAGGCAATACATTATGGTACAAGTACTCGTTTAAGAACGTCAATAAAAGGAAAAATTGAATCCCAATTAAAATATGAAGAAGCCAGTTAAATTTAAGGTTTAAAATTATATAATTATATTTTAATACAAGATAAGTAATGATGAAAATGTATGTTTGTGATTAAAATATCAAGAGTTTTTGAAAAGTAAAATGAATAAAATGCTTCTAAGGGTTTGAGGGTGAATTCTCTTTAAAAAATCACTATTTATTTATGGCTAAACATATTTGTAAAATGAATAAAATGCTTTTAAGGGTCTGGGTGTAAATTCTCCTTTTAACATATCATTATTTTTGTATGGCTAGTAAAATACTTGAATTGATTTGCAAAGATTATCCATGTAAGTAAAGTTTGTTTGATAATTAATCTTTAATGATGTTTTTAAAAATAGTCAAGAATGATAATTAAGTTCTTTTGTAGGATTTAGTGATTCATTTTTTACAATCGACATATCTTTCTTTGTTATTTTAATTTGGTTTTATCTTCTCAATTCATGTTATTTAATAAGAAACTTTTACACATCTCAATTTGACGTAAAATATGAACATCGAAAGGATTTTTTATGTCTCTTTTAGAATGGAGTAGATTTTAACACACCTTTTATTGAGATAATTTTGTGTTTTTATAATAAGATAACATGTTATATGAAACAATAAACATGGATTTATATGTACTTTCTCCTATTAGAATGTAATTAAAAGGATCTACCATTATTTACTGCATACATGTATATCAACAAATTATATTCAAAAAAGTCACTCTCCGCACCAATGGGATCAACCACTGAACTATAACCATCTACCCTCTTAGTGTCATATCTACATGACCATTAAGAGAACTTAAATACTACTAAGAACACAAATTGATCTTGACAAAACTCAAAGATGTCTAAACAAAAAGAATGTACCTTAAGAATGCTTCCTAGATAAAATAAGTTGATTAACCTTTAATATATTTTCTACCCTACAAGAGATATTTGGTTAACCAATGTGCCCTGATCATTAATAGACTCTATTGTGCATCATTTTCCAGCACTGTAAATTCAATAGAACATCTTATACAGAGTAAATTCAAATTTTAACCCTTTATTAAAATATATCAGTTGTACGCTTTAATTTCCATTATTCTCACATAGAGAGACCAAGTTGTTTGGAGGGACATGAAAGAGATTCTCTGTCGGATTTCAAAGAGGGATTACTGATGACTATTCCGCATGTCCATTCATGTCGTAAATGTAAGTTGATCACCAATTGTAAATTCCCGATGGACATGGAATGAATGATTCTTCTGCAACAACAACATCCCACTGATTTTTGTATTTTTCAAGGGAGTTGTTTCACCATTTCCATTTGTTAAATGAATAGGATTGAATTTGTGTTTTATAAAGCCTTCTCTCTTAAAAGGAAGTTTTTTATATACTTAACTCTTGTCTGAAAAAATAAATAGAAGTTGCTTTGCTTTCCAGAGATCTGTGTAGATTATAATCAGTTTATTTGATACGAAGAATGATGTTTACTTTGAATATTATTTAAAAAAAATTGTGATATTAATTTTTCATATACTGAATTCTTGTCTGAAAAAATAAATAGAAGTTGATTTCCAGGGACCTGTGTTGATTATAATCAATTTATTTGATACGAAGAATGATGCTTACTTTGAATATTAGTTTTTAAAAATTTGTGATATTTTTTTGTGTCAAAAGAGTATTTTTTCAGTAGTAATTCACTTCATCATCATGGAACTATAATATTGGCAACAAATTGTCTTTGTTAAGTTCTTTCTAATGAAAGAAAAATCTATTAAATAATAAAAGGACAATCAAAGTAGGTATTCAGTTTGAAAATAGAATTTATTTGTATCTAGTTCAAATCAACAACTTACTTGCAAATTTTAGAGATCACTTATAGAAAAAATAGAACAATTCATAAGTTTTAATAATTTAAAGTTTGGGTCTACAAACATTTAAACCTTTCAAACTTGAAACAAACTTTTAATAAGTGAAACCTAGAAGAATTATTCTATCTAATATTCACTTGTATTATTTCTTGCAAACCTCTATTGCCTTATATAACTAAGTTGAGTAGATGTTTTAAGCCTAAAATACCAATTTGAAGTCCCAACCTAGGTTTGGCAGTCCCAAGAGTTTTATTAATTAGATTCTAGAGGTGGCCTCCTTTTGAAGTTCACTATGTTTCATGTCTATATTCCCAATGGACAAAAAAAACATTATACAATAAAACTCCATGAGTAGCCTCAAGTTCCTAGTATTTGTACCCTCTAGTCCACAATTGTGAAGTGTTTTTCAAGTCAATTTAGATTTGACCAAGGGAATCAGAAGTAGACCAAGTGTAGACATGTGGCAAGCTCTATCAAGAGTTATTGGTCCTTTGGCCAATGCGCAAGGTTCCTTGGACACAAGGAAGTAGATAAAATTTGATTGATTGAATGAGTTTGAATTTACTATTATCTACAAACTCATGGCTTTCATATTTCAAAGACATACTTAATATAAATTTTGACCCAAGATGCTTTTGAGTCCATCCAATAGTCTCCCTAAACTTTTGAATTCAATATTCAATCCATTGAACTCATGCAAATATTAGATTATCTTTCATAGTGACTATATTTTCATTGTCTACATAGTTAACCAAGATTTTTATTTGCACTTATCTTGCCTTTTTCAACATGTCAATACATTGTCATTAAAAATTGAATATCTTTATCGAAACCCATGTGCTTCAAATCCATCAAACATGAGAGTATTAGTCAATGAATAAATGCATTTTATAATCTTTGAAATTTTCACCATATTCCCTTTTAATCTTTTAACATGAAAATTATCATCAAAGTTTTAGTAAAGTCAACAATCAAAGAAAAAGAGGAATATCCAAATATCATCAAATGTCCAAAATATTAAGAAATAACATAGACAACTTTAACATGCATTCTTGTTCAACTTATCCTATTCACTGTCATAATCTTGATCACCATTCAACATAGTTGTTAACATGTGTCATACATCCTTTTCAAAAAATGTTTAATATAGCATGCATATGACTAGTAAATCAAGATAGTCCAATGGATATCAACTCCCAAACATATGTTTTTAAAAATATTTATAAAAACATAAAGTAGTGCAAGAAATACAAAATATTTTACTGATTGTTGATCCTTATTCCTCATGGCCATTCATGTCGTGGAGGGAACTACATTGGGGACTATTCCATCTGCAACATTTGGAGCACTTGGACCTCAGTTACAATGCTTTCTTCCCTCCTCTTTCCATCTCTTCAGAGTTTCACAAGCTCAGCAAATTGAGGTATTTAAACTTGTATGCCTTTAATTTTATTGGTCAAATTTCAGGAGAGATTGATAATATGTCAAGTTTAACATATCTTGATTTGTCTCTTAATTTTTTCAATGACATCATCCCAACATCTTTGGGTAAGTTGTCAAAGCTCACACATCTTGATATGAGAGGAAACTCTTTGAGTGACACCATCCCAACATATTTGGGTAAATTGTCAAAGCTCACACATCTTGACATGGGTTATAACTCTTTGAGTGGCACCATCCCAACATCTTTGGGTAAGTTGTCAAAGCTCACACATCTTGACATGGGTTATAACTCTTTGAGTGGCACCATCCCAACATCTTTGGGTAAGTTGTCAATGCTCATAGTTCTTTCTCTTGAAAAACAACCAACTAAATGGCACCTACACACTTTCTTTCTTCGATAAAATCCCCAACATTCAAGTATTATACCTCTCAAGGAATATGTTGACTATAAAAGTTAATGCAACTTATATTCCCAATTTTCAACTTGAAACCTTAGGTTTGGGATCTTGTAATATAGTTAGGGATTTTCCATCCTTCATTTCAACTCAATATTCTCTAGGCTACCTAGACTTATCTCAAAATTCCCTTAGTGGAAATATTCCAAATTGGCTATGGGATTTTGTGCACCTTTCTCATCTCAATCTCTCCTCTAACCAGTTTGTAGGTAATTTACCCTTCAAGCTGCTTAGATTTGGATACAATTCTCAAGAAGGATCAATTATTGATTTGCATAATAATAAGTTACAAGAAAATATTTTCATTTCCCTACAAAATGTGGAGTTTTTGGATCTTTTAGAGAATCTATTTGATGGATCTATTCCAACGGGAATTGACAATCATAGACAAGCTCTTAGATTTTTGTTGCTAGCCAAAAACAATCTTAGTGGTGTCATCCCACATTCCATTTGTGAATCAAGTAATTTGCAAGTTTTAGACTTGTCAAATAATAGGCTTAGTGGTAAGATTCCATCTAGTTTAAACCAATGCTCCATGTTGTTCATGTTAAATCTAGAAAAAAATGATCTCAAGGGCACAATTCCAAATATATTTTGGAAGATGCCTTTTCTAGAAATAGTGAAGTTAGGTTTCAATGGGCTAAAAGGAAACATCCCACCATCCCTTGCGAATTGTAGTTCTTTGGAAATCCTAGATTTGAGGAATAACAATATTCATGGGAGCATTTCTAATTGGATTGGAAAATTGCAAAGTCTTCACATCCTGGTCCTAAAATCTAACAAATTTGTCAGAAAGATGCCCTCAGAATTATCAAAATTGCAAAATCTTCAGATCTTGGATATATCAAGCAACAATATTTCAGGCGCTATTCCAAGTGGCTTTATGAACTTGAGTGCAATGGAAAATCAAACAGAGAACACAGAAAGTCTTGGAATAAGTACTACTTATTCTGGTGTGATTTATATAGATCGCATCATCATTAGAAACAAAGTATAGGATATGGATTTTGTGAGAAATTTGAGATTAGTTAAATACCTTGATTTATCAAACAACAATTTATCAGGTAAAATACCTTGGGATATTGATTCCCTTAAAGGATTGGTAATTTTCAATGTTTCAGGAAATCATCTCAATGGTGAGATTCCAAAATCCCTCGGAAGCATGATACAACTACAATCACTTGACCTTTCCAAAAATGAATTTTCTAGAATGCTTCCTGCTACGCTGCAAAATCTCACATATTTGAGTTACTTTAATGTGTCTTGTAATAACCTCTTAGGAACAATACCACAAGGAGGACAAATGATGACATTTGATTTCTCATCATTCTTCAACAATTTAGATCTATGCGGCCTACAATTCAATATGTCATGCTTTAGAAGTCATCTTACTTCTCCCACTAAAAATGGAAAAAATAAAAAAAATGTTGGAGGAAGATATGTGGTGGGATGTTGGAATAGGAATGGGCTATGCATTGGGGTTTTCAATTATGATTTGGGTGTTGTGTTTCTCCAAATCTTGGAGTGCAAAATACATCAGAATTATGGATGGCATTATTGACTTTCTTTTTCAAACATGGAGGAAGAAATTATATCATACAATATGATATGTTTTATGATGTTCATCTCCTGTACAACTGTATAATCGACCTACAATATATGCCAATTGCAATTGTAAGTTTAATTTAGAAAGCTACTTTTGATTGTTAATGATTTTGTAGTGATTAGGAAAAAAATAATAATGTTAATGATTTTGTAGAATAGTTTAAACTAATTTTTACAATTTGATGAAATTAATCTTTTATTTGTCTTATGCCTAGGTTTCAATTGCAAGTCAGTTTTGATGCTAAGATCAGGCACTAACATTCCCAAGGGGTACGCATTTTGGGCCTCAATAATTGTATTTTTCCCTTGTTGAAAGTAGAGGAAAAAAATCATATACATAAATTCTATCGTTACTAGGTCTGTCATGTTGGTGATTTCAAAGTTACAGAGGTACAAACTCAATTTGCTATAAAATAGCATTTATGGGAAAACTTTATTCAATCTACATGTTACTTCAATTCTAATTTTTCGTGGTGTAAATTCTATTGCCATACTAATTCCACATTGCAAATGCTAGATATCGACATATTGATTTCAAACTGTTAACATACTAGAGCAAACTAAATTTTAACATAACCTTATCGTGACATGTCAAACATCTAATAAATTATGACTTGTCCTACTCACCCAATAAATTATATTTTTGAGATTTATATATTAGCAGGTTCGTAGTCTAAAGTAACATTCAATTTTCAATAATAATCACACTCTTCTTGAAGTTTCAATATCAAAGTCAGCTTCTGTCTAAACCACTATAGCTTACTCCTGACTGTTGAACATTGATATGCTTTCGGTGTACAGGTTTTTTATTCAAATTTCCCAATTGTTTAACCAAATTTTTCTTGGAGTTTGGGACATTCATGTATTTGTATATAGCACCATGATCCCAAACCCGCTCTTGAAGATATTCTATGGATGTTGCTTTTATTATGGCAGTTGAGCCACTTAAAACTAATAGAGGGTGGGAGGTGTTAATTAACAAGGAATTTCTATGGATGTGCACCCATAGGTATGGTTTTTACATTCATCTCAATGTTTGTTTTATTGGACACAGTCAAATTTTTAATGCTTTTATTCTATTAGAACTATGCAATCCTAATTTAGATTTTTTTAAACTAGCATTACTGTGGGAGATCTCATATCAGCCAACGTCTCATGCATTTATGAGATACGGTATCTTGAATTCAACCAGTGGGGCATTCATTCATCATCCATTTTAGTGGCCAGGAAATACCTTTTTCCTTTACAGTAGTCATCCTATCCTGCCCTACAGTTGTCGTAGCATATCTATATTCAAATGCCACAGCATTTTTGTCTGATCAACTGGACATTTGGATCTGAGTTCCATATCTTTGAGCGTGTCCAGAGGTAGGGTAGCAAATAAGCTACAATATGCTGAAGTGCAATCTTATATTTCAATGGCTTAACTTTCTCAAATGAAGGAAGATAGTTGCAATCTGCTAAACCATGGAAGCAAAAACAGTAAGCTAATGAGAAGTAGAACTCAGTCTTTCAAGCTTCTTCAATGTTTTTGGATTTTTATGTAGAATTTATTTTCTTTTTATTATAACAATTTTAGATTTAGTTTACATTAGATGTTTTTTGCATTTTTCATCTTTGATTGCTTTGGCTTCATGTATTACATCATTTCAACTGAGTTTTAAGATAATTTCATCCTCCTTGTATTCAGGGCAGCAACACTGAGTATCAGTTGTACATGGAAGATTTCTCATCTTTTCCTGCACTCCTTGAAATGGCTAGTATTCAAGTGCGCTGTTGTGGCTCTTTGTCTAGGAAAGATTAATTTTTGGTATATGTGCTTGTTGTAAATGTCTAAAATCAGGCAAAAGTAGAGTCCAAAGTTGACTATATATTCAAGATCAATTTATGGTATATGTACATACTTATTGTAAATGTCTAAAATCAGGCAAGAGCAGAACAAAACGCATCACCCATTTCATTTGATTAGCAGCTACACAATTGGACATCCTACTGATTTTTGTATTTTACAAGGGATTTGTTTCACCATTTTCATTTTTTAAATGGAATCGAATTGAATTTGTGTTCTAAAAAGTTTTCTCTTTTGAATGGAAGATTTCTATATACTTTTCTCCTGTTTGGAAAATAAATAAATATTACATTCCAGAGAGTTGTATAATTAGTTAATTTTATAAAAATAATCATGTTTACTTAGAATATTATTTACATTTATTTGTTGTGTCAAAAGAGTATTTTTTCAGTAGTAATTAAAATTGTCTATATAAGTCCTTCTAAATGATAGGAAAATCTATTCAACCATAAAAGGATAATCATAGTAGGTATTCAATTTGGAAATATAATTTAATTGTAACTAGTTCTAATCAACTATCTATTTGCAAACATTAAAAATCAGTTGTAGAAAACATAGAGCAGTTCACAAAATTTTAGTCGTATGAAATTTTTTAGAAAAAAAAAGTGGAATATATCAATATTTTCTACAACATGTACATGTTGAATAAAATGTGGCATTGGTTTATCATCCAACTTATATGCTGAAGCAATGCTATTATTCTGATGCATGATTTTTAGAAACCAACCACTGATGCAATATGCTTTTTGAAATATTTTCTATATAGAAAATCATTAATCTAGCATTGGCCATCAAAACATATTTTATATGTTATGGCTAAAGCAAGATTAGGGTAATGAATCGACAAAAATGTAGGCAATACATTATGGCATAAATAGCTCTTGAAAGTCAATAGTAGAAAGAAAAAATGCAAAGTAAATTTAGGGTTCAAAATTATATAATTATATTTCAATACAAGACAAGTAATGATGAGAATGTAAGTTTTATGGTTAAAAATTATTTAAAACTTTTGAAAACAAAATGAATATAATGTTTTTAAGGGCTTTGGTGTAAATTCCTCTTATTAATGACATATTTGAATTGACTTGCAAACATTAGTCATGTAAGCAAGGTTTGTTTGATAATTAACTTTCAATGATACGTTTTAAAGTAGTCAACAATACGATAACTAAGCTTTTCTTTAGGATTTAGTGATTTGTTTTCTACAACAAACACATCCTGCTTTATTATTTTAATTTGGTTTTATTATCTCAATTCAAGCTCTTAATAATTAACTCTTACACTTCACAACTTGATGCAAAATATGAAAATAAAAAGGATTCTTTATGTCAACTTGTAGAATGAAGTAGATTTTAACACAATTTTGATTGATATTTCTGATTTTATAATAAATTAGCACTTTATATGAAACAATATATATGGATTTGTATGTACTCTTCATATTAGAGTGCAAGTAAGATGATCTACCTCTATCTTATGCATGTATATTAATAAACTATATCCAAAGAACTCACTCTACTTATTAATGGGGTCAACCATTGAACTATGACCAACTACCCTCTTAAGTGTCATATCTATGACCACTACAATTACTCAGGTATTACTAATGGCCACAAATTGACATTGATGGAACTTAAAGATGTCTAAACAAGAATAATGTACCTTAAGAAGGCTTCCTAAGTAATAGAATTTGATTGGCCTTTAATATATTTTCTACCCTACAAGAGATATTTGGTTAAAAAATGCACCCTATCATCAATACATGCTATTGTGTATCTCACAACATGCCTTATTTTGCTTCTATAAAAATGTGGACCCCCTCTTTTGCTTAGCTTTAGACTAGTTCTTGGTATTAGTAATTCTCAATTCATGGTCAAATTTGAGAAGTTTATTGACTCATTTTTCCTTTGGATTATTAAGTTTTTTAAAAATCTATGATGCCTAAGGAAGTGGATCATTATTTTTTTAGGCTCATTTTAAAAAATGTATTAACAAGTGGATAAACTATGGTTGTGGAATTTTCCCTTCCAATTGTAGTTGTGTAATTTACCATTCCAATTGAATTTGCAAAGTTTACTTGTCGAATTGAGGTTGTGGAGTTTTTCCTTCCAACTGCACTTCCACTTTCTAATTGTACTTCCAACAACACTTCCCAGTTGCACTTCTAATAACACTTTCCAACTTCATTTCTAATTGCACTTTCAACTGCACTTTCTGACTACACTACCAACTATACTTTCCAATTGCACTTCCAATTGTGCTTCTTGTTGGAACTGTCACATCCCACATTCATGTGAGTGGGAAATTAAAAATAAATAAAATAAAAAATAGAGTTGATGAAGTTGAATTAACGAGGCATGGGCTACATAGTCTAAGGAAGGACTTAGAGCTCCATTTTCTATATTATGGGCTTATTGTTGTGGTTATTAAATTGCAAAGGAGAAATTCATGATGTGTATAGGTGGCTTGGTGTCACTTGCAACACTATAGATAGAGGTATGACATCCCTCTACTAATTTTTATTCAAGGATAGTAGGATATGGCTAAGGCATGAACATCCTGAAAAAAGTGTGAGAATCCACCAAAGCCTATGGATACAACAAAATCATGAGGGAAAAGAAGCGATTGATGATGGTTTCCTAGGAAAATAGGTATGTGAATATAGAAGCATGGATGAGGCACAATAGGCTAGACATAATACCTCCAAAGAAATGTTTTCCCATGGAATACCAGAATTGTACTTGATATGCACAAATCAATTTGTTAAAAAATGATTTAGAAGATTTTAATAAAATGCAATTGGTAGGAGTAAAGCCCAACTCCACAACCTTTGACAACATCCTTCCTTCTATCCTATGCCTTAAGGAGAGCTTATAAACTAGCTATGGATGTTCTTCAAGATTAAAGAGTGGATGAAATTCATCAAATATAGGGAGAAGTAGAGAGGTGGGAGTGGTGAGGAGAGGAAAGGAATAGGTGATGACAAGTTTGCAATTACTTTTGGGGGTAATTTCTTTAGTCACAAAAGAGGTGAAGTTGAACCTAGTGTCCAAGGAGAGAAAGGAAATCATGGAAGAATGAAGTGGCATTAAAGGAATAAATATAACAACAGAGGAAAAAGGAGAGGTGACAATATATTTCAATAGATAAATAAAGAATATATTCAACACCATTCACAAAGCTATGTATAATCATCTCTCACATAGTGTTAGGCTTTAAATATCTACTTTTACAACTATCATTGCAAGGATTTTCTAGATTTATAGGGGAGACTAGAAAGAATAGTGAATGATGTCTACATAATATTTTAGATGACCTCAGGTTGTAGTAATAATTTATAAACATCAAGCTAATTCTTTTCTCATGATTTAAACTGGTCTTCAAGCTAGGTGTTGGATGTTGAATGATAAACACTTCTCCCCCCTCCTAGCTATAAAATATGTATAACCTTGAGGTGCTTGTGATTGTATTCCTTTATAGGTATCATGTAAAGCCCCAAGATGATAACCTCAAAAAAAACTTGATTGAACAACTTTTTTGAAACAAAGACAACAACATAGATAATGCAACAATGATAGGTTGCACTTGCACAAAAACATGCACACAAGTTTCACATGAACTCAATGACACAACAATAAGACAAATTCACCATTAAATAAGCAAGGTGGCAATAGCAGAAGACTAAGCAGTCGTAGGATAAATCTACCACTATAAAGATATGAGAGAGAGAGAGAGGAAAAATAATTAAATTAACCCTTACACATTTCTAAATGTGATTAATTTAATTAATCACATCTAATTCCACTTATCTCTAAAATCTTGCAATGAATCCTAGTCACCTATTTGTTCTAGGAAGTCCCAACCCTCTATCTTAAATATGTGATCTCTCACACATGTGTGAGAGAACACTTTTCATATTCTCTCTTCTCTATTTGAACTCTCACACAAGTGAGAGAGGACACTTATGTTTGCTCACACATGTGCAAGAGGACAATTTTCATAGTTTTTCTTCCCTATGTGTGAGAGTAAAATTGTCATAGTTTGTCTTCTCTATGTGTTTTCATGCATGTGTGAGAGTACATGTGTATCATAATTTCTCTTCCCTATGTGTCCTCACACATGTGAGATGACTCAATATCAATCATTAAATTTGGTCAAACCAATCCTATACATTCACATCTCCTTAATCCTTATCCTCCCCACATGCAATAGGAGAAAATGGTTCCACTTGGATATCTCTCATCCACCCTAATATCTAAAATATCTAACACCCTTGATATTAAGATAAAATCTCCACAATCATTTCTTCATCTTCTACATCTATAAATCAAACCCTCCTCAAGACATTTTAAACAACATAATTTATTATAAAGTTATGTTGTGAGATTGAAGAGAAATTACATACTTCCATCACACCAAGAATACATCAATATAACATATAGAGTACTCTAGGGAGACCATTAAATATTTATTATGTTTTAAGCACACATTCATTCTCTTCACATTGCAAAAAATATATATGTAGAGGTAAGGTAAAATGTTCTTGTGTTTGCTTTGAGTCTTATTTCTCTATCTTGTTTCTTCATATTCACACCGTTACTTTAGGTTTGGAATTCATGAAGAATATTAATAATTATCCACTACCATTTTTGTTCTAAGAGATTCAATATTAAAAAATGACTCAAATATCCTCATAGATCAAAAGTTATGACCTTTTAAAGTTTACCTAATTTTAGGGGTTTTGATTAACTCGCAAGCTACAAACATAAAAAATGTCAAAAACCCTAGAATGTGCAAATTTGTAAAAAAAAAAAACCTTAAACCCCAAAATACATAAGGATCTAGACCATTTTCCCTTATTTATGCAATTACAAATGTGTTGTTGAACCTGTCAAAATATATAAGGTTCAAGACCTTTTTCCCCAATTTGTGCACTTGTAATTGTTCAAGTAAACCCTAAAACCATAAAAATCATACTGAATTATACTTTTAACCTGATTTGTATACAACAAATATGTATGTAAGCCTTAAAATCCTGAAAATGTTGAAATTTGGCTTTAAATTTCTATATTCTTCTAAAAATTAGACCAATAGTAAACATGTAAATGAACCCTAAACCCCTCTAGTATCACAAAATGGTCATTTTTTTTGAATTTATCAACTTTACATAATTACCCTTGATTTTAATGTTAATTTTGTCTCATATTTTGAATGACAAATTATCAATTTTCACTTCCTTTCCTTCCCAATATTATGTACAAATTTAAGGGTATAGTTCCTCCTTCCAAGATTTCATGGAGACTCTCCAATTTTTTTTTAAAAAATATAGAACTATGTCATGCAATCTTGGAGGAATTTTACATGTGAATTATAGAAGAACTAGGATGAGGAAAAGAAGGATGAGAATGATAAAGAATTGCACAAAAGAGAATGGCATGCATTTGCATGTCAAATTTCATCACAACAGTATTGGAGATTTATAAAAGGACTTGCAAAAGGAAGGCATCGTGTGCATTTGCAAATCAAATGTTTGATGAGATATTATGTAAAATTAGAATATGAAAGTGCAAGTTATATGAATTTTAGTATTTGATTGTAAGTTTGTTTCATGTGTTTTTTGGAGGGGAAAAATTTCATATTCGTCACCCATTAATCCTACAAATATTTAATTACAATTCATTCAAAGGGGTTGGAAACCTTTGAAAATTAATACAATATACTTTTGTCGCTCCATTACTTATTTTTATTTCTTCTTTGTGATTTTCCAATCTTTAAGCATGTTATCTCTTTATTTATACGCTTAATTAATTGATTTTATTAGTTAAAAAGTTATGGTGGAATATTTTTTAACACCAAGAGCTATGGGAGTTATCTCTCTAACTTGCATTGCAAGTTGGGTTGTTAAGTTTGATAATTTCATTGTTTAACTTTTCCACTAAATATTGCACTATCTTTTATATTAGTTGTGGTATTTTAGGTCATACCAAGAGAAATTTGAAATTGAAAGTACTAATATGAAAATGAGAATGGAAACAAAACAAGAATGCAAGTTCCTATTTCAAACTACTACAAACCTCTAGATAGAGAACACGAAAGATAAATTCAAAAAAACATAACATCAAAATCAACATAACATGTTACCAAAAGATCCATTGTGGTTTGATTTGCTCCTTGAATCATTGTGATTTGTACGCTCCAATAGTGGTTTACAATTTTTGGCCAAACTAGACACTGATTTTTTTTTTTAGCTAAATCTTCACTTTCAGGCACCTATAGCGACTAAACCATGAGGAATTTGCAAATGATGAAAAATAGAGTTTTGTAACATTTTTTCTATAGATTCTAAAAATATTTTTTTCAAAATTTTTGGAATCAATTTGCACTTCTTTTTCCATCTCCCTTGAAAACTATTTTTTTCAAAAAACAACATTTTAAAAAAGTGATGCTCATCGTATAACACATAACTTTTTCCCATGAAGGATAAAATTCTAATTCTTTCGAATTTAGATTTGTAACTCCGATATCTAGTGCTTCCACTTGGTTAGATAGGTTTTTATTGAATATTTTTTCTTTAATCAAGTTTCGAAGTCAAACCAACTACAATTCAGACATAGCACGACCGTAAAACATGTAACATTTTTTGTATGTATTGAAATTCAATTTTTTTTGTTGGATCAAGGACTTCAATATCTAGTGCACTCATATTTTTCAAATTTATTTTTGATAATCTGCTATTTTTCCACATGTGCAGAATAGAGAGCATGATTTTTGGTGAAAAACCTATGTTTAATAAAACTAAAAAAACAAATACATAATAAAACCAAAACATATTAAAATTATATTCGTTGGATAGCTCGTTCTGAGAACTACCTAATTCCAATTGGGTTTTGAAGTCACCACCATTTTCCTTTTCAAACTGAGCTTCAAAGTGCAAAAATTTATATTTTTTTGTATTTGAAGGGGAGAATGAGGGATAAGGGGGGTTCGCTCGAACCAGAGTTTGCTCAAACCCTGGTTCGAGCAAACCACCCATCCATAATGCATTTTGTTTGGTTTTTGGGAAAGAAAGAATTAAATGGGTTCACTTGAACCCTGGTTCGAGCGAACCTCTTATGGGTTCGCTCAAACCAGTAGGTTCGTACAAACCCATAAAATAAATTTTTTTTCCATGGGGTCATTTTTTGTGAGTTTTCCTTCCTCACTCGAATTGTAAACCACTTTTGTGGGTTTACCCCAAACTAGCAATTAAACTTATTCTAACCTTTGGAGTACTACAAATTAACCAAATACATGCATTCTCATGAAAATTCATTACTAATAATCAAAATATAACCTGATCTATTCTAACTTGCATGCAATTTATAAAACAATGATGAACAAAAATAACTACTTAAACATAAATAAATAGCTATAAATGAAGTGAAGAATAGTTACCTTGAGTGGCCTGCTCAAGTGGTTGTCCTCACTTAACTAGAACCATATCTAAATATCAAATTCTATTCATCCATGTAAAATTGAACTTCATTCATTGCACATCACAAAAGATTACATAAAATCTTCTTCACAAATTATATTTAATGAAATCATTCTGAATAATCATCATGTATATAGATAATAAATAAAATTGAAAAATAATTGATAACAAAATACTAAAATCAACTAACTTATCTAAGGACTTATCCATCGGCTATATACAAGCACAAGAGAGTTTATTCCAAGTAACAACTAACTGCAATAATTAACTTCCACTCCTAGATATCATAGCATATAGTTAAGATTGAATTGTTCAAACTATAACTAAAAAGAAAGAAGAATCCTAATAGAACTGAAAAATATATAATTTAACAAAATTGCATGTAAAACACACAAATAGTTATTCAAAATCCTATCAACAAAAGAGTTCTTCTCCAACGCTTTATTAACTTATCATAATGATGCACATTCAACTCCATCAGGTGTCTTCATACAAGTAGTTATTACATTTAGTGTAATCTGGCACTTCCCCTATTCGTTGTCTCAATCTTCCTTTTACTGCGAGTTTAGCTTCCAGTTGCTATGTGCTACAATTCTTTGTGAGCTACAAGAGGTTAACCCACAAGACATATACACAAATCTAACTACCATAATTAAAACACAGAACTCCATCCATGTTTCATGCATACTCACACATATAAATTATGCAATGCTACTATATTATAACAATATTTCCATTACTATGATTTAGGTCCAAGGTTGTATAATAAACATGAAAAGATAGCATAGCATAGGAGTATTGCTTGAATGGTATATATAATTGTATGAAAGTATGCATAAAAGTAACAAAAAATAGGCTAATAGTTGAACCCATCACATTTGATGTATTATGAAGGTTGGCCATTTTAATTTTGGTTCAATGTGGAAATTTGTTGTTGTAGGGATGAAATATTTTGCAAAAGTTGGTTGAGGACATAATCATTGGTTGTGTTTTGAGCTGGAGGTGACTAAGGTGGAGGTGTAAATCTGTTAGGAGGACAAGTAAATTGCAAGTTTGTGAGAGGTGATGGGTTAGGAGATATGAGGTTTGAATTCGCAAAGCTAAAATGATTCCCAATGGAAATACCCAAAGTTGGATTGATATTACTAGTTGGTTGCCTTGTACTAATAGTTGATGGGTGTATGTAGGAATAGAGGCCACAATTGTATGAGGAGGAATTTGATTTCCAACTTGACTTTGAGTGTACCTCAAAGTTTGAGCACAACTAGCCATTATAGGAACATGATCTTATCAATAATATGAGCTAGCCTACAAATAATTTCTAAATTCCTAGTTCATTATCAAGTATTCTTGCCATGTTATCTATGACATGAACCACAATACTAGCAATATATTTATCACTCACAAATTTTTGGATTTTTTCTAAGGATTTATCTATTTTTTGCAAGATTTCTTGAGGAACATGAACAACAATGGTTTCAACATCAATGGGATTGGAAGTATTTGATATGAATGTATTGGACCCTCAACCCTAATCCATCAATAGGTACCCTCAACTCTATACCCTAATCCCTCAACCCTATACCCTAAATATTTAAACCCTTAAACCCTCTACCCTCTACCCTACACATTAAACCCTCAACCCTAATACCTCGGCCCTATACCTTAAACCCTTAATCCCTTAAACCCTCAACCCTCAACCCTCTACCTTGTACATTAAACCATCAACTCCAATCCCTCGACCCTATACCTTAAACCCCTAATCCCTCAACCCTCAACCCTCAACAATAAACCCTCTACCCTATACATTATACACTCAACCCTAATCCTTGAACTCTCAACCCTTAAACCCTAAACCTTCAAACCTTAAACCCTCTACCCTATACATTAGACACTCAACCCCAACCTTATACCTTAAATCCTCAACCCTCAACCCTTAACCCTAATCCATCAATCCTATACATTAAACCCTCAACCCTCAACCCTCAGCCCTCAACTCTAATCCTTCAATCCTCAACCCTTAAACTCTCAACCCTTAAATCCTCAACCCTCAACCCCTCTACCTTATATATTAAACCCTTAACCCTAATACATCAACCCTATACGTTAAACCGTAATCTCTTAATGCTCAACCCTTAAACCCTAATCCCTTAAACCCTCAACCCTTAAACCCTAAACACTTGACCCTTAAACCTTAAAGCCTTGAACCCTCAACCCTTAAACCCTAATCCCTTAACCCTCAAACCTAAACATTATCCCTAAGGCCTCAACTCTCAACCCTTAAACCTTAAACCCTAAAACCTATCCCTAAATCCTCTACCCTCAACACTATACCTTAAACCCTAATCCCTCAACCCTTAAAACATTAATACCCCAAACCTTAAACCCTTAAACCCTTAAACCTTAAACCTTAAAACCTTAAACCCTATACCCTATACACTTAACCTTTGTCACTCAATATTAAACATTATCCCTCAACCTTCAAACCTCTACCATATACCCTGTACCCTCAACCCTATACTTATGCCCTAAACCCTCAACCCTCATCCATATGCCTTATACCCTCAACCATAAACCCTGAACCTTATATCTTAGAAACTTAACCTTGAACATTTCCCTCAACCCTCAACCCTCAACTATAAACCCTATACCCTATACATTATACACTCAACCCTAATCCCTGAACCCTAAACCCTTAAACCCTCTACCCTATATGTTAGACACTCAACCCTAATCCCTCAACCCTATACCTTAAATCCTCAACCCTCAAGCCTTAACCCTATACATTAAACCCTCAAACCTCAACCCCTCTACCTTATACATTAAATCCTTAACCCTAATACATTAAACCTATACCTTAAACCCTAATCTCTTAATGCTCAACCCTTAAATCCTAATCCCTTAATCCTTCAACCCTTAAACCCTAAACCATTGACCCTTAAACCTTAAATCCTTAAACCATCATCCCTTAAACCTCAACCTTAAACCCTATCACTAAAATCTCGACCCTCAACCCTTAAACACTAAACCTTATCCCTAAACTCTCTACCCTCAAAACTATACCTTAAACCCTAATCCCTCAAAACTTAAACCCCCAACCCTTAAACCATTAATCCCTTAAACCCTTAAACCCTAAACCCTCAACCTCTAGATACCCTTAAACATTAAACCCTTAAACCGTATACCCTATACACTTAACTTGGGACACTCAAACTTGAGCATTATCTCCCAACCTTCAAACCTCTACCCTATACTCTCAACCCTGCACTTCTGCCCTAAACCCTTAACCCTCATCCATATGCCTTATACCCTCAACCTTAAACATTGAATCCTATATCTTAGACACTCAACCTTGAAAATTATCCCTCAACTGTAAACTCTTAACCCTCTACTCTTTACCCTCAACCATATACTTAAGCTCTAATTCCTCAATCCTCAACCCTATACCTTAAGCCCTAAAACCTACACCCACAAACCCTCATCCCTATACCCTATAACCTCACCCTTATACCCTAAACCCTGAATATTGTGTGTCAACCATATACTTAAAACCTAAACCATACACTCTCAACCCAAGTCACCCTATGCCTTATACCCTCAATCCATATCGTAAACCCTAAACCCTAATACTTATACCTTACACACAATCTTTTACACTCAAAATTTTGAATATTATCCCTCAATGGTAACCCTCAACCCACAACCCTCAACCCTCTACCCTCAACCTATTACTTAATCCCTAATCCCTCAACCCTTAACCCTATACCTTAAACCCTAAACCCAAAAACCTTAACCCTCAACCCTATAAACTATACCCTTAGGTCCTTATATGCCCTAAACCCAAAACCCTTACGTACATACATAAATACATGCATACATACATACATACAACCATACATACATACATACAAGCATACATATATACATACATATATCCATACATACATATATAAGAATACATACATGTACATACATACATATATATAGGCATATATACATACATAAATACATACATACATATATACATACATACGTACGTACAAATATATATACAAACATATGTACATCAAACATACTTAACAAACTTGAACATAAAACATTCCAAGCGAGACATAACACGAACGTGTTATAACATGCTCATGTTATGTCAAGCTTCATAAACATACAACAAACTTTTACAAAAAAGGAAAAAATGCAAAATAGAACATAACGCAAGAGTGTTATATGTTGCTTTGGGAATCCCCAAGCCTTAGGTTTGGGATTTGCTTTGGATTTTCATTCCAAAGGCTTGAAGTGTCTTCCCAATGTGCAAAGATGTGTTTTTGCATATTCTACATGATTTCACATAATCTCATTTGTGCTAACTATCAGGTTTGCACGTGTTTCAAGTTCGAACAAATTGAAGACCTAGTAATGTTAGGCTCTCTCATAGCTATTTAATAATGTAATTTTTTTCACATTTTGACAATGTTAAGCCTTTCATCTTTAATTTGTCTTTTGTTTGTGTGTCCATTTTTTGGCAAAAACCAATGTTTGGTATTTTTAATTTATTTTTTAACCATTCATTGAAATTTCAAATAAATTACATTTTTATAAACTAGACTCCATTCTACACATATTAAAAAAAACTTTTTTCCAATTAATTTTCAAAATTTATAGGGGTAGCACAACCAAAATTATGTTTTTCAAGATATGTCCACTTTGAAAATTAGTAAAAAAGTCAAATATTCATTAAAAAATTGTCAGAAAAATCGGGCATAAACTACATGTCATTAGCTAATTTCTCACCGAAGCTATTTTAAAAATACCAAAAAATATTAGCCTTTTGAGGGAGCCACAAAAGACGATATGTTATGTTTTTTGACAAAAACAACACCAATTTCTATGTCTCCCTTTTTTGAACCCCTTAATCTATACCATTTTCAAAAATAAATAGTAGTTTAGAAAGTAGACTCCAAGCACTACGAACATTGTTTTTATTGCATCTTAAAATTTTGAGTGTAACTATCCTCAATTTCTCACCCAAGGTCATTATTTCTTGGTTTCAAAATAAAAAAAAGTGGCCACTTAAGACCCCTTTTTCGCCCCCCATCTTTTTGCACTTACCCTATCATGTTTGGTTGGTGTTTGAGTGTTCTATTTTTGGTTGTTCCTATTTTCTATTGGAATTTTTTAGATATTTTCTTAATTCTTGATGACATGAATCACTCCCATGACTATGTTTCTTTTTCCCTTAACATTTTGTCATCTTCTTTTGATTGCCAATCTCCTTTCCTTGATAAATGCATTCATACCTCATGTATCTCATCGGTCTTGTAATCATTAGGTTTTCTCTACATAGATTTTGTGAAAGAAGATCTACATCTTCTTCCTCTCTAAATATACTTAAAATCCTACCTTCCTAGATTGGTAAGCCCTTCTAGGCCAAGTCCCAATCTAATCACCATAGTATATGTGGTTCATAAAAACTTCTAAACTTTTCCCTTACTACATTTTAAGACTCCAAATCTTTTTTATCAAATTTTCAAGAAATATAAAATCTTCCTATAAACCATAAGCTTTTGTTGCTTCCTTGCTTCCACTGAGAGGGGTTTCAAAGAGATAGAGAGGAGAAGACAATAGAAAATATGGATCCTCTAAGGAAAAAACTCACTAACTCTCCAAAGAAGCCTTTATTGGAAAATCTTTATTTATATTATCATTTTTTTTACACTTATTTTTATTCTCATGATATACCATCAATGTCTAATTTGGAAAATGAGGGCTCTAAGGATGCATCTATTATTAATCATGGTAAGGATTATTCATAACACAACAAAGCAAATAGATTAGGATAGTTCACTAGTTTGAAGGAGTGTTCATATGTTGTTTTGGAATGAAAAAGTAAGACTTTGTCCATTGTTAAGATAATGAATATTTCTAAGCTTACACTACACAAGGTTGTATATTTTTGTTCTTATCACCACTTTCTTGGACATTATATGAATAAACACATTTTATTGAAACATAAACTTCAAGATATTATATATAAAGGTATGACACAAATTTAGGCTAATCATATGGCATTAAATGATAAAAATTCTTCTGATTGTAGTGATGATTACTATGTTGGATCATTATGAATATAACACACCATTTTTTGAGGTTATACACAAGGTTATTACACATTGTGAGTTCATAAGATAAAATAGAATCTATATTGCACAACACTTGAGCTAATTCTTTCACATAATACATCAACCTTGACATTTGTAAATCATACTTTTGTTCTTGGAGGCACACTTCATGATGAGATCAATAGTCCCATAAGGGGCATGTATTACATTGACAATTTTCAACATCTTTTAAGATAGAACCAACTGATGGAGACGACTTCATTGGCTAAATTTCTTTACCTATCTCTATTTTTACATGTTACAATCTTATAATATATCCATCCCCATGTTTTTTCACCTGATCGTGTCAGTTGGGTGGTAGGTTTTTTATTTTTGTAGGGTAAATGTATTTGTGTTTACCAAGAGGGTCAAACTAAAAGAAACATATTATTACAAATCACTTTCAAGTTTATGTGTTATTCACAAGTTAACTTTGGATTGTGGCTCCAATTATTCAACTTTTAATCATGTTTATCTTTTACATTTTTACATTGTAGGTCAAAGGTTCATTTAAGTGATTCAAAGATCATTTCTACCCATAGAGTTCATTTCTATGCATGTGGGTTTGATCTAGATCATCTTTACAATGTAAATTCAACCCTACCCAAAATTAGAGAATGACCTAGTTAATACTTCATTGATTTGCATTCAATGTTCATAAGTTTAAGCAATTCTACAATTCAATAGTTATAATCAAAACATTAAACAACTATCTATCAAACATTGACTAAATACTTTCTTTCATTTTAATTTCTAATTTTTGAATTCAACCATATAATTTGACACAACTCTAAATTAAATTAACTAATACATATTACTAATTAGATTTATAAAAACTAATTGTATTTAAATATATTTATTAATAATTTTATTTAAAACTCACGAATTTGACAGCTAAAATACACTTTGATTTTCTCAAATATTTTATAGTGAGATAAACGACTTTCCACAGAGACAAACACAAGTCCAAACATAGAAAATGTTTAAATTTGTACTGATTTTCCACCAAGGAAAAATGCGAAATCCGTGGGAAGAAAAACAAACAAAAGCCCGTAAAACAGACGGTAGGAAGTCAGAGAGGGGAAACTTCATACAAACTTACACGTTTGGAAATTTTCACTACTTAGGCAGAAAAGAAATAGTCAAATTTGTTTGCATATGAATAGGTACCCACATCATCTATCATATTGTGGAAATATTTGTTTGACTGGTTTGTACCACCAAATTTAAAAGGAAAAACATAATTATAAATGCTTTGATTTCCATGGACAGATCAATTTCCACGCTGTTGAAATTTCTTATGCGGAATACAATTCATTTTCCAGCACTATGTTGAATAAAACATTTTCTACAGAGAAAAGTCAAATTTTAACCCTTTTATTAAAATATATTAATTGTACACTAAAAATTTCTAGTCAATTTTCAACAAATTTTCAAAAATAGACTACTCGTACATTTAGAAGAAGCGTAGAAAATCGAATGGAGGATATTGCTCCTCACTTTCGCTGGTAGAATCAAATGTAGAATTGGTAGGTTTCAAATGTAGACATGAACTTTGAATTCCATTATTTTTACATTGTTTAGAGGAACATAGAATTCTTGTGCAATTTCAAATGAAGATGGTGATGATGTGATGTTGCTGTTGTTAGCAATGACATCATGTTTTTCTTACTTTTTTTTACATGTTTTTTTTTTTTTTTTTTTGATTTTGTTTCAAAATGTATTATTTCCTTTCCTTCCTTTTCATTTGGTTGTTATGATAAAAACAAGTGACGCAAGCATCGAGTTCCTGTCGAGAGGTAAAAGGCATCTAGCTATGAGTTAGAAAAAGTAATTAGATAGGAGATAGGAATATAAATGTATTAAATTTAGTTAGGAAAGTTTGAAATAATTTGCAATGGTGCATTAATGCGTGCAATGTTTAGGGTCCATGGGCAACGTGGTCCATAGAGACATGTGAATAGTTGACATGTGTCGATGGATGCATGCAAAATTGCATTTATGGGTACCATGTATATGTGGACTTTTTTATAGATATACCAATGAATACTTGTATTTTTATGTGTCTATGTATACATTTGCAACAAGAAACATTCTTTATGATCTTATTCAGGAAGCAAAAATGTATTATTATTTTTTTTAAATTATTAAATGCAAATAATCTTAAATGTTTGTAACAATGCTTGAGCCATCTATGTATACATGCATGCATGTATACATGTATCCACGTGCACATAATGCATAGAAGAGTGAAAAGCATCGTCAGCATCTGAACAAGTCTCAAAGCACGATGAGACTCAACTTGCATTTGCAGTATTAAATGAAAGAAAACAAGAGAAATAAACTACTTATGACCAATGCACAGTTTTTTAATTTTTTTTTTAATAAACCTTTTGCCCCATAAATTCATTAGTCATTTCAATTCAAACAAAGTTTTGATGTAGGAATATTTCTAAAGCATCAAATATCATTTGCAACAATTTACAAAAACATGTGCCCAGGCACTAAAAAAAAATGCATTCTTTACATGACGCATACATTTTATCATAAGAAGAAAATAATCTAATCTACAACATTTTCTAAGAATGACATTTGAAAGTAATTTCTAGGCCATTCGTGTTTGCAATTTTGGGAAATCAATCTATACTAAACTTTAAAAATAAATCCAAAGAAAAAAGATGTCATCCATGTCCCCGCATTATTGCATATAGACATATATTTATATGCATGTTTAAACAAAGTTTACCATACCTCTTTTTTTGCTTCTATGTCTATTTGTAAATAAAATTATGTTTAGTGTAATGTTCTAAAACACATGTTACGTTAATTAATACAACTGAGTTATTTTACTTTATCATATCACAATATGCAAGTGCTAGTAGAAACACTAGTGTTAGGTGGAACATTGATAGGGGTAGCTCATTTGAGTGTAAACTTTTCTAAGATCAATCAATCTTTTTTTTAATGTAGTATGAAGGTTAGTTCTATATAAAGCTATTGATTTTATTATAAATAAGATTTTAATCTTGTTTATGTAATACGAAAACATATTTTTGTGTATAGAACAATGTAATTATATTACAGTAAATTCTTAGATGAATCACTAGAAAGCTATTGATTTTATTATAAATAAGATTTGAATCTTGTTTATGTAATACGAATAAATATTTGTGTATATATATTAAACAAAAAATAATTTGCAAAGATATAAAGAACCTTATTGCCTAAGATAAAATGTAGCTACAGTAAAACAATTCACATGTTTATAGCACTTTGCATTCAAAATAAAATGTAATAATTTGACTTATTAAAATGTAATAAGTCAAATAAATATTACAATAAATTCTTAGATGAATCACTAGAAAGCTATTGATTTTATTATAAATAAGATTTTAATCTTGTTTATGTAATACGAATAAATATGTTTGTGTATATATATTAAACAAAAAATAATTTGCAAAGATATAAAGGACCTTATTACCTAAGATAAAATGTAGCTACACTAAAATAGTACACATGTTTATAGCACTTTGCATGCAAATTATTAAGAGAGAAACATTTGTAACAATGCTTGAGGCATCTACGTATACATGTATCGACGTGCACATAATGCATACAAGAGTGAAAAGCATCCTCGGCATCTGAACGAGTCTCAAAGCATGATGAGACTCAACTTGCATTTACAGTATTAAATGAAAGAAAACAGGAGAAATAAACTACTTATTACCAATGCATATATCGAAGGAAAGCATAAAATAATGGATCCATGTAAACATTTATGCATGCATGGATGTGTACATGTGTCCATGTAATTTGGTATGTAAACAAGAATCTATATATGCCTGCGTACATAAAGTTAGAAATGTTAGAAACAATTTGCATTTCAAACATATAAAAAAAAAACATTTATGATTGAAACAAAACAATAATACATTAGTGGTTTTTGAAGAAGTGTATAAAGGATATCTAATGATGCATTTGAATGCATAGATACATGTAAATATTTGTTAAATCTGATCATACATTTTAGCCTTTGGTGAACTGTTATACATGCTTTTAGGGATCTGTAATAAATAGGATTTAGAAAAGACGTTTTGAAAAGAACTCTTGAATACAACTCTATGTTAACAATGAGACTCAATTTGCATTTGCAGTATTAAATGAAAGAAAACAGGAAAAATTAACTATTTACGAGCAATGCATATATTGAAGGAATGCATAAATATATGGATCAATGCAAACATTTATGCATGGATTGATGTGTACATGTGCCTATGTAATTTGGTATGTAAACAAGAATCTATATATGCCTGTGTGCATAAAGTTAGAAATGTCAAAAACAATTTGCATTTGAAATATATACAAAAAACATTTATGATCGAAACAAAAGAATAATACATTATTGTTTTTTGAACAAGTGTATAAAGGATATCTAATGATGCATTTGAATGCATGGATACATGTAAATATTTGTTAAATCTGATCATACATTTTAGCCTCCAAGAAACTGCCATACGTGCTCTTAGTTATCTGTAATAAACAGGATTTAGAAAAAACGTTTTGAAAAGAACTCTTGAATACAACTCTATGTTATGATAGTTATTTTCAAAGCCCTTAGTGTTTAATTGCATAACCTTGATATTTTCTTCATTTTTTTCTTTGTTTGGTATGGTGTTAATTTTGTTGTGATGGATGAAGGTATATTTGAGCTATAGATAGATAAAGATATGTAAGGGTAATAAAGAAGAATGAGCTATGTAAGTGCAAGAAAGAGAGGGAATTGAGAGAATGATGAGATGAAATGTATATGAATAAGTTATGAAAAGTATTTGATATGGGAGGCAAGGATATGCGAGAGCGGATATGAGGATGAATGGAATGTAAATGGTATGAATTTATCATTTTTTAGTTATACGCTTAAAATTAAATGCAAGAAATAAAAATTTGAATGAGTGAGCTGGATTGAATGAAAAAAGGAATGCAACACATTGGTGTGATGCAAGGCAAGCATATAAATGGGTTTTGAAATGTATTTGATTTGAGAAGAAAGGATGTGCAAGGGTGGAAATAGAAATGAATGGAATCAATAGGGTATGAAGTGATAATTTCTTCCAACAAAGGGTGGAAGAATGTCTAGTTTGTTATTGGTTATGCTTTTTAAAATCATCATAGGGCTGAGTGTCTCAATACAAACACAGAAAAAAGACTCATGTCCCATTTCTCACTCTCCTTCGTACTAAACAAGGTGCCAAGATCCTTGAGCTTCCTTGAAATGCAACAAGAGAAGAATAGATATAAAAATATAATGATATTTAAGGATAGAAGAGTCAAAACAGAAGACAAAGTGAAAGTTGTTATGCATATACTATGAAAAAAAAAATATGGAAGATCATGAAACTGAAAAAATGCATATGCTGATGCATTAGAGAACAATAAATGCATGAACAGAGAATTACGTAGAGCTATTCACAGATATATGCATGGATGCATTGACAGACACATGTATACACAGAAAACAGAACTACATGGACAGATGGAGAAATGAATACATGTATACATGAATGCATGCATATTTTCATATAGATACAAATGCATATGTTACATGGAAGCATGTATTCATATACACATGCAAATATGGATGAAGGCATATATGCATATATGCATGTATGGACAATATGCATGAATGTATGTGAACATATAACTTTTAATTTTTTTATATTGGAAAACTAGCATTTATCTGTTTCTATTTATCAGAATAGCTTTATAAATCATTATTGTTATAGAAAATCAGTGAAATGTGATCGCATAGATTGATTAAATAAATTTAAGCAAAGGCATAGTTTATAAAACTGGCGAGTAGAGGTACGTAATCCATGAATGAAAATTAAATGCATTGAAATATCAGGAAAATGCGAACACATAGAGAGGTCAAAATAATTGAAGCAAATGCATTAAATGGCATCTGGCTGGTGGAGAAGGCGCTGGAATGGCTTGGTGGCCATGTGTGGCCAGCATACTTTGGCCATTTAATATAGATTTAAGCCAGTTGCAATGCATCACAACTGCTTTGTGGACATTGTATTCTGTTGTACATGCTTGTGTTCTAAGGAAGAGTGTTGTATATGCATGCACAAATGCATATGTGCATGTTGTACATGCACACATGTATAGATGGATGCATAGACACATGTATGCAGACAGAGATAGATATGTTACAGAGAGAGGTGTGCAGATACATGGACGTGTAGAAATATGTATATATGCATCTGCACATGGGCAGAGACAAAGACATATACATGGGTGCATGAGTCCATATATGCATATATACATGTATCCATGCAAGATATCAATAGATGCATATATACATGGATGTGTGCATGCAATTCATAGGTGCATATATGCATAAATCGATGTATACATGTAGCCATAGATACATCCATACATATATATACAAATGCATGGAGAGATTGTCAGATATATGCATGATTGCATCTATGGATACATAGATACATAATGAGATGAAGAAAGAGACACATTTATATATGCATATGCAGAACCATATAAAATTGAAATATGTTTAGCATATTGTAATCAATGAGTATTTAGACTGAACACCTTGATACTGGCATGTTAACTGTGTCATTGTTATTGAGTTTCTAGTGCTCATTTACCCTTGTAATAATGCATATGTAATTAATTAGGTAGCTGCTAATTAGTCTTTAAATACATAACAATTAAAAGAAAGAAATAATGATAATTATCGTTGTGCACATTTCAGCTATTAATCAAAGCCAATTGACAAAGTAGCAATGGAAAACCATGTGCATGTTAATATGTTAGAGAGCATGTATTTGTGCATAAGTGTATAAGGATGCCATGAGTTGTGATTTCTACTTGCATGTAGTTGTATTAAACAATTAATAGTAAGTATAGAATGACCCCATCGGGTTGGAAACTGAATATTTATGTGGCTTTTAGATGATACCAGGTTTGGAGGCATGAGAATTGTTAGATGGTTAAATTTCATAGTAATCATAGCGTATCAGCTAATAGGACCACTTGACATTTGACTCATGTCAATCTAGTCAGTTCCATATTTCTCATTTAGCCTTGTTTCATCTGATATGTAACTAATTAGGTAGATGCTAACTAGTGTTTAAACACATAGAAATAAAAAGAAAGAAATAAATACAATTATGCTTTTGTACATATTAGCTGTTAATGAAAGCGAAATAACAAAGTAGTAGTAGAAAACCATGTACATGTTAATATGTTGGAGAGCGTGGATGTGTGCATCACTGTATAATTATCTAGAAAGCCCTCTGTTTGACTGCGTAACCACAATATTTTGTTCATATCTTTCTTTGTTCTGTATGGTGCAAATGTTGTTGTGATACATGATATACATGTAGGCATGCATAGAATCCATATATCCATACATACATGTATTCATGCATAGTATTCAGAGATGCATATATGCATATACCAATGTCTACATGTATCGATAGAAACATCTATACATATACTGATAGGTGCATGTATACATAGTCACATATATACATGAATCAATATATGGATGGATACTTCTAGACTCAGTAAATCCATGTATCAATGTTTCTGATGGGTTTTCATTTTCCATTTCACTATCTAATTCTGTTTCACTTGTATTTTGTGGACTATTGTCTTCGTTTTCTTGAGTACATTGGAGAACTTCTTGCCAATCTTGGTTTATGTGGACTTTGTGCATTTTGTATAATGGTGTCCTTGTTAATTGAGTCAAAGCTTGCATGATGACATTTGGGCGCACCATGCCTTTTTGAAATGCATTTTTGTATTGTAAGTGCCTTTTCAATGAAACAACAATTGTTTGTGTGTTGTTAATTGATTGCGGTAATGCTCTTTGTACAATGTTCATGTCAACAGGAACATTTATAACAAAACCTATTAGGACTATTTGAGACCTTTTGAACCCTAGTTCCCAAATCTGTGCAAATGCAATTCTAAGTGAGACAAGTCATTCTTCTAGCTCAGTTAAATTTTGCACATAGCACAATGTTCTATTAGTTATTATTTTTTGTGGGGTAGCATACTTTGGAATAGTGGACTATTTCAATGCAAAGTAGCATGCATGGCATATGAAATCTGTGAATGCTAAGGAATCTGATTGTAGTAGCTTATAGTATAGTTCTTTTTTTTTCTTTGAATATCCTAATGTCCTTGTTGAAACAGAGCGCTTGGCAAATTGCACATGGGTATTTTGGTGTATCTTGTATTGTTGTTTTATAAATTTCTATTGGTGACAATGTTTTTTTTTTCTTTGGATTGGTAGGTATACTTTCTTTTTGTTTTTCTTTTCTAATCAAGCTCTTCAGGTGATTAAGTCTTATTGTTGATTTATGTTTGAAATTGTTTGTTGTGAAAAATGGTATCAAATTCTTCTTTTTTCTTGGCAAAGCATATGTCTTGTTCAAGTAATTTTGTATTGTGGACCACTTCTGATCAACTTTTTAAGTTGGAGTAAGCTTGTTGAGCATTGGCGAGTTAGATTTTGGGCTTTGATTCTTAGAAGCGGCTCAAAATGTCTAGCCAAAGGGTTTGTATCATGGAACAGTATAGAGACTGATTCTATCTATCCAGAATCATTAAAATCTAAGTACTTTCTTGATGTTGTTGATGACCAGATGCTTATTTGTATTTTCAACCATTTGGATATCTAGTGAATGTAGAACAAGTCACCCCACAATCCACATTCACTATGGTCTGTGCATGGTCTTGCAGACAATCACATTTTGCGGAAGTATGTTTCTTGGTCATGTACTTTGTGCAATGTATATAAAGTATCAGGATTTAGTTCATTGTTATATGATTTAATTGCTTCTTTGTCCTTATTTTGAAGGGAAGTTAGGAAATGATCTATAGCTCCATTTCGTAATTGAGTTGAGGTGTACTGATTGTTAAGTAGTACTTGAAGCGAGTCAAAAAAACAATCGCCAGCATTGTATGCAAGTGTGCTTAATCTACAAAGGCCTTCAGCTCTAAGGACATTGTCAATGTTTGATATTTGAGGATACTTTGTGCATAGTTTTTTAATTTCATGTGAACCTAGGGGCAGTTTTGAAGTTACATTTTGTGTTCCAATTTTTAACAATGGTTCAAAGTGTCCACTTAAAGAATTCATGTCATGAAATAGTATAGAGACTGATTCTGTGTAATCAGAACTATTGAACTCTAAGTACCTTCTTGCCGTTATTCTTGACCAAAGGCATATTTGTATATTTAGCCATTTGGATATCCAGTGAATGCAGAATAAGTCACCCCACAATCCACTTTCAGTGCAATCTGCCTGTGGCTTTGCAGATAATCGCATTATGCGGAAATACGTTTGTGGATCATGTACTTTGTGCAATGTATATAGAGTATCAGGGTCTAGTTCATAGTTGTATGATTTTATTGCTTTGTTGTCCTTGTTTTGAAGGCAACTCAAGAAGTGATCTATAGCTCTGTTTCGTAGTTAAATTGATGTGTAGCGATTGTTAAGCAGTACTTGTAATGAGTCAAACAAACAATTGCCAACATTGTATGCAAGAGTACTTAATCTGCAAAGCCCCTCGCTCTTAAGCACATAGTCAATGTTTGATATTTGGGGGTGCTTTGTCAATTCATAGGTGTCAACATCTATCATTTTCTTTGTTTCTTTTGTATCCTAATGTGTTTGAGAATAGCAGATGTTATGTATGAATAGTATCAAAAGCTATCATCTAGATTACTAAATCGATAGTTTTTTCCTATGTCGCCTATTTGCTTTTACTCAATAGCATTCTATAGTATTAATCATGTTGTCGAACATCTTGGAAGATAATAATCTCTATATATGTTGGAAAATGGATGTTGAGTAGTAGCAGAAGCCTACGTGACATATTATACAGCAAACAATTTTTTAGAAGCACAAGGGAAAAATAGTATTAATTCTTCAAGCTGACCTTGTCATCCACTGTCCCCCACCGGGATTGTATGTACTTATTCCTGTTACATTGACAAATTAGATAAATGAGTACAATGCATGATGTATAATTTCAATGCCACAAACACAAAACAATATTTTCAGGTAGCTTTGTTTACATGCAAGAAATGGTGGCTAAGAATCTTTTTTGCTCACATTGTCAATCTCAGTCTATGGTCTTTAAATGTTTTGTGTAATGGGATTCCTTTGTTTCTATGTACTTCTAAGTGACTGATTTTCTCAAAGAGCAAATGATTTTAAAAGCTATTCACAGGAACATGAATTAAGTGGCATGTAGAGAATAGTTTCATAAATCATTTATGTTTTAAAAAAATCAAGGAAATGCAAAGGCATTGATTGATCAAAGAGGATCTATGGATTTTCTTATTTGTGGGAATAGCTTTAAAAATCATTGGAGTTTTAAATTTTTTAGGAAAATGCAAAGGCATAGGTCCATTGAGCAAAAGCGAAGGCATAGATTGATTAAATAATAAAAAAAAGAGATTAAAACTCAGAGGTGCAGGCACACAGTGCATAAATGCAAAGTAAATGCATAAAATAGCATGTGGGTGGATGAGAAATTGTTGGAATGGCTTGGTGGATATGTATAGCCAAGCTGCTTTGTTCATTTGTTATAGACTTAAGTCACTTGTTAAGCATGACTATTACTCTACGCAAATTTTTTTTCTATTCTACAAGTCTTTGTTCTAGGAGAGTTTACAGTGATTGAGCAGAATTTGTTATAGTTACAATGTCTAGAACCAAAAACGAGTTACTTGAGGCAATAAATAGTTTCTTTCCTCAGTTTTCTCTTACTTTAGAGGTTTAAAGCACACAATGAAATTGGCAATGTGAGCAAAAAAAAATTGTGGTTAATGTCATTTTGCATGTAAACAAGACCATGAAAAAATATTGTGTCATGTCTATGAGTAACGTAGTACATCATTCACTGTACTCATGTGCCATGTCAGCTTTTGAAATTAACTTTCTGGTCTTTTTTTGCAATACAGGAAGATTAAACATACGTTCACTTGCACAGTGCATAGCAACTTGCCATAGATATAACTAGTCTTATGAACAAAATTGCCTTAAATGCATATAAGTGAAAACTAGTTGACATAAAACAAAGAATTATGACTTTATAGGCTATTTGAAACTACAAACAGGGTTTGAAAATTGCATTCTAGTAGTTCATTCTATTCTATGGATATTGTATAGAGGAAGTATAACTAGTTAACACATAAGAAAAACTTGTTCTATTTTTCGAAGACAAATTACTATTGCAATTATGGAAAATGCATTTTCCTGTTTCTATATGTGCAAGTGGCCTTTTAAATCATTTGTGGTCAAAGAAATGAGGAATACAAGATGACAAAATGAAAACATGAAACATAACTTTATCCAGTCATTATATTGAAGAATTTCAATTGCATTTCAAGAAAAGCAGAAAGACAATTTGGAAAGCTAACCTTGCAATCTGCTATTGAAGGATCAAGTATACTTGCAGCAATGTAAAATTTTTGGCTGTTATTATAGGAACAAGTAATTTTTCCTAGTACAATGAAAAAATTGAGAAATGAGCAAACTGTAAAAACATATACTATTTCATCTACAATAATGGGAAATCTTCCTAGAAGCGCATATTTGCAAAACTCTGCATTGTTTTTTTTTTTTTAAAAAGGAGAAGGTTAATATGCTAACCTCACATTGCAGTTTGTGCGTGATTGTTTAAATAGACTTGAAAGCACCGATCCCTGTTACAAGGACAGTCTAGACAAATGAGTACAGTGAGTGACATATACTATGTTATTCATAAAAATAAAATAGAATTCTTATGTAGATTCATTTCGACGAAAAAGAACCTAAGTAAGAACTTTTGTTGCTTATAATGCAAATTGCATTTTATAATTTTAAAATACTTATTGTTATTTGTGTACCCTATAATATAGAACATATTTTTCATATGTATGCATTAGTGTAATTTTGTTATTGCAATGGTGGCATAAGCTCTTTAAAAGCAATCAATGGAATAGATGCCATATTTTCTTAAGTGTCTGAAGAACTATAAATAGGCCATGGCAACCTGTCAATACTAAGCCGAAAAACAACACAGAACTGTGCTAGCACTGTTAAGTTCTGATAAAAACAATTTCTAGCTACTGTTTAATGCTAGATCGGTTGTCCTTAATAGTGAAAGCTAGATAAATATTGATTTTCTAACTAGATGGGGTCATTTCATTTCCATTTGCATAAGTTTATTTTGTACGATTATGTAGCACTTACTATTACTTGTGCAATCAAGCCACATGCAAGTAGAATTCATAACTCATGGCATTTAGATACACTCAAGGAGAAATACAAACCAAGGTTGTTGGCATCCTGATAAGAAAGATGATGAGATACATCCAATTAATGTATGCCACAACATCTTATTCAATGAAGATGATCTGGATAGGGATGTTACAAATGAGAATCCTTATTAGTGTGTGAGTAATCCTCTTTTTCAAGAGTTCTCAAGGAAATTGCATGCCAATACTATGAGTGAATAGGTGGAATCAGATTTATTAATTGACTTTGATTGATGGGTCAAATGTGCACAAGGATAGTTATAATTATTTCTTTGTTTTAATTATTATGTATGTAAATACTATTTAGCAATTACGTAATTAATTAGATATGAAATGATAGAAGGGAAAAGAAGATTAATTAATTAAGATAATTTGATTCATTAATTAATAAGGTGAATTATCATGTAAAAGTACATAAATTAGAAGTTTGGAAAAATTCCTCTTTCCTTTATGCTTTAATGACAACGAGAAAGCTGAAAGCAATTGTGGAGTTTAGGCTTATATCTGTAAATTGCATTTGCCCGATAGTTTGTAAAGCCTTCTCAACACATTGTCCACATATTGTTCCAAAGGTCCCATTATGGCACATGCTAACAGCACAGTGGCTCTAAAGCTTGCACTATGGAACAGTTCTGCAGTAATTGAAGATATGTAATCTTTAGAGGACTCATAAGCACCAAGTTATTGTTAAGCTCCCATATTGTACATTGGACAAAAGACAATTGTTCATCCGAGGTACTAGTCTATGAAGATTAGCGTAGGCTAAGCACTATGAAACCAATCTGCCTATGGACTCTAAAATAAAAGAAAACTGATGAAAATAACTATTTATTGCCTGAAGTAACTTGTCTACGAGTGTCCTTTTTGGAACCATGACAACCTTTGCCCTATCACTGTAAACTCTTTCCTAGAAAAGACATATAGACACACACACATATATATATATATATATACATATGTATACATATGCACAGATACATCCATGTAGACACACATAAATGCATGTATGGATGTAAACATTTATGCATTCATGCATATTCACATAGATGCATCTATACACACATACATATATGCATAAATACATATATGCATAGATATATCCATAGACATATGCATACACATGCATACATGCATGTACAAATGTTTACATAGATATGCACATAGATAGATGCATATGTACATAGAGACATGCATACATACATACATGCACCGACACATCACACACAAAGTGATAGTGATAGTCCAACTAAAACACTATGAAACACAACTTCATTATGCACTTTAATGGAAAGAAACTGTGGAAAATAACAAATTATCACCTCGAGTAACTCGTTTCTGGGTCTTGACTCTGCAACTATAACATCTCCTGCTCAAAAACTACAAACTCTTCCTCAGAACATGGGCTTACAGAACACAAAAACAACACACACAAAGTAATAGAGATGCATAGCAAATGGCTTAAGTCTATATTAAATGACCAAAGTACCCTGGCCACACATGGCCACCAAGCCATTCCAGCGCGTTCACCTCCAGCCATATGCCATTTAATGCATTTAATTTGCATCCATGCATTATGTACATCTACTCGCAAGTTTAATAAACTATGCCTTTGCTTAAATTTATTTAATCAATCTATGTGCTCGCATTTTCTTGATATTTTAATGCATTTAATCTGCATTCATGTGGATTACGTACTTCTAGCCACCAGTTTTAAAACTATGCCTTTGCTTAAATTTATTTAATCAATCTATGCATTCACATTTTCCCAAATTTTCAAAACAAAAATGATTTATAAAGCTACTCAGATGAATAGGAAAATAGATAAATGCTAATTTTCCAATATAAAAAATAGCTCTCCAAATTCAAACTATACAAAAAAATAAGTAATATGTTAAATGCCAAAATGTGATTGCCCGATGCTCCCAGTTAAAAGCATTCCAAGCAAATGCATAAGTATTCTTGCCTTGACGCTAGGAACCAATAAAATTCAGACTATACAAAACAGTTTATCCAAGTGAGTGCTATTAGGTTTGTTATCTTTATTTTCATACGCAAATTAAAAATGGGTTCACAGGAAACAACTATAAACTGATGAAAACCAACTACAAGCTATCCACTTGCTCAAACCAGCATAGCAGCGAGATGGCTCAACAAATTTCGTGGCCTAAACCAGAGATGTTTTGTAGAACAATTTTTTTTGGTACTATTTTAGGCATCAAGCAAAATGAAACATTATGTATCATTGTCAAAGAAAATAGAAAGTCGAAGGAAGAGCTTTAGTCTTCAAATGCTTGGAAAAATTCCCAGTCAAACAGTAGACCATGAGCATTTCACACATACCAATCAACTCTATGATTTTAAAAATTGAATATGTGCATATTTTAAGCCATCTGTTATCTATTCTTTGTATATGTCTAAACTATTTTTGAATTCACTTGGAAGCTACAATGATTGTGAAGCATTGTGTGTTCAAATGCTTTAAAATAAAGTTACACGAACATATGCAATATGTTAATTGTTCTTGTTCTTTTCGAGATTTAGATAGTTTGTTTCTTTTGTAAGAAGATTGAGCTGGCTCGTGTATTTGTTAAACATCAAGGCTGATGAATATTCAGACAACATATGGTCAATCATTCAGATTTTAGTCAGTGCTTGTATCATAATTATTTTATTTAGTCTTCATATTGCTTATGTATTTTGCATTGGTAGGTCATAAATGTTTACAGAGGTTGCAAAAGGTGAGTTACATGATTCAATTTCAAACTCCTTTGACTTTAATGCATTTTCTTTGATGGTAGGATATGGAGATTCTTTTTTTCTTGAGAGTTCGCAACAATATGACAAATCTTTTTGATATCCCATGTTTAGCACATTGCAACAGCAAATAGATATTAAACATTGATGTTCCAACTCCATGGGGTCATTCTATTTCCATTTTCCCAAGTTCATTTCATTCCATTATCCAGCACTAATTATTAAATGTTTAAACCAGCTACATGCAAACAGAAATCACAACTCATAGCATCTATATACACCTATGCACAAGTACATGTTATGCAACATATCAACACACACATGGTTTTCTAGTGCTAGTTTGTTAATTGCCTTTGATCAACAGTTCAAATGTACACAAGGATAATTGTAATTATTTCTTTGTTTTAATTATTATGTACTTAAAGACTAATTAGCAGCTGCCTAATTATTTAACTATCCTTGTACACATTTGACCCATCAATCATAGTCAATTAATAAATTTGATTCCACCTGTTTACTAATAGTATTGGCATGCAATTTTCTTGAAAAGTCTTCAAAAAGTGCATTACTTACACACCAATAAGGATTCTCATTTGTAACCTCTGTATCCAAATCATCTTCATTAAATAGGATGTTGTAACATACATTAATTGGATGTATCTCATCATCTTTCTTATTAGGATGCCAACAACCTTGATTTGTATTTGTCCTTGAGTGTATCTGGATGCCATGAATTATGAATTCTACTTGCATGTGGCTTGATTGCACAAGTAATAGTAAGTGCTACATAATGGTAGAAATCACAACTCATAGCATCCATATACACCTATGCACAAATACATGTTATCCAACACATTAACATGCACACGGTTTTCTAGTGCTAGTTTGTTAATTGCCTTTGATTAATAGTTCAAATGTACACAAGGATAATTGTAACTATTTCTTTCTTTTAATTGCTATGTACTTAAAGACTAATTAGCACTTGCCTAATTATTTAGATATGAGACGATACGAGGCTAAATGAGAAATATGAACTTGCCTAAATCGACATGAATGAAATGTGAGATGGAGCTATTGGGTAATATGCTACATATACTGTGACATTTAAGCTTCAAAGAAGTCTCATGGCTGCAAGTCTGCTATCATGTAAAAGCCACATAAATATTCATTTTGCAATTGGATGGGGTCATTCTATTTCCATTTACCTAAGTTAATTTCATTTGGCTGTCTAGCACTAACTATCAATTGTTTAATCAAACTTCATTCAAGCAGAAATCACAACGCATGCTATCCTTATAGAATTATGCACAAAAACATACTGTCTACCATATTAACATGGACATAGTTTTCTATTGTTGCTTTGTTAATTGGCTTTGAGTTATAGGTGTAATGTGCACAAGGATAATTATAATTATTTCTTCCTTTTAAATATCATGTATTTAAACACTAATTAACTGTTACCTAATTAATTAGATATGAGATGATAGAAGAGTAAATGAGAACTAGACACTAGATAAAAATGACAAAGTTAACATGTGAATATCAAGGTGCACAGACTAAATACTCATTGCATTCCAGGGGACCACATTTCACTTGCCCTGTCTATGCCTCCATATTTTGCATGTGTGCCTAGGAGAAAAATAACCATGACATCTGATAATAGTAAAATTCCTCTATCCTTCATGCTTTGCTAACAGCCAAAAAGATCAAAGCAATTGCAGAGTTTGGGTTCGCTTCTCTAAATTGGATTTGCTAAACAGTTTCCAAAGCATTTTGAACACATTGTCCTTACATTCCTCCGAAGCTCTTCCTATGGGACGAGTTCAAAGCACATTGGCTCCAAAGCTTTCACTATGGGAGAGCTCTGTAGAATGGACAAAAGGGTTTCTACATAATGCCTATGAAACCACATTTCATAACAAGTTATACCTGTTGTTCAATGCCAAACTAGCTTCCAATGAACAACAAAAGCTTCAAAACTCTCAGTTAACATGTAAAGGACTGAAAAATATTGATCTACCAACTGAATGGGGTCATTTTACTTCAATTATCTAGCACTTATTCTTAATTGTTTAATGCAATCACATGCAACCAGAATTCAGAACAACTAGCATCCATACACACCTATGCATAGATACATGCTCTCTAACATATTGATATGCATATGGTTTTCTACTAGCACGATCCTTGAACATTCTCTAGGTGCAAGTGCTAGTTTATTAATTGACATTGATTGCTAGATAAAATGTATACATAGACACATAGTTGCACACATGCTTCAATGCACAGATGCATACATACATGCATGGATGTACGCATATATACACGTATACATACATACATGATTACACTCATACATATATATATATGCATTCATGCATCCATGGATGCATATATCCATGTATTAATAGATCCCTTAAAATATGCATATATTCAAATGACCCCATAGAGTTGGGGAATGAATATTTATGTGGCCTTTACATGATAGCAATAAATCCTATAAATATGCATATATGCATGAAGACACATAGCCATCAATGAATCTATGAATTTTCATTTTCATGAGCATTTTCAAACAAACACGATTCAAAAAGCGACTCCCATGGGTTGCGAAAATAAATAAATGCCAATTTACCGATATAAAAAATAACTTACGAAATTGAGATCATATATATAAAAAGCAATATGTTAACACGCTGAAGTATGATTGGCTGGCGCCATCCACAAAAAGCATTTAAAGCAAATGCAATAGTAATCTATTATATACACACATACATACATGGTAACATGGATACATGCATACATATATACATAATTACATGCACACATATATACATGCATACCTGTATGCATGGATGCATAGAAAGACTATGTTTCATGGGATTGTTAAAGAGTTCACTTGCTTTCTATATGCTTCCATATTTTGCATGTGTGCCTATGAGGAAAATAACCACAATATTTGACAATATTCCTCTATCCTTTATGACAACACATTGGTTCCAAAGCTCTCTTTATAGGACAGCTGTGCATTGCCTCGGAGACTCAGATGAATCCTTGGTATTTCAAGGAAAGATTCGAATGGATAACACTTAAAATGATCTAAACTGTGATTTTATAATCAAAGTATCCAAATGCATTGCAGCAATGCAAAACCCAACTTCCATTTAAGATGTACAATGAAAGTAAACAGAAGGAAAAATGCATTTGCTTCAAAGTTTGTAAACCAATTTCAACACATTGTCTAGCCATTGTCTAGAATATGGTTTTCTATCAGCATACTCCTTGAACCTTCTTTAGGTCTAACTGCTACTTTGTTAATTGACTTTGATTGAAAGATGAAAATGTGAAATGTGGCCAAGGATAATTATACTTATTTCTCTCTTTTAATTGTTATATATTCAAAGACTAATTAGCAATCCAAACAGCCTCCCCTTTAGTCAGATGCCATTCAATGCATTGATTTTGCATCAATGAATTATATACCTTTAGCCACTATTTTTAATCAAAGTATGCATATGGATTCAGAATCAAACTCTAAAAATAAAAAAGACTGTTTAAATTATAAAATGCAATCAACCACCAAAGAAATTGATTGGATATTAATTGCATTTCTGATGTCATGTTATTGCAACAAAGATCTACTTTTGAACCCCAGTTGCTTAATTTTTATGAACCATATAGCATATGCCACTCACAATACCCATTTGTAAAGATTTTCCTTGTAACAAAAAGCAATGATATGGCTACAAGTACAATCTATATAGTGAGAATCTTGAATTAACCTTTTTCTTTGTCTACTCTATGCAATTGTAAACAAAGGAGAAGGTTCATTCTAGAAACTCACCTTGTACTCTTTTCTTGAAGAATTTGCTATAGTTGGACCGCTACACCACCTCTCTTCTTCCAATCAAAAGCATTGCACTAGGTAATAAGCTTTGATTAGAAAACGAAGACCATTTGTTTTTTTTTCTAAAAGAATAGCAATAAAGCTCAAGGAAATGACCAAAATGCAAAGAACTCCCAAAATTACAATTGCAATATATAATACTCCTACTGCGATGGATACTAATAGCCAAAACCAATAAAACTGTAGCAAGTATTTTTTAGATTCAAGAGACACAAGTATAAATGTAAATCATATTAACTACACAAACTAGTTGCCATAGGTTCTTGTACCACAAATCTTCTAGCAATGAATTTAACTACTCTTTTGCACGAAGCCTAAAATTATTTCATGAAGCAATATTACTTGAATGCTCTATGGCAACATTGCAATTTGAATTCTAAAACATATTTGACATAGTTTTTTATAAACCCAAGATATAATTTTCTAACTTCCTAAGCATTCAGTCTAAGTTTTCCAATTACAAAATCTCAAATTGTTGTTTGCTTGGTATGTTTGTTCCTTGACTTTGATCACTAGGTAAAATGTGCACAAGGATAATTGTAATTTTTTCTTTCTCTTAATTACTATGTATTTAAAGACTAATTAACAACTATCTAATTAATTAGTTATCTAATGATACAAGGATAAATGACAAATATGGAATTGACTACTTTGACATGAGTGAAATGTCACATGGACCTATTAGCTGACACGCTACATATACTATGACTTTTGAGTGCTTAATCCATCTACATGCAAGTACAAATCACAACCCATAATTAAAATGTCCACAAGGATATTTATAATTATTTCTTTCTTTTTATTATTATGTTTTTAAAGACTAATTAATAGCCACCTAATTAATTAGATATCAGATGAAAGAAGAGTAAATGAGAGCTACCAACTCGATAAAAATGCCAAAGTTAACATGTGAATATCAAGGTGTCCAGATTTAATACTCATTGCATTCCTCGGAAGCACATTTTCCTGAGGAGTTTTGTAACACAATTCACTTGCCTTATAAATGCTTTCGTATTTTACATGTCTACCTATGAGAACAATAAACACGACATTTGACAAAATTTAAATGCTTGCTGGCAGAAAAAAGGTTTCTACTGCATTCTTTTGTCTATCTTTGTGCAAATGAAAATTTGTATTATGCTATGGTAAATTCTCTAGTGCATTAGGTACTTTAAAGTGCAATTTTTTGGATGTTGCTCTTGTTCCAGGTTTGATTCTTTTTGGGGGTTATAACTACCTACTGTTGTATTAGTTTCCCATTTTTTCTTCTACAAATGAATGAATATATAAACAAATAATCATATATAATAGTTTTTCTTTGATGAGTTTTGTCAAACAGTTCACCTGTTTTCTGTATGCTCCCATTGTTTGCATTTATGCCTATGAGGACAATAACCATGACTTTTAACAAAATCCCTCTATCCTTTATGCTTTGATGACAATGGAAAAGCTCAAAGCAACACACTGTCGACTCATTGTTTGAAAGCTCTCATTATCGCATACATTGACATAATTTTGGTTCCAAAGCTCTCTTTATGGGACGACTTTGCAGTAATAAAAAATATACAAACTAGGGCTCACATGCATGAAGTAAAATGGACAAGAGGTTTTCTACATAATTCCTATCAAATGCAGATGAAACCTTCGCATTTCAACAAGAAATTCGAATAGATAATACTAAAAGTAGTTTAAAATATGAATTTGTAATCAAAGTAGAAGAATGCCTTAAAGCACTATAGAAGAAAACTCTATAACCACGAATTTTAACAAAATCCCTCTATCCTTTATGCTTTGATGACAACGGAAAAGCTCAAAGCAACACACTGTTGACTCATTGTTCGAAAGCTCTCATTATCGCATACATTGACATAATTTTGGTTCCAAAGCTCTCTTTATGGGACCGCTTTGTAGTAATAAAAAATATACAAACTAGGGCTCACATGCATGAAGTAAAATGGACAAGAGGGTTTCTACATAATTCCTATCAAACGCAGATGAAACCTTCGCATTTCAAAAATACGAATTTATAATCAAAGTATAAGAATGCCTTAATGCATTTCTCATATCAAATAGAAGAAAACAATGAAAAGTTACCTCTTCTGACCTCAAGCAATTCGTTTCTCATTGTCCAGTGCGCAACTCTACAACTACAAAATCCCCTGCTCGGCCACACAATAGAGGACTATCAAATACAGCTTCATTATGCACTTTAATGTAATGAAACTTTGAAAATTAACAAATTATCACCTCAAGTAACTCGTTTCTGGGTCTAGACTCTACAACTATAACATCTCCTGCTCAGTCACTACAAACCCTTCCTTAGAACACACGCTTACAAAACACAAAAACAACACACCTAAAGTAATAGAGATGCATAGCAAGTGGCTTAACTCTATATTAAATGACCAAAGTACCCTGGCCACGTGTGGCCACCAAGCCATTCTAGCGCCTTCACCTCGAGCCAAATGCCATTTAATGCATTTAATTTGTATTCATGCATTACGTACGTATACCCGCCAGTTTTATAAACTATGCCTTTGCTTAAATTTATTTAATCATTTTATGCACTCGCATTTTCCTGATATTTTAATGCATTTAATCTGCATTCATGGATTACATACCTCTAGCTACCAGTTTTTAAACTATACCTTTGCTTAAATTTATTTAATCAATTTATGCATTCGCATTTTCCCTAATTTTTAAAACAAAAAAGATTTATAAAGCTACTCGGACGAATAGAAAAATAGATAAATGCTAATTTTCCAATATAAAAAATAGCTCTCCAAATTCAAACTATACAAAAAAATAAGTAATATGTTAAATGGCGAAATGTGATTGGCCAATGCTGCTGGTTAAAAGCATTCCAGGTGAATGCATAAGTATTCCTGCCTTGGCGGCAGGAACTAAAAATACTCTAAGTTTCTTAATAACCACATCTTTAAAATATTTTTTTTTTAATATTAGAATATTTTTAAAGCTTATAAATTTTGAGATTTTCACCATACCCAATGAATGTTTATGAGTTTTGAGGTTTAACTTAGATTATTTTTCTCTAGACACTACTACATACCCTTAAATGTGAAATATAGTGTTTCCTTGTTGGTCACACATCATGAAGAGTTTTATCTACTAATCAAGTATTAATAGGTACTCATAGCCTTTACAAAAAAGCACCAATCCAATTGTGTACCACTCATCATACTTATGCCTCTTTCCATCAAGGTTCAATTTATCCTTTCTAAAATTCAAATTTATAGTGGAGGTCTAGGGAGTACTCTTTTGCTTCACAATAACATGTCTACAAAATTAATTTAATTCTTTAAATCAATATTCACCTCCATTATTAAATCTTAATGCCTTTATCTTCATATTTGACTAATTCCCAACCAAAGCCTTTAAATCCTTAAACATAGATAAAAATTTAAATAAAAAATAAGAAAATAAACTAGGATGTATCTTAAGTAATCATAAACAAATGAACCACAATACTATGATTTTTCTATAGAACCCACACCCCTAGGATGAACACATAAGAATTAATGACATCTAAATCACATTTGTCTATAGTACTTCCAACAAGAACAAAACTTTGCTCTAATCTCCAAACACACAATGGTCACATAAATCAAACTCATCAAAATATTAGAAAAATTGTCATCCATATTTTTATTAGTAATGATCTCCCTTTTTTAATTTTAAAGAGTAAAGTGTTCCTTTTAAATGCAAATAGTTAGCAATTATCTTCACTTGATAGATATATCACATATCATCTTCCACAGATTATGCATAGTAGCCTCTTCCAAGACATTCAAGAGGAAAAAATATGTAAGATAAAACCAAATTGATCCTTATGTTTGTTTATGCTAATTTGTAAAGTCTTCATTTAACATACTGGATAGAATTTCCTTCCTTTACAATAAATTTCCATTGACGTGTTTCTTCCAATAGATCCTCTATTTTCAACTTCTACAACTTGTACCAAGAAGCATCAAGCTTCTTGAGCAATTTCTAAACAAGATGTGTTAACCATGACTTCCACCACATCAAATCTACAAAACCCACTACATGAAATACTCCCACTAAAAAAAATATCACCACACTTTGAAAAATGCATCATTTTAGATAATCAAAATCATTAAATTCTAATACCAAAGGTTAAGAAAATTGGTGAACAATAACAATGATAGTAAGAGTATGAAGTGTGCAAATTTGATTAGCCTAATTAGAAGTATATGTGATTAACCATAAATTAAAATAGAACATGGAGATGCATTCAAAACAACAATAAGAATCAACAAACAAGTACATCAATATAGCTCTTACAATCTTCTTTAGTATAATATTATTCTAGTAGTTTGAGAGTGCTTGCAAATAACCATACCTCCTCCATACTAAGCCCTCAATATATAGAATTAAGAAGGCTGATAAAACCACCGGGTGAAGCCACAATAGTGGTTTACAATTCAAGTGAGGAAGGAAAACTCACAAAAAACAACCCCATGGCAAAAAACTTGATTTTAGGGGTTTGTACGAACCTATTGGTTCGAGCGAACCCTTTTGATGCTTTCCCGCCCAAAAATCAAAGAAAACCCCTTATGGAAAGGGGGTTCGCTCAAATCCGTAGGGGTTTGTTCGAACCCCCCTTACCCCTCATCCCCCTCCTGAGACACAAAACAAATCTAACTTTTTGCGCTTCGGAGCTTGGGTTGAGGATGAAAATGGAGGAGTCTTCACAAACCCAACTAGAATCAGGTAGTCCTCGAAACGAGCTATCCAACGAATATAATTTTAATATGTTGTGGTTTTATTATGTATTTGTTTTTTTAGTTTTATTAAACATAGGTTTTTCACTGAAAATGAAGGTCTTTGTTTTGCACATGTGAAAAAATAGCAGCTTATCAATTTTTTTTTGAAAAATATGAGTGCACCAGATATTGAAGTCCTTGATCCAAAAATAAAATAAAACTGAATTTTGATATATACAAAAAATGTTATGCGTTATATGATCGTGCTATGTCTGAATTGTAATTGGTTTGACTTCGAAACTTGATTAAGGAAAAAATATTCAATAAAACACTATGAAACCAATTGGAAGCACTAGATAATGTAGTTACAAATCTAAATTCAAAAAAAATAGAATTTTATCCTTCATGGAAAGAAAGTTATGTGTTATATGGTGAGCATCACTCCTTAAAATGGTGTTTACTGAAAAACTAGTTTTTGAAGGAGATGGAAAAAGAAGTGCAATTTGATTCCAAAAATTTTGAAAAAAAAAATATTTAGAATCTACAGACAAAATGTCACAAATCACTAGTTTGCATCATCTTCAAATTCCTCATGGTTTAGCTGCTATAGGTGCCCGAAAGTGAATATTTAGTTAGAAAAAAATAGTCTAGTGTCTAGTTTGGCCAAAAATATTAAACCAGTATTGTGGGATCACCCAATAGCATTGACTTAGCTGTGAAGAATATAGTTTCTAAATTTTATAACTTCTTTGATCTGTACGAAATCTTGCTTCTCCACATCCATGTACCTCAATTTAGTATCCTTGAAAGGGTAACTCATAAATACAATTGGCCTTTCTTCTTTGTTTTCTCCCCTCTGTGTCAACACCGCTACACACATGTGATTTGATGCAAATGAGTAAATATAAAATGGTTGAGCATCATTTGGGATTATTAACATTGGTGCCTCAACATTTTTTCCCTTTATGTTTTCAAAATCAGCCTTGGCTTCAAGAGTCCACTCATTTTTTCCATCTTTCTTCAACATAACATTTAACGGTTGAACTATTTTAGCAAACCTTGTAATGAAGTTTTGAACGAAATTAATTTTACCAAAATAAGACTTTAGTTCTTACTTCCAAGAGGTTGCAGCTTCATTAGTGTGCTTATTGTATCTAAGTTGATAGAGATACCTCTTTTGGATATAACATGGCCCAACAATTTTCCTTCGATAACCCCAACTATGCATTTTTTCGGATTCAATGAAATTCCACATGCTTTGCACTTATGTAGGACTTTCCTGAGATCATCTATATGGTCTCCTCTATTCTTTGAGAAAATAGTTAGATTATCCATATTTATGAATACATTTCTTAAAATAAAATAAATTTCTCTTTGGAGCATTTCCCCTACATTTAGAAGACTGACCGAAATTTTTCTGTATGCAAAAGTACCCCAATTTGTGGTAAATAAAATCTTTATTCTATCATCTTTTTCAACCATCATGTAATTGTAACCTAAAAACCATCTAAGAAAAAAAAATCATTTGAGATCCATTAACAATTTGTAAAACTTCATCTAGTGAAGGTAAAGGATAATTATCATTTTCAAATTCCTTATTGAGATTATGAAAATCAACACACAAGAGTATGTCTTGATTATTTTTCCTAATAGGCACTAGATTAGCAACCCATGTAGAATGCCTTACTAGAAAAATGATTTTGAATGACAAGAGCTTTTGTACTTCTTTTTGGATTATAGGTTCAATTAAAGCATTAAATGGTCTTTTTTTTTGTCAAAACAATTTAACTCCTAGATCCAAAGGAATAGTGTGTGTGATAATAGAAGTTTCATAAGTTTTCAGATCCTCATAAGTCCAGGTTATAGCATGACAATTTAATCCATAATATTTTTTGTAATATTTTTGTGTTCTTCCTCAATACACACTTTACCAATGAGTATATTCAAATTTGATCATCTTTGGTAAGTCTTTTTATTTGGCTATTTGATCAAGATCAAATAGTTGTTCTAATTCAATGTTTCTTCTTAGAATGGTGTTATCCTTTAAATTAGCTATGTTGTAATTCTAGATTTCATTGTCATGCCTATCATCCTCCTTAGCTATTTGGGCTTAAAATATACCTTAATTGGTGATAAAATCTAGGATATGGTGATCTTCAAATACCTACAAGTTAGTGGCATTATCTAGTATTGAAGGAATGAAGGTTAACTCTATTGTGAACCATTTTAAGTTGGACACTTCTAAATAATCTAAATTTCTTGTGGTAGTGGCTAAGGCATCAACCTTTTGATTTAATCTGTGTAGGATGTGAGTGATATTAAAAGCATCCAAAATCTCAATCAAATCCCACACTCAATGTCTATAGTTGGATTAATTCTTATAATGACAAACATATCACTTTCTAACTTGTTTGAAAATAAGTTTAAAGTATCCAAATACTTTGATCATTTTAAATTTCTTTTTGATAACCAATAATAATCCATGAGTTAAGGCTTCATATTTAGCAACATTATTAGTACATTGAAATTGCAATCTATATACGGCTAGATAAGACTTTCCCTATGGACTTATTAAATCTACTCCTATTCCAACTCCCTATTTAGATATTGAACCATCGAACCTGAGGATCCATATCTAGTTATTTACATTTTTGAACTTAGGAGCTTTAATAGAAGTTTCTTGACAAAAACTATTTTTTAAAACATGCATCATTTCATTAATTGTCTCGTTTGTTTTCCCAAAATTTTCTTGATTAACACAAAGATTAGCAGGTCTTTCATCCTTTGGTTTTTTCAAATTTTCATTCCTATTAGTCTCTTGTTTTAGCTTATTGTTTACTAAAATTTCATGATTAGAACAATTTTCAATTTTTCTCATTTTTAGACTGCAGGAATCCAGTAGCCCCCTATAAATTGTAATGCATCTGGTAAAAAAAAATTCATGTGATTGGTGAGATTGGCATGACACACCCTTTGGTGCCATGGGGATGGAGGGGAGACTAGACCTCATGATCTTTTTCTTGCAACACAATGCTTTAGCCAATCGAGCGAGGCCCTCCACCCCACTTTTAATTTTCCTCATTACTTCTAAACACATTGCATAATTAATCTTAGAATGTGGTGAGTTATGCAATCTACACCATCCTTGTAATAATGAATTTCTCGAAGGTTCCTTATGCACTTTGCATTTATAAGCTTCTCTTGACATAATTTTTTGAATTTTTTCTACGAAACTATCTTCCACATCAGAGGAATCATAATCAATCAACACATCTGTTTGTGGGGTGAATCAGTCCTAAATGTCCAAATTACACATGAATATGTTTTCTATTTGAACTTCTTTAGTCCTAAGATCTTAAAAAACCAATTCAACTTTAGTATAAATAAATAAATTATTATTGTTATATTTAGTAATCATGTGTTTCATTCATGATTCTCTTTTTATTTTAATATGGTTTGGAATTTCCCTCCAAGGTAACCACATGTGTGAAAAGTCGGTGGCCATATAACTATTCAAGGTTTTCGACCAATCTTTGCTTAGTAACATTTCATATGTATTAGGAATATCAACCACTTGTATATCAATGAAATTTTATACTCTAGGATCTAACACTAATTGCATGTGAATATTAGTGAGTTCACCCACTACATTTACTTTAGTTTTGTCTAACAGTGTTAACTTTTTAGAATACTTAGTAGGTGTTAGCCCTAATGTTTAGCATATAGAAAGGGGCATAAAATTTTTTGAGGCTCTTGAATCTACTGAGCAATTATGTAAATTCTTTCCAAATATTCTTAGTGTTAGTAGGAAAGGAGGAGACTCTATTTTTCCTTTATATAGTGCTACATGAGCATCTGTAGAAGGAACATTATTTTTGTCTTTTACCTTTAAAACAACATCTTTAACAAGTGCTTATTTATTTAACAAAACTTCTTTGAGGATTTCTTCCAATGTACTGAGGAAATCCCTTTTAACTACCAAATTTTTTAGTGGTTCTAATAATGACAGATTAATTTTGACTTTCTTAATCTCGTTAGCTAAATAATTCATCAAGTTATCTTGTTCAACTAGCTTTTTTGTAATGAGTAGGTTTAAATGCATTAGAAGACTGGGGTACTTCTCTTGGCATGTCAGGATTATTACTTGATTTACTATTTAGAGGAGTATTTGAATTTCTAGGAGGTAATGATGTATTCAACAGTCCTTTTGTATTACTCCTCAAATTATAATTGTGTCCCTTTTTATACTATTGAAAGGCCCAAACCTCATTAGATTCACCTTTGGGTACGTTATCATCTTGATAATGAATAATTTACATCTCAAGCATCATGGAAGAATCATCCTCACATGAACATGTATTACTATCAAAGGCTTTATCAAATTCTAAGCAAACATAACTATCCAAAAACAATAAAAAATCATATCTTATAGGGACTATTTCATTTCCTTTTGATACACTAGAATTAAATTTTTCATTATTAAATGTCACAACTAGTAAAATGTTAGATGTAGTCTTGAATTATGGAAAATATATTTTTGCATGTGTGTTGGTATTATGGATCTTGCACCAATTGTTTAATGTAATTTCTACCAAATTGACTAGTCTTGATGCTTGCTTTTTTTTTTTTTCCTCTTTCTGTTGAATCTACATTATCTAAAGGAGGAGTTATTCCACCATTATTAGATCTTGTGTTCCATGGTCTATGTGGTCTAGAGGCATTGTATTTCCTATTTTTTAAAATTTTGATTACTACTTTATGTGTAAAGGATTTGATTCCTCAACTAAGCAATAAATTCCTTTATTTCTTCTTTATGATCTTGTATTTTCATGAGTTAATTATCTTGTGCTTGAGTGAAAAAAGAACTCCCATTAGGGTGATCCTCTATAATAACACATCCATGATGCATAACCAATGATTGATTATTTCCTTGGTGTGGGAAATTATTTTGTGCATACATCATGTTTTGTGATACTAAATGAAAAGGGTTAAGCATAGGAGTATGATTATCAAGTGCTCTAGTTATATTTTGCATTTTATTATTCATTTTTGAATTTCCTACATTTGTTAGTGGTCCATGACCAACTTGTTTTATTTTGTGATTAACACTCACAACCTTTGCATAGGCTTCAAGAAAATTAGTTGGTGGTATCATTTTCCTTTTTCACAAACATTATAGTTAAGGGATCTAAAGTGACATAATTAATTGTAATAATAGATAACTCATCTATGAGATAAGGATCTTGCAATATCGAATACACATTTTGAAACCTATCATTGAAGCTAATTATAAATTCATCTTCATTCTGTTTGATCTGAGAAAACTAATGATAAAGTATGGAAGGATCTATGAGTGATTTGAATCTAGAAAGGAATTGGTCTTTCATATTTTTCCATGACCCAATATAATTATGTGGTAAATTAGTGTACCACTCATAAAATTCATCGCCTAAGGCATATAAGGAAATAATCTACAAACAATGTCTTCATGTTGAACTTTAGCCCTAAAACAAGTCTCATTAAATATTCTCAAATCATCTTTACCATCTTTGTTAAAATAGTACTTTGAGCACAACTTATTGGGATTTTTTGAAAGGTCATGGTACTAAGGAAATTATATTGGTTACTCCACATTGAAGAAATTCATAGCAACATGAGGTGGTACAATTGCTACATGATTTCTAGAGAAACACCTACAGATTTGGATCTTTGTCTATGATTTTCTCTATGGTTACTTAATTCTACCAATTCCACTTGAGGATCACTAGACCTAGACCTAGCGAAAACTCTTCAAAAATCCAATTTATTTTAAATAAAGAAAAATGGCTCTCCTAGCACCATTTTTTCTGATGTGGTTGTTATACACACATGTAGATAAAATCTTGCTATTTGAATAACATAACCTATCTATATTGAAAGAATCACCAAACTCAATTAGAAATTTAGCTATCCCAAGGCTTAGGAATGTCAAGTCTTGAAGTACTAGGTTCATTCAAGGTTCATGCAATTATTGTTTTCACATGGCTTCCTAATGGTATTCAAAATATTTTTCTTAATGGACAAGTGATGTATTAATCTTAATAAATCATGCCTGCATCACTTTCACACTTGATTCAATTTTAACCTTTTCAAAATAAACTTCAAAAGATTAGGGTAAGAAGAGATAAAGTGATTATTGTAAAGGGGAAATCAAGTGGGAGATATGAGAAGCTAGGGGAGATTCATCTATAAAATGAATGGGGCCAAGTATCCTTAATATCCTACCCTATAATTTTGATTAACATCACATTTTATTATTATTTCAAGGCGTGACATAACAATTATACAAGTCAATTTTAGGCGGTCCATTGTATCTAAACTAATTATTTATGGGAAGTAGGAAATAATATCTACATTATTAGGAATTACATAATAATATGCATAGTTCCTATTCTTAATCTTTTATATCCTAGTGATGTAGAAATGCCCCTAGAAAAATGACTAGACCTTGTATACTTGAGATATTTCAATTATTCTATTGACAAATAACAAATTCAAGACCATTTTGTTGATGTTTGAGAAAAATGATCATATATTAATCTAATAATATGAATGTGAAGATAATTTTACCATATCATGCTTTTCACTCCTTGTGAGTGAGCCACAACTTATAGAGGTCATAACATTTTCAAACAAACTCAAGATAGGCATCACTTTTTTTCAAATCACATAATGTTTTGAGAAAAATATTTAAGGTGTCAATAATTTCCCCATAGGACATGTTGTATACATGTATCACAATGTGTAATATAATCTCATAACCTATCATGTTTGACACCATGTCGATACTATACTTGTAAACTATAACTCTCTCATGCATAATCACATTGAAAAGCAATTAACTTTGATCTTGCATTTAGTTTTTTGAAAATAATGCAATATTGTTACATTGTACTTATGACACCATGTAAACATTGATTTGCAATCACTCCCTTGAGCCACCAATTCTAGGGCCTAAGTATGAGAAAATTTACTATTTTGTATCCTTATACTTGGAGACATGTCAATACATAAAATTGGGTTTATATTAACATTGTTTATAGCAAGGAACACAACTAATTTAAGATTTAACCTATCAATACTACTTGCAAATCGTTGTCTAATTTTCTTTATTGGTGTTTGTTACTCTAATGTCATGTTATGAAATTTTTGAGATCCTCACTCCTCGTAATTATCATACATAAAAAATATACATTGATCAGTTCTACTTAAGGGTTTATGGTTTAATTTAGGTAAAAATAACATAATTTTAGTAGCCCAAGTGTGAGCTTTTCTCACAAGAATAAACATGACCAGGCTATGGGTTTGATTTCTTTGTATGTCTTTGACAACTTGTTCCATATTGAGGAATACAAAGCACCTAAGAAAGGAAGGGATAAATTAAAAGATCTATTTGGCATAATTAGTGAATTAAATGCTTTGAAAATAGAGGAATAATTTATTTCTATTTCCCCTAATTCATTTTCTTCTATTGAAGATTATTTTTCTAAGTTCAAATATTCAAGATCTCATTTTCCTAGTTGTGAGAAAAATAAATATGATAATGAATCTATATTATTGATTTTTTAAAATTTAAAAGGACCATTTGTTGTATTTTCTTCTACCATGGATGCTCTAGGTGATGCATTTACCATTCCTTCTTTTGATTAATTTTGTGACTATTTGATTGGAGAGAAAGCTAATATTATCTAATTTGAAGCATTTCCTCAGAGTTAGGCATTGGTGGCCCAATCACCCAAAGACAAGGGAACAAAGAAATAAAATATAGTAAAGAATATAATGAGCCTACCATATCTTATTTATGTGTCCTATTTACACTTATTTGGTTAATTTTAGTTAGGGAAATTTTAGGTTATTTACTTTTTGTGTCTCATGTCATATGCTTGTCACACTTTTCATAATCCTATGTTTTTCTATCTCTTCACCTTGCATATATAAGCAAGGATCCTCATGTAAATTATGATTACACTTTTTTTGTCATATTTCATTCTATAATCTAGTATTCATTCCTTGCTACTCTCTTGTGGAAGTTTATATTTGGTTTTTTAGGTGATTTTGGTTGCTTCGATTTGTTGTGTGACTCTTACATGGTATCAAATATTTTACATGGTATCAGATATTCTACACATGAAATCTACTTTATTAGTAGATAAATCAATCACAAGCCACCTCTAACTCATTCATTTGACAATCCACCAAACAAATAAAATAGCTAGCCATTAGTGGACCTCCAACTGTCCAAATCACCTATCCATTCTACTTTAGCAAAGCCTTGTATATCCAATATTTTTTCCACATAGTTAAAACCATAATAAAATAATAAATAATTAGAATTTCATCACAAATATCTAAATACTCTCTTAAGGAAATTCCAATGCTATTTAACAAGGTTAGACATAAGCCTGCTAAAAATTCCCAGTGCTTGGGGAATATCTATTTAGTTAAAACCATTGCATACATCAAGATAACAACAAAAATAAAATAATTCACATTTTACATATCTTCAAAATCATCATCTAACTTAAGATACATATCTAATGAAATCTAAATGCCTATATATAAAGGAATACTCACTAGTTTATAGAATTGTATAGAAAACCATTGTATAATAATATCAACATAATTATTTTGACTAATTCAAATCATTTTGTGAACTTAGTGCTTGCTAATTTATATTCCCAAGATAAACTTTACTACTCCTAAATCCTTCATGTCAAACACACTAAAAATTTGATTTTTCAACTTCAAAATCATGACATTTTTGTTACCAATAAGTAGCATATCATAAACATACAGGACAATATTAATTAGAATCTAATCATCAATAATCTGAATACAAGCATAATGATCCCCTCCGCTTCTAACAAAACTAAACTTCAATTAAAAAAGTATCAAATTTCTAATATGGAATATGACATGGTTGTTTTAAAGCATGGAATGATCATTTTAATTTAAAAGATAAATTTGATTTCCCTTTTAAGTCACCCATTTGGTTGTCACATGTAAATTTCCTCTTCTAGATCCACATGCAAGAGAGTAAATTTAATATATCTATTTTCTCTAGTTCATAAAATTACGTAGTATCAATAAAAAAATAGAAATTTAATGGAAGATACTTTACCAATACAAGATAAAATTTCACCAAAATAAAATCCCTCTAGGAATATCCCGTAGCCTCTACTTTGGATTTGTATCTCTCTAAATCACCGTCCACTTTAAAGAAATTAACACCTACTTACAACCAATGGGCTTTCTCCCCTCATGCAAACTCACAAGATCCTAGGTTTCATGACATCTATCCAAGACCATCATCATCTCTTGCATGGCCTCCATCTAATAACCATTTTCCTATAAAGAGAGCTTCCATGAAATATATAGATTCATCATCAATACATGGAAAACCAAATACATAACAAAAATCATGGTGGGTTATATTTTTCAACTAGGTTTCATTGTCTCATGGATCATCTCAAGGGTGGATTAAAGGACTCTATTTATTTCTCTACATGCTCAACCTGATAAAAAAATATTGCCTAAATCCTCTTAATCCTCTAATCCATCATTTTAATCTTTAAAATGTCCATCTTCCTACTTCTCGACTTTAGTCTAAAAATGCATTATTGCCCTTCTTTTTCCTTTGGTTGTCACATGGACCAAATAACACTCAAGTTCCCTAAAACCACATCTTTAGAATATATCATTTTAATTTTTTTAATATTTTCAAATTTTATAACTTTTAATATTCTCACCATATCTAATGAATATTTATGAGCTATGAGGTTTAACTTAGATTACTTTTCTCTAGGCACATGAATGAGTGTCTCATTGCCACATGCCCTTAAATGTGAAATAGAGCTTTTCCTTCTTGGTCACACATCATAAGGAGTTTTATCAACAAGATATAAATAAGTAACTATACTAATCAAGTATTAATAGGTACTCATAGCTTTTACCGAAAATCACTGATCCAATTGTGTACCACTCATCATACTTTTGCCTCTTTCCATCAAGGTTCAGTTTATCCTTTCTAAAACCCAATTTTATTGTGGGGTGTAAGGAGTACTCTTTTGCTTCACAATAATATTTCTAAAAAATCAATGTAATTCCTTAGAGAAATATTCACCTTCATTATTAAATATTAATACCTTTATCTTCATATTTGATTACTTCTCAACCAAAGCCTTTTAAATTCTTAAACTTACCTGGAAAATTTTATATTTAAATATAAGAAAATAAACTTTGATGTATCTTAAGTAATCATCAATAAATTATCCACAACAATGTGGGTTCTGTATAGAACCCATACCCCTAGACCAAAAACATATGAATGAATGTCTTCTAAATCACATTTTTCTCTAGTAAGTTTCTAACAATAATATGAACTTTTTTCTAATATCCAAACAAACAATGGTCAAATAAATCAAATTGATCAAAATAAATAGAAAAATTGTCAACCATATTTTTATTAATTTTTTTATCTAAATACCTTTTTCATCAATGTGGCCCAAATATTGGTGCCACAACATATATGCATTTTCAAAAGTGTCAATTATGTTGATAGAATTATAAAATGTGGAGGAATCAAACTTAAATAGAGTCCCACATCAAGAGTCTCTCATTTACCATCAAATTTACTCTCAACAACCTAAAAATAGAGTTATCAAACATTACATGCACTCGATAATAATCCAACTTGGATACAAAAAAAAGATTTCCATAAGTCTTAGAATCTACAAAAAACCATTGAGAGTTTTTAATATCCCATCCATAAAATATAATTGTACCTTTCCCTTACCCAAAATTTGATGTGAACTATTTCACTAGATAAAACCCCTCTTCCATCATAAGCTTGGAAAGAGGAGGACCACTCCTTAAGGTGAGTTATATGGTAGGATCACTGAATCAATTAGCCAACAATCATCATTAGCAACACTAGTATAAATGAATAAAGCACCATTATCACTAGCATTGAAGGATTTATTATTGGAGGAATAATCAATGATTTTATTCTCATTTATACATTCCTTCTTTATGCATCCCCACCTCCCATAGTTTCAACACTTCACTTTATTATTTTGAAGGGTTTTGGATCATCTTTTAGACTTGGATATATCTTTTGATTTATTCCCGTTTAGACCTACCTTTGTCAGTGGACCTTCCCTAAACATGTAATACATCTTTTCAGTTGTCATCCAAGATTTTGTCCTCATCCCTTCATCAAGAAAAGTCGTAACAACAGAATCTAATTTTAGATATGTGATTTCTCTACTCAAAGTAATGATTAGATTATCCCAATATTTTACCAAAGGATAAACTAATAAAATACACTTATCCTCCTCATGAGCTTAATAACAACATAACCTACTTAACTCAAAATAAAATTGAAATCACTCAAATACTCAATAATAAACTCCCCCTTTTTAATCTTTTAAGAGTAAAGTGTTTCTTTTAAATGTATATCATTAAAAAGTATCTTAATTTGATAGATCTATCACATATAATTTTCCATAGAATATGTATAGTAGCCTCTTCTAAGGCATTCGAGTGGAAAAAATTCGTAAGATAGAACCAAATGGATCCTTGTGTCTTTTTATACAAATTCGTAAAGTCTTCATCTAACATACCCATAGAATTTCCTTCCTTTACAATAGATTTCCATTGATTTTTTTCTTCTAAGAGATCCTCTCTTTCAACTTCTACAACTCACACCAAGAACCATCAACCTTCTCAATTTCTAAACAAAATGTGCTAACCATGACTTCCACCACATCAAATCTACAAAACCCACTAAAATAATTGTCACTATACTTGAAAATGCATAATTTTCTAATCAAAGTAATTAATTCTAATATCAAAGGTTGACAGAATTGGTGAACAATAACAATGGTAGTAAAAGTATGAAGTGTACAAATTTGATTAGCCTAATTAAAAGTGTATGTGATTAACCATTATTTTTTAAATAGAAAATAGAGAGGCATGCAAAAAAAACAATAAGAAATAAAAAACACATATCACACTAGATACATGTGGAGATTTCTTTCGAGAAGAAACTCCACTACCAAAGTTGGACTTGTATTGATTAAGAAGAAACAAGCACATCAATTCAACTCTTACAAACTTTTTTGCTCTAATAGAATTCTAGTAGCTTGAGAGTACTTGAAAATAACCATACCTCCTCCATACCAAGCCCTCAATATATATATACTTAAGGAGGCTCATAAAACCACCATAAAACAATACTATAAACTCAAACATGATCTGAAAATACCATGGTAAAAATTCTTACAACCCAATACATGAGAATGCCTTCAAAAATATAAATTAGCTCCTTTTATAGTGATGCACCATATATTCCATCATAAGATGCCAGTAATCCCACTTTCTCATTTTTACGCACTTCTTGAGTGCATTATCATGTATTTCCCTTACCTTTATTGATAAAGATTCTCTATAGCTTCCAATCTTTGACCTTTTTTGTAACCTTACTTATTCAATGCCATTACAAGAAAATCTTATTAAATTTAGAGAATAGTAATAAAATAATATCCCTCAACTCCTCATGGGCATCCCAGTTATTCATTTACCCAATATTATACATTACCATTGTTATTTAATATGACACTATCCTAACAACATAATGTTTGGTATATGCTATCTTGGCTTATCCTTATCCAAGTGGATTTGTAGTAGAAAGAGTGCAACACATGTGCTATCCTAAGTCCATTTCTACTTTCATTTGTTTTAATTTTCAATTTTAAATTCAATCATATGATCTAATACAATTCTAAATTAAATTACTTAATATATATTACTCATTACATTTATAAAACTTAATTGTAAAATAAAATAAAATAAACTTTATTTATTTATTTATAATTCAAATGAATTTTTTCTAAAATTTCACATATAAATTATTTTGTATTTATTAATAAAATTAAGTATCTTTATCAAAATTTATTAAAACAATAAAATTGAATAATTTTATTTAAACTCTCTAAATTTGACAACTAAAAACACGAGTGCAGTCATTTAATTTTATTGCAAGTCGTAGAAATGATTAGATCAAGACGGCCTATTCAAGTTGTGCTGAATTTCCACGAAGAACCAACGACCGCCCGTAAAACAGACGGTAGGAAGTCAGAGAGGGGAAATTAGTCAAATTTGTTTGCATGTGAATACTCACATCATCATATGAGAAAATATTTCTACTGAAATGAGCTTTTGACTGGTTTGATCAATTTGCACGCTGTTGAAATTTCGAAGGAATTTCTTCCCTTGAATACAATTCATTTTCCAGCACTGTAAATTCAATCAAACAACTTATACAGACTAAATTCAATTTTTAACCCTTGTATTAAAACATATTAATTGTACGTTTATAAAATTTCCAATATATATTACAGTCAATTTCAACAAATTTTCAAATAGATGAGATTTTCCCCCACTTTCCCTGGTAGACTAAAATGTAGGGTAGGTAAGTTCCGAGTGATTTGCGCCACCGATTTCGTAGGAGAAATAGAATTATAAATGAGCTTTAATTTCCATTATTTTCACACACAGAGAGCAAGTTGTTTGGAGAGAAGTGTTATGCAATTCGCAATGAAGATGGTGATGATGTGGGGTTTGCTGTTGTTAGCAGTGATGTCATGCTCTTCCGCATGTTATACAGATGAAATAAATTCTCTGTTGGATTTGAAAGAGGGTCTCAACTTCACTTCCTCTCATTACACGCTGCAGTCATGGAAGGGATTTAACTGCTGCGCGTGGGAAGGAGTCACCTGCCACCCAATCACTGCCCATGTCATTTCCCTGGATCTCAGTCCTCACTCCCTTAATGCCTACTGGATTGCTGGTGACTATTCCCCATGGCCATTCATGTCGTGGAGTGGAATACGTTGGGGATTATTCCACCTGCAACATCTGGAGCACTTGGACCTCAGTTACAATGCCCTCTACCCTCCTCTTCCCATCCCTTCACAATTTTACAAGCTCAACAAATTGAGGTATTTAAACTTGTATGACTCTAATTTTATTGGTTAAATTCAAAGAGAGATTGGTAACATGTCCAGCTTAACATATCTTGATATGAGTGATAACTCTTTGAGTGGCACCATCCCAACATCTTTCGATAAGTTGTCAAAGCTCACATATCTTGGCATGGATATACACTCTTTGAGTGGCACCATCCCATCTTTGAGTAAGTTGTCAAACCTCGCATATCTTTACCTACATTCTAACTCTTTGAGTGGCACAATCCCAACATCCTTGGGTAAATTGTCAAAGCTCATAAGTCTTGGTCTTGGCAACAACTGACTAAATGACACCTACACACTTTCTTTCTTGGATAAAATCCCCAACATTCAACAATTATACCTCTCAAGGAATATGTTGACTATAAAAGTTAATACAACTTATATTCCTAATTTTCAACTTGAATTCTTAGGTTTGGGATCTTGTAATATAGTTGGGGATTTTCCATCCTTCATTTCAACTCAAAACTCTCTTTGTGGAAATATTCCAAATTGGCTATGGGATTTTGTGCACCTTTATCATCTCAATCTCTCCTCTAACTAGTTTGTAGGTAATTTACCCTTCAAGCTTCCTAGATTTGGATACAATTCTCAAGAAAGCTCAATTATTGATTTGCATAATAATAAGTTACAAGGAAATATTTCCATTTCCCTACAAAATGTGGAGTTTTCGAATCTTTCAGAGAATCTATTTGATGGATCTATTCCAACGGGAATTGGCAAACATGGACAAGCTCTTAGATTTTTGTCGCTGGCCAAAAATAATCTTAGTGGTGTCATCCCACATTCCATTTGTGAATCAAGTAATTTGCAAGTTTTAGACTTATCAAATAATAGGCTTAGTGGTAAGATTCCATCTAGTTTAAACCAGTGCTCCATGTTGTCCATGTTAAATCTAGAAAAAAATGATCTCAAGGGCACAATTCCAAATATATATTTTGGAAGATACCTTTTCTAGAAACATTGAAGCTAGGTTTCAATGGGCTAAAAGGAAACATCCCACCATCCCTTGTGAATTGTAGTTCTTTGGAAATCCTAGATTTGAGGAATAACAATATTCATGAGATCATTTCTAATTAGATTGAAAAATTGCAAAGTTTTCGCATCCTAGTGCTAAAATCTAACAAATTTGTTAATGATTTTGTCGAATAGATGAAATTAATCTTCATCTATCTTCTGCCCAGGTTTCAATTGCAAGTTAGTTTGGATGTTGAGATCAGGCACTAACATTTCCAAGGGATGCGCATTTTGGGTCTCAATAAATGTATTCTTTCCTTGAAAGAAGAGAAAAAAAAATCATTTACATAAATTCTATCGTCACTATTTCTGTCATGTTGGTGATTTCAGAGTGAGAGAGGTACAAACTCAATTTGCTAGGAAAACTCTATTCAATCTACATGTTATTTCAATTCTGATTTTTCGTGGTGTTTTTCCATTGCCATACTGATTCCACATAGCAGATTCTAAAAATCGACATATTGATTTCAAACTGTCAGCATACAAGAGCAAACTAAATTTTAACATAACCTTATTGTGACATGTCAAACATCTAATAAATTATGACCTGTCCTGCTCACCCAGTAAATTATATTTTTGATATTTATATATTAGCATGTTCGAAGTCTATAGTAACATTCAGTTTTCAATAATAATCAGTACACTCTTCTTAAAGTTTCAATATCTTTGTTGTTATCAAAGTCAGCTTCTGCCTAAATCACTATAGCTTACTCATGACTGTTGAACATTGACATGCTTTCGGTGTACAGGTTTTTTATTCAAATTTCTCAATTATTTAAGCAAATTTTTCTTGGAGTTTGGGACAATCATGTATTTGTATATAGCACCATGACCCCATACCCGCTCTTGAAGATATGCTATGGATGTTGCTTGTTCTATGGCAACTGAAAACTGATACAGGGTGGGAGGTGTTAATTAACAAGGAATTTCTATGGATGTGCACCCATAGGTATGGTTTTTACATTAATCTCAATGCTTATTTTCTTGGACACAGTCAAATTTGTAATGCTTTTATTCTATCAGAATTATGCAGTCCTAATTTAGAGTTTTTTAAACCAGCAGTACTGTGGGAGATCTCATATCAGCCAACTTCTCATGTGTTTATGGGATACAGTGTCTTGGATTCAACCAGTGGGGCATTCATTCACCATCCATTTTAGTGGCCAGGAAATCCTTCCTCCTTTACAACAGTCATCCTATCCTGCCCTCTAGTTGTAATTCATCCTTATTCAAATGGCACAGCATTTTTGTCTGACCAACTGGACTTCAGAACATTTGCATGAGTGTTCCATATCTTTGAGCGCGTCTAGAGCCAGGGGAGCAAATAGGCTACAGTATGCTGAAGAGCAATCTTATATTTCATATTCAGTGGCTTCCTTAACTTTCTCAAATGAAGGAAGATAGTTGCAACCATGGAAGCAAGAACAGTAAGCTAATGAGAACTCAGGCTTCAAGCTTATTCAACGTTTCTGGATTTTTATGTAGAATTTGATTTCGTTTTGTTATATGACAGTTTCAGATTTAGTTTACTTAGACGTTTTTTGCATTTTTCATCTTTGATTGCTCTACTTCATGAATTGCATCATTTCAACTCTGAGAATTTCATCCTCATTGTATTCAGAGCAGAACACCGAGTATCAGTTGTACATGGAAAATTTCTCTTCTCCTGCGCTCCTTGAAATGACTAGTATTCAAGTGCCCTGTTGTGGCTCTTTGTCAAAATTTGGCAAGATTAATTATTGGTATATGTGCTTGATGTAAATGTCTAAAATGAGGCCTGAGCAAAATCCAAAGTTGACTATATATTCAACATTAATTTTTGGTATATGTAATTATTGTAAATGTCTAAAATGAGGCAAGAACATAACAAAATGCATCACCAATTTCATTTGATCAGCAGCCACACAATTGGATATACTACTTTTTTTTTTTAATTTTACAAGGGATTTGTTTACCGTTTCCATTTGTTAAATGAAATCGGAGTGAATTTGTGTTCTCTAAAGTTTTCTCTTTTGAGTGGAAGATTTCTATATACTTTTCTCTTGTCTGAAAAATTAAATAGAAGTTGCATTTCAGAGACTTGTATAATCTTTTTAATTTCATAAAAAGAATGATGTTTACTTGAATATTATTTACATTTATTTGTCGTGTCAAAAGAGTATTTTTTCAATAGTAATTCACTTCACTATGAAACTGTAACCATAGTAGGTATTCAGTTTGAAAATATAATTTAATTGCAACTAGTCCTAATCAACTATCTATTTGCAAACATGAGAAATCAGTTGTAAAAAGCATAGAGCAGTTTACAAAATTTTAGTCCTTACAAATATTTTAGTTAAAAAACGTGGAATATATCAATATTTTCTACTATATGTACGTGTTGAATAAAATGTGACATTGGTTTATCATTGCAACTATATGCTTAATCAATGCTATTGTTATACTTCACAAACTAAGCATTGATGCAATATGCTTTTTGAGATATTTCTATAGAGAAAAACCTTAATCTAGTGTTGGCCATTAAAACATATTTTATAGGTTATGGTTAAAGCAAGATTAGGGTAATGAATTGACAAAAATGTAGGCAATACACTATGGCACAAGTAGCTCTTAAAGGTCAATAATAGAAGGAAAAAATAGATCCCAATGCAAACTAAATTTAGGGTTCAAAATTATATAATTATATTAAGATTATGATTAAAAATTGTATAAAACTTTTGAAAACAAAATGAATATAATGTATTTAAGAACTTTGGTGTAAATTCCTTTTATTAGTGACATATTTTAATTGACTTGCAAAGATTAGTCATGTAAGCAAGGTTTGTTTGATAATTATTTTTTAATTATACTTTTTAAAGTAGTCAAGAATATGATAATTAAGCTTTTCTTTAGGATTTAGTGATTTGTTTTCTACAACAAACACATCCTTCTTTATTATTTTAATTTGGTTTTATTATCTCAATTCATACTCTTAATAATTAACTCTTACACTTTTGAATTTGATGCAAAATATGAACATAAAAATGATTTTTATGTCAACTTCTTTGAAAGAAGTAGATTTTAACACAATTTTGATTGAGATAATTTTATGATTTTATAATAAACCAGCACTTTATATGAAACAATAAATATGGATTTGTATGTACTCTCCATTTTAGAGTGCAAGTAAGAGGATCTACCTCTATTTTATGCATGTATATCAATAAACTATATCCAAAGAACTCACTTTGCTTATTAATGGGGTCAATGATTGAACTATGGCTATCTACCCTCTAAGTGACATATCTATGACCACTACAATTACTCAAGTACTACTAATGGCCACAAATTACCACAAATTGACATTGATGGAACTTAAATATGTCTAAACAAGAATAATGCACCTTAAGAAGGCTTCCTAAGTAATATATTTTCTACCCTACAAGAGATATTTGGTTAACAAATACACCCTAATCATCAATACACACTATTACACATCTCACAACATGCCTTATTTTGCTTCTAGAAAAATGAGAACCCCCTCTTTTACTTAACTTTAGGCTAGTTATAGGTATTAGCAATTCTCAATTCATGGTCAAATTTGAGAAGTTTATTGATTCATTTTTCTTTTGGATTATTAAGTTTTATTAAAATCTATGATGCTTAAGGAAGTGGATCATTATTGTTTTAGGTTCATTTAAAAAAATGTATTAACAAGTTGATAAACTATAGTTGTGGAATTTACCCTTCCAATTCTAGTTGTGTAATTTAACCTTCCAATTGAAGTTGTGGAGTTTTCCCTTCCAACTGCACTTCCGATATCTAATTCTACTTCCAACAACACATTCCAATTGCACTTCTAATAGCACTTTCTAACGTCATTTCTAATTGCACTTCCAATTGCACTTTCTGACTACACTACCAACTATACCAAGATGATGATGTTAGTTCCATCTAAGGAAACGATGCTGAGCGGGAAATGTTTTTTTGAATCCCTTGCTTTGGGTGGAAACCCTAATGGTGTAGAGGTCGCATCGTCTATGGTGGCTCCTGTCTTGGTGCCTCTCATGGTGGCCCCTGCATCGAAGATTAATGGTAAGGCTGTGGGTGGACGCGGGTCAAGTTTGGACGTGGCCCCTGTTTCGAAGGGAAATGCTCAGGTTGGATGTGGGTCAGGGTTGGATGTGGCCAGAACTGTGGGAGTTGGTGCTGCGATGGCGGCTAGAATGGTGGGTGTTGGTGCTTCGATGGCGGCCAGAATGACTAGAGCGACTGGGCTTTCTGGGCATTCTGGTTCACCCATGGGGGCCAAAATGTCCTTCAAGCAAGGGCAGAATTTTATCCCTGTGAGAAATGCTATTATGGTGAAACTAAAGGACGAAGTAATAGAAGAAATAAACGATGAAGAAGCAGAGCTCTCTGAGCGTGGGATTATTTGCAGGTTTTGGGGCTTTTGGCCAAGCCTTCCTCAGCTGCACTCATGGATTTCCAAGGAGTGGGAACCCCTTTTGTTTGGTAAAATTCACATCTTCCCTTTGGCCAAGGGATTCTTTGTTTTTAAATTTGATAATATCCAGGACAAAAAAACTATCTTATGTGATAATTTTTTTAGTTGGGGGGATTAATATCTGCTGATGATCAAACCCTGGCATTCAAATTTTAATCCTATTTCTGAAACCTTTAATAAAATCCTGATCTGGGTGCGCCTTCCTAATCTCCCCCTCCATCTATAGAATGATTCTCTTCTGGAATTGGTGGGAGAGGCTCTTGGGGATTTTTTGTTCGTTGACGAAGAATCTTCAGTTATCTTTCATTCCACATTTGCTTGAATACTTGTAGAAATTGATGTTACAAATGGACTTCCTGCTGAGGTTTCAATAGAATGCTCCAAGGGGACTTGGGTCCAATCACTGGATTATGAAGGAATACCTTTCCGTTGTAGAAGATGCTTTAAAATTGGACATGTTGCTACTCAATGTGGATTTGAGAAAAAAATACATAAGGCAACTTGGTGGAATGGCGCTTCTCATCGTCATTATACGGTTGAGAAGAAATTTGATAAAAAAAATGAGCTTCTCAGAGGTGGCTGCCTCTGAGTCACAGACTTGTGGAGCTTCCCCCTATGGATGCTCCTTCGGGGGGGCTAATACTTCCACTCGTAATGAGCTAAGGTCAAGGTCTCCGAATGTTGGAGATGCTTCTACTCTTAGTCTAGGCAGCTTGTCAGAAAAATCCTTGTCTGCACAAATGATCAATGAAGATACCCCCAAGGCTGCAAAGGAACAAACCTAGGAAAGTAGCATGCTGGCTTGGCAGGCTAAGGCAGCACAAGTGGAAGAAGGCTAGATTATAGTAACAGGGAAAAAATCAAAACCCTTTGGGCCTTCCTTCGATATGATGCTTCCTTCCCACAAGAGTAATTCTAAGTCTAAATCTTGATGCTCTTGGTTTGGGAGCAGGGTTTTTGGGTGCTATAGGCTGTCCTTTCAGCTGCCTGGCTTTTTTCTGAATTGTAAAGGGTTACAGATCCCTTCAAAATCTGTTTATCCCTAATATCAAAAACTATACTTTCCAATTCCACTTCCAACTATGCTTTTTGTTGCAACTTTCACATCCCACATTCATGTGAGTGGGAAATTAAAAATAAAAAAATAAAAAATAGAGTTGATGGAGTTGAATTAACGAGGCATGGGCTACATAGTCCAAGGAAGAAGAACTCAAAGCTCCATTTTCTATATTATGGGCTTATTTTTGTGTTCATTAAATTGGAAAGGACAAATTCATGATGTGTATGGGTGGGTTGGTGTTACTTGCAACAATATAGATAGAGGTATGACATCCCTCTATAGATTTTTATTCTTGAAGGATAGTAGGAAATGGTGAAGGCATGGGTATCTTGACAAAAGTATGGGAATCCACCAAAGCCTACATGCATACAAGAAAAATATGAGGGAAAAAGAAGGGGTTGATGGTGATTTCTTGGGAAAATAGGTATGTTAAATATGGAAGCATGGATGAGGCACAATAGGCTAGACATAATATCTCCAAAGAATTTTTTCCCATAGAAAACTAGAATTGCAAGTTATGCACAAATCAATTTGTTAAAAAGGATTTAGAAGCTTTTAAGAACATGTAATTGGTAGGAGTAAAGCCCAACTCCACAACCTTTGACAACATCCAAGTCCTTCTATCCTATACCTGAAGGAGAGCTTATGAACTAGCTATGGATGCTCTACAAGATTAAAGAGTGGATGAAATTCATCAAATGTAGGGAGAAGTAGAGATGTAGGAGTGGAGAGGAGAGGAAAGGAATAGTGATGACAAGTTTGCAATTGCTAAATTGGAGATAATTTTTTTAGTCACAAAGGAGGTGAAGTTGAACCTAGTGTCTAAGGAGAGCAGGGAAAGCATGGAAGTATGAAGTGGCATTAAAGGAAGAAACATAACAATAGAGGAAAAAGGAGAGGTGACAATATATTTCAATGGAAAAATAAAGAATATATTCAACACCATTCCTGAATATATGTATAATCATCTCTCACATAGTATTGGGCTTTAAATATCTACTTTTGCAACTATCATTACAAGGATTTTCTAGATTTATAGGGAATACTAGAAAGAATAGTGAATGATGTCTAAATAATATTTTAGATGACCTCCATGTAATAAGAATTTACAAACATCAAGCTAATTATTTTCTCATGATTTGAATGATAAAAACTTCTTCCCCCTCCTAGCTATAAAATATGTATAATCTCAAGGTATTTGTGATTGTCTTCCTTTATAGGTATTATGTAATGTCCCAAGATGACAAGCTCAAAAAAAAAAACTTGACAATTTTTTTTTTTAAGCAAAGACAACAACATCGATAATGCAAGAATTTGACATGTTGCACTTGCACAACAACGTGCACACAAGTGTCACATGAAAAAATGAAACAACAATAAGACAACTTCACCATTAAATAAGGAAGGTGGCAACATTAAAAGACTAAACACTCGTAGGATGAATCCACCATGATAAACATATGAGAGAGAGAGAGGAAAACACCTACACAATGATTAGTTACTAAACCATGATCATGTTCTCTCGCAACACCACACCAAGATAGGATGAGGAAATCATCAACCTCTAATCCATACCCAAACACACTAATAAAATCTAAACATAGAGGTAAACCTTCACAATAAGTTTCCTTTCCAAAATGCACAACTCACTACAAACAAGAAAGATGATGAGTCACTTCCAAACAACTACACGCTTCCCAAGACATCTCATCAAAATGTCAAAACACACTAGAAAAACAAGACTACTCCACTACACCCCATGACCTAGGAGAAATGTTGAGGATGCCAACAAGGCCAACCAAGAAGGAATACAACCTTCCCAAGTCTTCACAAGACTAGGTGCATGATCTCCCTAACCCCAGGTTTGACATTTAGGAAACTTTGGAAGAAGGAACACAAAAGGAGGAAGGAGAAGCCACAAGTGTTAGAGTAATCATGTATTAGCTAATAATTAATTAATCTTTAATTGATTAGTAGTCTAATTTGTTTTATGCACTTAAGCTAAACTTAGGAGTGCTTTTATTCTTTTATTAGTTGAGCTATTATTAGATCATTATGTCTCATTACATGCATGAGATGTTGACACTTGTCATGATATAATCCCCTTATCATTTAGGGTTGCTCCTATAAAGCACTCACCCTCATTGTATTATCTGATGATCTCCCTGAAGATTCTTGAGGTTTACTTTATAAGTTTTTCTTGTTGAGAATATGGGTGTGTGTGTAAGAAATTGAGTTCACTTTTTCGCCAAAAAGTGGCAGTGTTTTCCCTGATTTTTAGAATTTGTCAGATTTGACCTAAAAATTTGAAGCAGTTAAAGATTGAATCTTAAAAAAATTCATAAATATAAAATGTAGTACTCAGAGTCTTGTTTCCAAATATTTAATTTATTTTAATACCTAGATGATAAAAATTGATTTTTAATAGGCATGTTTAAAAGTCACTTTTTAACCATAACATGCACATGTACGTTAGTCATATTTTTACCTAAATAATTATATTTTTCCGAATCATTTTTGGGAAATGATCTCTAACACATTGAAGATTATGCATGATATTTTTTGTAATTTTTTAAATATTTTTTTATTATTCTTTTATTGGTCATAATTGTTGTTTTGAAAATCCCTCATGTACGTCATGCATAAGATGACCTAAACTTATCATTTTTGGTTTTTTTTCAAATTGAAAAGAATTTTTTGAAGATTGTTCACACATAATTTATTTTTCAAAAAGTTATTTTAATAAAAAAAGTTATTAAAATAATAAGAAAACCTACTATTTCAAGTTTATGGACCAGTTTCATCAAAAATTATTTGAAAAATAGAAAAAATAACCCAATTGTAAAAAATGCATATTTGTAATCTACACAATCTCATCTATAATCTTTTTTAATTTTGTCAAAAAATTCTACAAAAAAAAGTCTTTAGACATATGTCCAAAGTCACTCTTTTCTATTAACACTAACATAACCTTCAAGTTGCAAGTCAAAGCAGGTCCAAACCTAAGGGTCGACTACCTAAGCCTTTTTTTTTACTTGAAACCCATAGAAAAACTGTCAAAAATTGATTTTTTTTAGAAACGGGATCTTGTTTGGTTTTTTTTTATACATTTTAAGCCTTAATGAAACATGATCTTGTTTCTAGAATAGTGATTGAGGCATGCAAAGATAAATACTAGATCAAGGCTATGGAAGAGGAACTAACACAAATTGAGAAGAATCAGACTTAGGAACTTGTCCCAAGACTAACAAATAAGAATGTGATTGGAACTAAGTGGGTGTTCCAAAACAAACTGAATGAGAATGGAGAAGTGGTGAGAAACAAGGCTAGGCTTGTATGCAAAGGATACTCACAAGTGGAAGGAATAGATTTTGAGGAGACTTTTGCTCCAGTGGCAAGAATGGAAGCTATTAGAATGATTTTGGCTTTTGCAACACACAAAGATTTCAAAGTGTATCAAATGGATGTGAAGTCTGCATTCTTGAATGGTGAATTGGAAGAAGAAGTTTACATTGAACAACCAGAAGGATTTCAATTATCAAACAAACCAAATATGGTCTGCAAATTGAAGAAGGCATTTTATGGATTGAAGCAAGCTCCTAGAGCTTGGTATACAAGGCTGGATAGGTATTTATTGCAACAAGGATTCAATAAAGGTACTGCAGATAGTAATCTCTACTTTAAAGTTGAAAAATATCAAATATTGATTATAGTTGTATATGTTGATGATATAATTTTTGGAGGAAACGAAGCTATGTGTAAGAAATTTGCAAAAGAGATGTAGAAGGAATTTTAAATTTTTATGTTTCAGGAGATGGATTTCTTCTTTGGACTACAAATAAATCAGACAAAGAAATGGATACTCATTTCACAATCAAAGTATGTCAAGGAAATGTTGAAGAAGTTTGGAATGGAAGATTCTAAACTGGTATCTACTCCTATGGTTATTGGTTGCAAGATAAGTAATAATGATGAATCTCCTAAGGCTGATTAGAGCAAGTATAGATCAATGATTCGAGGATTTCTATATCTAACTACTACTAGATCAGATACCATACATGTAGTTTGTCTTGTGGCTAGATTTCAAGAAGACCCTAGAGAGTCACATGTTGCAGTAGCAACGAGGATATTTAGATACTTGAAAGGTAAATTGGAACATGGCTTGTGGTATCTAAAGGATACTAATTTTTCTTTGAGTGCTTATATTGATGAAGATTGGGTAGGTTTTGTGGATGACAGGAAAAGTATGAGTGGTTGTGCATTTTTTCTTGGAAATAGATTTGTATCTTGGATGAGCAAGAAGTAAGATTCAGTGTCATTATCTATTGTAGAGGTAGAATACATTGTTGTAGCATCATGTTGCACACAAGTGTTGTGGATGAGGAAAACCTTGAAGGATATCAAAGTAGTATATGATGAACCAAGCTCTATCTTTTTTAATAATACAAGTGATATTAATATTTCAAAAAATTTGATGATGCACTCAAGGAAAAAACACATCTCAATCCAATATCACTTTTTGAGAGAGAAGGTTGCAGAGAATGAAGTAAAACTTGAGTATGTGCCTACAAAGGATCAGGGTACTGATATATTCACTAAGTCTCTTCCTAAGGATACTTTTGAGTATCTCCAAGATAAGTTAAGGGTTATTACCCCTCCTTCCTTGAACTAGATGCATAAGGATATGCATCAGTCCAGTGAATCCCAAGATTCATTCTTTTTTCTATACTAATGTTGGAGGCTACCTCTCAAGGGGAGTAGGTAGTGGATTTGTTGGTTATTGTAGTAAGGGGGAGTAAGTGCTGGTGTATAGGTTGGTGTTGTCCTTTGTAAATTGTGTCAAATGATATGTGTAGTGGTTGCTGATTGGTACAATTTGTTGTGTGATCCTAAGGGGGAGTATATTGAGCAATAAAGGAAAAAGATGTTGTAGAGCGGTGGTGAGTAGGTACAAGTATGATTAATGTCAAAGGGGGAAAGAAATGCAAATGTGACACCCTTTTCTATTGATGTCAAAGGGAGAGAAAGTAATCTGAAAAAGAAGAGTAGAAAACATAAGAGAGAGGAAAGAGTAATGTGAGAAAGGAAAAGAGTTGGTATGTGTAGTGTGTTGGTAATCAGAGTTATTATGCTCATCGTTGATGGTTTTTCACATCATGTGTTGCCATCAATCACAAAAGGGGAGATTTTTGCAAGTTTGATTAGTTGGTGTTTTCATTGATATCAATAAGATCATGTTTGTGTTGTCATTGATGTAAACTGGTGATCGTTGTGATGATGCTTTGATTAGTTGCATTATGTTGTCATTAGTAAGTTACTAGTGTCAACCTCTTGAGTTGATTTGATAAGATTTTGTTTATGGATGTATAGCTATGTTGCAGTTGGATTAGTGGTGTTGAGGAAGTATTGAAGATGATTAGAATGTCTTTGGTGCTTGGTTTCCAAGTTCTTTTGAGAAAATTTATATAAAAGAGGAAATAGTGTATTGAAGAGGTGTTCTATGCTATAGAGTAGTGTTCTAGTTTTGTTCCACATTTCTTTTTGGTTGAAGATTTGATTGTATAGTTTGATATGATGATCAGAGGTTTTTATATGTGTTATATCTAGAGTTTCTTGGTTTGGATTGTTATGAAGAGAATGTTATGTTCACCAGTGTGTGAACTATGTATTACAGTGGTGTTTGGGGGAAATGGTTTTGATCCACATTTCTCCACAGTTTAGTTTTTGGTCTTGCAGATCTGGAAGTGTATTGATAATGCCCATATCTATCTTTAGTTGATTTTTTTCATGGTTTGGTGCTCCACAAGCTAGTTTCTTGAGTTGCAGTATATGGAAGATTGTCAGAGTGTACTGGGTGTGTACATTCTTTAGGTGAAATATTTTGTAAAGGAATTTGTTGGGTTTTAGGATGTTTTTGGAATATTCTAGATTAAGTTCAAGTGATATTTTTTGTCTGCGAGTTGTCTTTGGATCAAAGGAAGTGTATACTTAAGTGTTTAATGGTGTTTACATGGGTTCGGTCGACCTTGGGTGTTTACACTAATTTTGGTGTTTGTTCAAGTGTGGTGTGGCATGTTTGAGTAGGCTCAGGTTGGAATTAAGGAGTATTGTGGTCCACTTTCATTCCTTTCCACCATGGGAATTTTTTGGTACTGACTGTTGGTGTTTTTTCCTGTTGAACCTTGAAAAACCTCTAAAGGATAGCCAACTCTTATGCTTAAGGACTTCAAGATTAGGGACCAATGAACGAGAGATGGATTTAACACTTTTCTCCCCTGCACTTCAAGCTCTATAGAACCTAGGTGGGTATCCTTATATGTAAAGTAAATAAGTTTCATATTGATGACAATGGCTTGTAGGGCTAGTTACACCCCTTGTTCTCATTTAAGTTTAGGTATGAAGTAGGAAACATGAAAGCAAATCTAAACTAAAAAAAGAAAGGAAAAGCTTTGTTTGAATATAACTTTTTTTTTGAGGATGGGGGAGGAAAACCATGCAAGACCAATACCTTCCTTGGGCTACAGAGTCATATGTTATGCATTTTATGATGATAGGACCAAACATATTATGAGGGTCTTCTACCAGATTATCACCTTATGATAATCATACCTATGCAAGTGTATTATACAAAAATACTTACTAATCCCTAACAAATGATAAGATACCCATTAATTGATGGAAAGCATTTACTCTATCCCTTGGACAAATAGAAAACCATTAGACTAACTCAAAACAACAAATGTGCTTGAAAAAATGATATAACCCTTGACTACATAGTTTAAAGCATATTATCACTCACAACTAGAGAAAATTGTACAATAGAGTATATTCATATATGCCACAATTCATAATACAAAGGAACTGTCAAGTAATGGCTTACAAACATAGATCTTCACCTTTCAACAATACAACACTTTTTTGTACATAGCCCCTTGGCCATAAAAATATCAAAACCATGGAAGGGAGAACAAAACTCTGAAACTTCCAAAGGACTAACCTCAGAACCCTAACAAAAAAAAAAAAAAAACTTTCCTTTATAGTTGAGGCATAACTAAAAAAATTGACCATCCACAAACCCTAACACAACTACGGTTTACCCAAGGTTACATAATATCTGCATCAAGAGAAAAATTTGGCCAGGTCTAAGAAGAAATCCATCATAAATGATCCTGTCATCCATGCCAGGCCCCCATCATGATTTCCATGAATGTAGACATGGAACTCTTGAGAAATCTGTGACAAAATCTAGGCAAGCATGGCCACCAGGAAGAATAGACACCTACAACACACAAGGAAGTGAAGGTGTCACCTCAATTATTAATGCAACATGGAAAAAAAAGGAAAATCAGTTTGAAGCCAATTGGATTCAATTCAGTCGATGAGAATGCAATTGCGCAATTACTCCTATTGCTTTCATGAATACGGTGTGTTTGATCGTTGAAAATTGAAATATGGTTGTTCGATCAACCTCTAGAGGCCAAGATCAACAATCACGACCCACCCTTATCAATTATAAAAGACAACCATTGATCCTTCTGTATCTATTGACACCAATTAGGTTGCATAAATAGTGCGTTGTCAGAAACATTGCTAGATGTCGCTCTCCTGTGCCCCCATGGGGCAGGTGTGAGTTCTCCCAAAAGGCTCAACAGAATGGCGTTAAACCTTAGAGCACACCACGTGTCAAACTCAATGGGTGTCAAAGGTCGGGTTGATAAAATATCGCTTAACGCTAAGTGGTAAGAGGAAAGGAGGAAGCGCAAAGGTTAAAGTCTGATGACAAGCAAGACATCGGAGATTGGAGATCGGTGAAGTGACATATCGCTTACCACAAAAAGGTAAAAGGGAGGAAGGAAGAACAAACACTGATGACAAAAAGAAACCATCAGACATCGGGATTTGGGGGGAGGGCATACCTCCTAAGGGAAGGAGGTAGGAGGAAAGGGTGAAACCTCGATCCCTGAAAGTCCGAAAAGGAGATATTTAGATAGATTTTGAAGAAATTGGACTTTGGAAGGGAATATTAAAGCTTAGAGAAGGAAAGGAGTCTTTGGAAGAATGCAAAGGGGAGAGGGAGTTTTGGGAGTCAGGCATCAGGAGGATGCTTTACCGACTACAAAGAAAAGAGGAAGAGGGTGACGGGGATGCCTGATCCTTGATACTCGAAAAGTGAACACTTAGTCACTCTTCTAAGTGCATATCAAGGGGTCGAGGGTCGAAGGATAGGATTACCTCTTACCTTAACAAAGGTAAGAGGTAAATGGTAAGGATGAAGTTGGGCCCCTGAAAGATCAACACTTAGTTGATTTTTAGAAGGAAGAAAATACGATAAAGGGAAAGGGTTAAGCCCAATGAGTGAAACTTGAAAAGATATGAAGAGAAATGGAAAGAAAGGGATAAGAAGGAGATTGGGGGTGACAGATGAATATGCTTGAGGAAGCAGGGAAGTGAAAACCCAAAATCCCAAAAAATACAACACTTATCCACTTTTGGGGTTTTAGAATGGATCTTCAAATAAGGGAATTTTGCAACTTATCGAAGCTCTTGGGCACGATGCACCATTAATATCTCTCAAATCAATTATAACTAATGGGCATCACAAGGGGAGTGGCACAAGCTGAAAATAGTGACACTAGTGGCTCTAGTTGGGGATGCATGCTTTAGTGAAGGATGGCAAGATTCTAGATCTCTAGGGAAGTAGACTAGGTTCCAAAAACCATTGGGCTCATAAACAACCCAATCTTTAAAACTCATTTGATGGCCCCAATCCACCAAATGAAAAAGAGAGCCAATGCTTACCTCTATCAAACATCATCTTATCAAAGGATTTGATCTTCCTTAACCCAAAACTTTTTTTGTCACACCATAGTAGCAAGGGCAGCCTCATTATTGCAAGCACAAACGCATGGTTACCTTTGAGCAAGTGAAGACCTACTACATGCTTGAACCCAATTTTTCATGGTAAGGACATAATGTAGGCCACCTCACTACCGCACACTACATTTTTTTATTTTGTACTAGGTGGCAGAAACTAGGAACTTTGGTCATCACCATATGAAACCATGCTACCTTCATACCCGTTGACCAACTCACATGAATCAAGGCAAAGAGAAATTTCCTCTAATTCACATGGAAAAGAAAAATATTCCTCTTCACAATGTTGAATTGCAAAGGGAAACTCATCCTCTAGTAATTCAAACTTAAAACTTTGAAGCTTAGGCATACAAGAAACTTGAGCAATTGGGAAGTCACCAACCTAGATAACTTGTTGTTGCTCAACACCACCATAAGATGCATGTTGGGTCCAAGTGAAGTGCTCAACATCAAAGCCATTGGCATCATCATTAGAGGCACCCACATATCTATTAGAGCCACATGCAAATGCTGATTGATGATGCAATATTGTAACCACAAGAGTCACTATTCTGAAGGTAAGGATCAACATCTTTATGGTCTTTCTAGTTCTTTGTGAAGGTAATTTGAAAGAAAGATAAAACTAGATGCTTTTTCTTCTTGGTGTTTTGGTTATCTTTCTTGAAGGACTTCCACAAACCCTTCTTATGAGAAAGGATTTTGAAAATCTTATGGAAGATCCTAAGGGAAAAATTAGGGAGATTAATGGGAATATTAGAGAAGGTCGAAATTGGCGTGTTGTGCAATTTCTTGTCCCTTTTGTTACAAACTCAATGATTTGTGTGACAAGATTTATTGTGCTAGGAGGAAGCTTAGGAACCATGTTGTTGAGAAAACTTATTGGATTGTTGTAGCCATAATTGTTGTAGATCTTATTGGAGAGTCCAATCTAGATTTAGTTGTGGGAGGTGATCTCTATATGATCTAAAGGTAGATAGTATCCCTATCTTAGGGATAGTGGTGAGAATAGTAGTACTAAGCTTCTTGTGATATTTGTTGATTAAATAGATACTTCAAAAGTCTTATCTTATGGATGCCACTACTTGCCACCCAACCTACAAAGAAAGAAGAAAAGGGATACTCATGGACATGGTCATCCTAGGTGGCTTTCAAGAAACTAGAATTATAACTACTCTCTCCTCACCTTCTTGGTCTCACTACATCCCTTGCAATGTTTTCTATACAACTTTTCTCATTTCTTTTGTATTGATTTTGTTGAGTTGTCTTATTAGAAAGTTCTTTCGAATTCTTCTTAAGTTTGTAGACTATCATAAGAAAATTCTTTCAGATTCTTTGTAATTTTTTAGATTATTGTAAAGTTTGAGGGAGCGATGTTGGAAAATTCTTTCAGATTCTTCATAAGTTTGTAGACTATTGTAGGAAAATTCTTTCAGATTCTTCATAAGTTTTTAGACTATTGTAGGAAAATTATTTCAGATTCTTCATAAGTCTATAGACTATTATAAAGTTTGAGGGAGTAGCGTTGGAAAATTCTTTCAAATTCTTCATAAGTTTGTAGACTATTGTAGGAGAATTCTTTTAGATTCTTCATAAGTTTGTAGACTATTGTAAATTTTGAGGGAGTAGTGTTGGAAAATTATTTCAGATTCTTCATAATTTTGTAAACTATTGTAGGATAATTCTTTTAGATTCTTCAAAAGTTTTTAGACTATTGTAAAGTTTGAGGGAGCAATGTTGGAAAATTCTTTTAGATTTTCCATAAGACTTCTTTCAGATTCTTCATAAGTTTTTATTCTATTGTAAAGTTCAAGGGAGCAGTGTAGGAAAATTATTTCAAATTCTTCATAAGTTTGTAGACTATTGTAGGAAAATTCTTTCAGATTCGTCATAAGCTTGTAGACTATTGTAGGAAAATCTTTTCAGATTCTTCATAAGTTTAGAGACTATTATAGGAAAATTCTTTCAGATTCTTCATAAGTTTGTAGATTACTATAAAGTTTGAAGGAACAATGTTACAATCTGGATGATTCTTATACTCTATAGTGTTTTTTATACAATTTTTCTCATTTCTTGTCCATTTTTTTTGGGGAGTTGTCCTACAGCATAATTCTTTCAGCTTCTTCATAAACTATTCTATATTTTGAGGGAGCAATTTTGTGATCTAGAAGAAACTTACTCAAAGAAAATTGGGTTGTTAGTATTAAATATGTTACGCCCCATTTATTATTACCTATTTACTATTACCTTGTATGGTAAATTGTTTTAATAAATGTGAATGTGTTTTATATATATGAATTCTAATAGAATATGATGAATGAATGCTTAATTCTATTTAATGTTTTATGATGATTATGTATATGAAATATATATGATGCATATGAGTATATTGATTTGGCTAACTACTATTATGGTGAACTAAGTTGAATGCAAAAACTAGTTCAAGCCTTCAGAAGAGAGGGGAAGTATCACTCATGAGAAGAACTTGGTCTAGTAACCTTTAATTCAATCTTACTGAGCATTCACACACTCACACCCTAGTTGGTCCTAGTTGAGTCAAGATAGTTGGGTAGATGTCTACTTGTGTATGTTTATATTGATTTATGATCTTGTTGTATGAATGTTTGAAATGAGGTACGTAATGAAGTCTTGATGTTAAGCGAAAATCCTTCCTTGTGTGTTTATTGTTATGTCGATGAGATATATGCATAAAATGTATATATATGTATGTATGTTCATGTCAATGGTAAACTCATACATATGAGTGAATACGTACATGAGTATACATGGGAAGACGTACCTACACATGATCATGGATGGATTACCTATATGCACAGGGAAATCGATTGGACTAAGGCGATATATATATATATATATATATATGTTGATCAATGGAATTGTGCATACGAGTGTTTTTATAAAGATATTGAAATGATATTAAATATATGTATATATAATCGTATATATATACATAATATTATTCTTTATATTTATATATTATATGTGTTTATTAATTAATTATATTTGATTAACTCTATGAAATGAATATATATGAATATATATATTGATATACATACATATATATATATATAAAAGTTATTGTGTTAATCCGAAGAGCTAAACATAGCGCTAATATGTAGTGAAGCCCTGGATAAAATAAAGCAGATATAACACATATGACACAACCTTTTAAAGAATACAAACCAATGCATAAAGTATGTAAGACTAAGTCAAACCAAAGGATGAATTAGCACATATGAGTTCATCATGCATTGCTATAAACATTTCAAGGGATGTGTAAACTATTTTAAATGCCATGAGAATCAATCAAAGCCGCACTATAAACTTGGGTACCAATATATGAATGTGGCACCATATTAACAAATGTTTGGAATTCTTAAGAGGTCTTCAAAGTACACATAAGCCTACAAATAGAATGGAGACTCAATCAAGTACAAACTTGGCAACATTTTGTAAAGGAATTTGAATTAGGAAACTTGTTTTGAGCTGCTTGTCCCATATATCAAGTTGACTCAACCATTTAAATGGTGAGGACTACACGATGTGTTGCAAACTTGTGAGTTAGCTTGGTGAGTCGACATATGAGGATAGAAAGGGGCCAAGAATATTAACTTGTTTGTAGCCTTTGGCTGCTCACAAATTAGTATAAATAGAGATGCTCATTCTACCAATTGCATCACTTGTCAATTTGATTTCTTTGTGTTATTCTGCTGCAAATTTGGTGCAAAAAGAGTTGAGAGGTTGTGAGGTTGAGAGTTGTTTTGTTGTTTTATATTGGTTTTGTTTAGAGATTTAGAGAGAAGCTAGTAGCAGGGATAAATTTAAGAAACCCCCCCCCAGTGAAGGTGTAAAATCCTAGCGAATCTTGTATACTTCTCAATAAAAATATTAATTTTAGTGGCAATTTTTTTCATTTTTCAAGAAAAAATAATCTTGATTGATGAATCTTTTCTAATCACTCAAAGTCTATGGAAATCCTGGAAAATTGTAACATTTTTTAAACCAATAAAATATTTTCATTTGGTGATTAAAACCTATTTTCAAACCAATAAAATATTTTTATTGGTGAATTAAACCTATTTTTAAAACAGAGAAAAAAAATTGTTGGCAATTAAAATAAAATTTCAAACCAAAAAAATATTTTCATTGGCGAATTAAACCTATTTTCAAATGAATAAGAAAAACATTGGCGAATTAGCATAATATCAAACTAATAAAAAAAATTTAGTGGAAAAATGTCAACGCAAATCAATATAACCACGACCATTCGATGGATGGTTGCAATTGCATTTTGGAAGTAAATCACTGAAGCACTAGATTTGCAAATTGAAACCTCTAGAATAACACTAGAACCGTTAGATGCAAACATGTGGCGAGATCAAGGCTTATCGCTCATCACGGTAATGAACCTGATGGGTTGAAGGATTTTGGTGATGAGCGATAGAAGAACTTAAGTGGTAGAAATATGCATGTGCATAAAGGTTGTTTTAAAAGAGGGACCACCTAGGAAGAACATAGGACCGGGGCTTAAAAACTTAAGAATGTTTTACACAAAGGATGTAAAGGCCAAACAAGGCTGAATTTTCAACCTTATAAGATAATTGAATCCCTTGACCAAAGTAATGAAGGAAATATGTGTGAAGGATATTATATATCTGTAGCCAGATGTCAGCACAAATCAATATAACCATGACCATTCGATGAATTTTCAATGGATAGTTGTAGTTGCATTTTGGAAGTAAATCTCTGAAGCACTAGACTTGCGAATTGAAACATCTAGAATAACACTAGAACCATTAGATTTTCAGAAATGAATGGTTGAGATTTTATTACTTATTAAATCACTTCAAGTCATGACAACCAAAACAATATTAAGGAACGATCAGAACCGTCGAAGGAACTATATAAATGTGTGAAATATTAAAGAAATATTAAGGAACTAGTGTTAAAGCCTGCGCTACTAAAGGAGCCTTTTAACTTTTAAGCACATGTTTTTTTTTTATAGTTAAATAGCTACTAAACGGGCAGCACCCTGTATTAATCAAAAATAATTTTTTACATTTCCTTCATTTCAACAAAACATTAAATACCCAAGTATTGAATGAAAATCAATGAATAAGGATTCAAGTGTTGAAATAAATGTTAATTGTCACATCAATGATAGTGGTACTGGTGAATTTGAAAATGTTAAGTGTGAGTATTTGATGTCATACTCATTGTCTTCATTCTAACTTCTATATATACTTCACCAACTTGATTTTATTCATATCATTTATAATATATTTGGCTTTGATTTCTTTCTTCTCTATTCTCACTTTGACTATGATATTATGGAGTCTTCATGGCGTGTCACGCTACCCAATTTTTTTTTAGAGAAAAGAAGGGACGATGTATACCGTAGATGAAAGTTGGGTATGGTTTTTATAATTCCTTGTGTGCAGGTTGAGGATGCTATAAGAATAATTGTGGGTAGGGAATGGCTTTAGAACAACCCTTGTGCTCTATATTTTGAGGTAGCTTCAACTTTCTTGTCCAATTGCATAGAAATTTTGCTTGATAAAGATTTGGTGAAGATGTTGGCAATATGTTATTTGCAACCTTTCATTTACTATATTTCTTCGTTGGAGTTGGTGCTAGAGCATGTTACAATTTTGAAAGTGGGTTAGTGCATGTTGGTGGAATCTTCAAGAAAGTGGAATTGCATGCTTCTATAGCACATGCTCTTTCCCTAGTTAATATGAGATGGGGTCTGCTATGTGATACGAAAACTGAATCATTAAAGATTCTGGAGTTTTGGAGGAAGGTTTTGGGTGATTCACTTTTCTTCTTTGCTATTAGTTTGTTAAATTTGATTCACATTATACTCAAATACCTGGTTGATGGCCTTAGCTAATGTTACAAAAAAAATAGTAATGAATTGTGTGACATGTCATGTATCTATATTTTATTGTACAACATAACAGTTCTTGTAATATGTACTTTGTGACTCATTTTTTATCATGGTTAGTGGATTTTTGGCCACATTGGTTATGTACTATGTACTTTAGTCTTTAGTGATAGCTACTTAAATTAAAATAATTTTCATGGTTCCATTCTTGTAAATCCTTTTTGCTTTGATCAATATAAAAATGTGGCTTTTAAAACTAATAGTAATTATCAACATATAGTTCTGATCATAAGTGAGTGAAATTTATTGTGACTTATTAGTGGACATTGATAATGATTAAGGTAAAATGAGACATTTAATTCTATCTTTTCAATGCGTTAAATTACTCTACCTTTCATTTATTCTATTGAAACTCTCAATTTTAGTTTTTGAAGAAAGTGTGGCTACAGTACTGAAGGTGGCGATGTGGATTAATGCCATATGAACATCCAAAGCAATTGATTGGATAGATTTATATTGAAAACTACACAATGTAATGTAGAATCATAGATGATGATGTCAATAATCCAGTGATCTAGTAAAACAAGATTTGTAATGATTTCATATCGTTTGAGTGGCACTGACAATTTTGACAATTGATAGCTTGTCAGCTTGAGGTATAGTTTGCATGTAGCCATGCTGCCAGAATCCAAACATTAATCAAATTAAACATTTAAATTGTAAATGTAAGGATTAAGTTAAACGAATCTATTAAGTTGGTTTTTTGGTTTGCGCAAATCACAATTATGATTATACCCAACCTCACACGTGACATGTGTGAGGTGTAAACAAGGATCAGGTTGGTAGTGGCACTATTGGCCCATAAATAAGGAAAGTGAGAACAACTGAAATCATTCGTTGAAGGCTAAAGGCTTTACTATTGAGTGCAATGTTTGAATTGTCATAAGGGTTTTCATTTTGTAGGGTTAATAAGGATTCAGGAAGAAGATGATGTGGTATTATTGGGGATACTCTAAATTCTCTTGCCTCTAGTTATGTAGTTACTAAGTAAAAGACCAATTTCCTTCAAGTTTAGAATGGGTGGAATTGAAAAGAAGTTGATTTGGTTGACTTGACTTCTCAGACAGGTTTTGAACCAGAATGAGGAGCTTTGATGGAGATAAGTGCCATCCCAGTGCATGGAGGCTGCAAGTAGAATATGGGAGCAATTTTACTACCCCTCATCTTCTACATGACTCTGGTTCTTAAAGGGGATAAGTACATTTTGTATCTTCACAACTCCAATTTCCCCAACATGGTTGTCCAAGCAAGCCCTATGCATTTATTTTCAATTCCCATGGCCTACCAGGCAAGTCCCATGCGTTTATTTTTAGAGTGCATGGTTGACCTGACAAGTCCCATGCATTTATTTTCAGAGAGACATTTGTATTACGTTGTCACCAGTGATCCAACAAAAGCTTGGCACTTACATTTGTATTTGTACTATGTAAAGTAACATATGATTTTTATACCAAACATGAGCTTGACACTTGCATGCTCCACTCATCTTTAAAAAGTTATGTAATAATTTGAAATTGTAATTCAATTGTAATAAAATAATTGGTTGTGTTATTCTTCATTATTCATTTATAGTAAATAATTATTTTCTAAGTTCAATGTCTATGAATCTATTCAAATCAAATTTTTTCCTTTAAGAAATTAAGTATTATCTTGTTAGGGTTTACAAAAAATATTATACACTCAAAGTTGTCATTCTTGTTAGGGTTTACCGAAATGTTATTGATTTTTTATTTTTCATTCACCTTCTCCCCCAGTTCCTAGTATCATTATTCATTTTATTAAGTCCTTTGAAACGTTAATTTACCAACCCCTTGGCCTTGATGTCAATCCTAGCAAATTAAAGTTTAAAACAACTTTAAAACACATGTTTATTACTTATATCATAAATTACTCAACCGTCCAATGAACATTTGATGTATGGTTGTAGTTACATTCTGGAATGAAATACACATAGCTCTAGGCTTGCGAACTTAAACCCCCAAAATCACCCTATAACCGTTAGATTTACAAAGATTGACAATTTAGAATTTGTTGTTAATGTAGGACTAAATGGCTTGTTTTAAATGCTATTAGCCATGTACTAATTATGTAGTCTGGAAGCAACATGTAGATGATGCGATGTTTCATTCACTTTAATGTTAAAAAAAAACACTTTCTATGACTAAGTGATTTTATTTTTAAGTGAGAGGGTCAACACACAGGGAGATTTCAGTCTTCAGTTTTCTCATTGCAGTGCACCACCCTGTTTTGGGTTCCATATTTCCACTTCCAACAAAGCCATTCCAGTAACCCAGTTTCCACGACTGTCAGCATTAAGCTTTTCAAGAATCAAAATCTGGGTAAGTGAAAGAATTCCTATGGCTACGTTTCATCTTTTGACATTTCTTAAAATCTTATTTTGTCAAACTTTGAAGTTTAGGTTTAGGGTTAAGAGACTTAAGAATTAAGAAAAAATAAGGAGGACTAATAGGGAATTCACAATTTCACATTGTATAAGCATGCCTACCACTAGTACCACTGAGCAATGTCGGATAAAAAAATACATTATGCAAAATTGCTTAAAACCCCAGGTTTCACTAATGAATACCATGATATTTATGATCCTGAAACCTATGGTAGGAATACCTTAGAACTTAGATTTTCATCTTAGAATAAGGTTGCAAAGAAAATGCAAGTTAATAGTATCAGTGCACTGTGGGTAACTGGATTAGGGCACATGATGTTACATGAGGTTTTCCCTTGCCCAAAATTTATCAAGGTCTGTGCCCAAAATTATGATGATAACAAAAGAGCAATTGTTAATAAAGATAGCAAAGAATAATTTTTATCCATTAATGCAGAAGAACTTGGAAAAGTGTTGGGGTTTACAACCGAAGAATTTGGAAATGTCCACATTGACCTAGAAAAGCTTGCTAGTGATTATGAAGTAGTGGGTGAAATGGAGAAAAAATATTTCTTAAGTAAAATAGTTTAGGATAGAAAAAAATTGAAAGGTGATCATAAGCCTCCTTATGATTTGGATATTTTTAAACCAGGGTTCAGGGTACTACTTCCATGCTAGCATTTTTCCTCAGATTGGATAGAAATTTGGAAGTGGGAGCAAGCCTCCTTAAAAGGGTATATAATATCCATCATGGCGTTCCACATGTCAAATATAATTTTATTGAGCACATTGTAGAATCCATGCATAAACAATTTTTAATGATTAAAGGAGGTTCCACCAAGACATTTAGGTTCACAACCTACTTGTGCTATCTTTTTCTATTCTAAATTTAGAGGAATATTTCAGACCTACAAGCTTTAGATTCAACCCTATAGTAATGCTAAGGAAAAGAAAATGGCTCCAGTATATGAATGGACCACAGAGATAAGGATGCATGATTCTCGAAGGAACTACAGTCATTTTGTTGACTACTTTTTGGCTCCATTGCATCAATAAATTACAAATACTCCAATGCCTAGATTGCCTATGTCATGTAGAAACTACATTCAATTAGGAAAAGAAATACAATTGGTTGATTGGTACTTAATGGAAGAATATACTGTACTAATATTTTATGGATCAAGAGTACAACCATACAAACTTCCAATACATATGATAGAAAGGGTTTTTGCATTGGAATATGTAAGGCAGATGCAGAGTACTGATGAACTACACTTTCACAATCAGCAGAAGAAGACCTTATTTCCTTCTTTACCTTTTTCATGTGGAGGGTTCACATTCGAGAGAAAAGCATTTAGTGTGGCACATAATCTTTTGAATTTTTTTGATTTTGATCCTATCTATCATTAGAAGTATGATCCATGTGACACCATTAAAGAAATGATTGTGGTCAATAAGAATGTTGCAAGTAGAATTCAACATTAAAGTAAACCATTGCTTGAAAACTTGATAAACAAGGATTTTTGGGATGAGGTCAAAATTACAATGGAGAAAAGTGTTGTTGAGAATGGTATTTCTTTTAAAAAATTGTTAGCATAAATTATGGCATTGCATTGAAAGACAATTAGGAGGTACAACAATTTTTATGAAAAAAGTGGTAAACCATCTAGTAGAGTAAAAATGTTAGATTCTCTAGAGAAGGAAGTTACAAATAAAAATTGGTCATGATAAAAAATTACTACCTTTTGGTCTATGAGGAAGGAGTTAGGTGATCCAAGAGCTCTTGTAGAGTATGTAGATAACAAAGAAGATCACGAGTTTAGAAAATTGTGGAATATAGAGCATCCTAATGAATATGAAAAATAAAGAAACTGATGATGATAGGGAAGAAAAAAGCCATGTCAATTTCAAACTTGGTTTAAGTGAGGCCACAAAAGAAGCATATACTTCAGGAGTATCCATAGCTGAAAAAATGGGTTATGAAGATGGTCCTTTGGGGTCCCAAAGAAAAGACCCTTGGATGGTAACAGATGTAGAGCATGTAGAAAACCAATTGATAAATATGGCCTTGGGATTGGAGGTGAAAAAGTAGAACAAGGGAATACAAGTCAATTTGTTAGAGCTTCAAATCCTCATCCTCATGGTCAGATACAATCACAACGTAGGACATGCCCATGGTGGAGAGCTTAATGCAACTAGTACTGCCTTTGGTGGCAATGGTATGGGTAGTAGTACTAGTATTGGTCATGTGCTATAGAAACAAATTGCACACAAGAGGACAACAATACAAGATACAACAAAAACATCCGGTGATCAAGGCATAGAAAAGTGGCAAAGGATTTTGATAGGTCCAAGTCACACTACCAGTGGATCCACCACAAAGGAGTTATTCCCATGAACTCCCCACTACCAGTTAGTGTGGCTGTAACATTATTAGCAACTGCAAGTACTCCTATTCCTTTGTCATTCAAGCATTCCATTGTTCCTACATCCCTAGGTTTTGATTACATTAAAGAGTTTAAAAAGAAATCAAACTTGAATAAAAAATAAAAGTAACTGATGGAGAGTGTATCTGTTGTAGCTTTAGATCCTGCAACAACCATGGTATTACCCACATTTGACACAAATAAATAAATCATGGAGTACACAATTCTTGTTCCCATAGTTCAAAACAAACCAGAAAATCAGATTGATCGATCTGAATTCCAGGTGAACAATATTCAATTGGATTCTTCTGGACTCAAAAATACTGACAAAATTAATATATCAAAGAAGAACAATGAATTGGTGTACACATCATTGCTAAACCAAGATAGAGAGAAAAGAAAGGTTGTAGAATCAAATAGAAAAGTTATAGGCACACCTAGCAAATGAGAAAGCAAAGAGGAAAGCAACAGATAACATGAGCAATGAATTAGAAAAAAGAATTAAAAAATCTATCTCTACATCAACAAGCAAAGAGGATAAACAAAATGAGAGAGAAGTGAATGAACTGAAGCAAAGGCTAGATGAGAGCAACAAGAAATATGATGAGTAAAAATCCACTTCAAAAAAATTAAGACTAAGCATTCTGAATGGAAATGCATAGTGGGCACAAAAATTGGAGATAGAGAAAAAGAAATGAAAGATTGGAGGCAGAGCTAATGGAAGCAAAAAATGAAATTAAATCTTGCCAAAATAAGTTATCTACATTTTGTAGAGAAACAATGAGGCATATGAAACAAAAGATCTAGGATGAAATAATGCAGAGGATTGATCATTTGTGTGACATGTTTCAATTGATTGATGTTATTAGAAAACATTATAAGAAGCTCAACAAATATTTAGTGGACAACAAAAATGTGTTGGAATTAGAGAAATCTACAAATCAAGTTCAACAAACAGTCTACAAAGATAGTGACAATGTTTTGAAATCAAAAGGAATTACTAATTGGCTTGCTACATCAATGACATTGTCATCTATCATTGAAAAGTGTTTGAGAATGCGTGAAACAAAGGAATATTTGCATTTGGCTAAAAAAAAGATAAAGAAGGTGGATGAAAAGGTAAGGAACTTCATAGAGCTTGGTTTTCCAAAGGATTTTGACACAAATGAGCGATTCATTAGAAAGAATGATTTTAGAAAGAAGATGGAGGGTGCAAGGAAGATTGATTTGGACTAGTTTCCTCAGAATCCAGATGTGGTGAACTATTTGGACTCCATCAAACCAAATGTTACTAAACTTGAATGAAAAATTGAATGAAGAATCTGAGACAGGTTCCAATTTCAATCATGAATTGTTAACAAATCTTCAAGTCAAACAACATCAATTAGAACAAATGACAATTCCACCACCTGAATAGTGGAAGTTGCTAGAAAAGGTGATACAATGATTTGATTTTTGATAATATGAGTTTCCAAGTTCCAACTCATCTTTGTGCAAAGTTGTCTTTGAGCAAGATTTTGCATTTCCAATGCCTCTATGTATTCCTTCATGTGCATTGAAAATCAATAAAAAAGATCAAATTCAGACTTTAGTAATGTGTTGATGTTCAATTATCTATATTATTTATTTTATCATTTAAAGAAAAAGTTTGGTAGTGGTTTCAACTACTAGATACACATTAAATGATTGATGATGTTCATTATTGTATATGCTACTAATACTATTGTTAATATGTTATTAAGAATTGAGTTGAGTGATGAATCAATGAGTACATGTTCAAGTTTTACTTTTAACAAAATTAAAATATGAACAATAAGGTGATTTTAATTCCAGGCATCCATAATCTTAGTGAAATTGCATTACAATTCACACATCAATACTCAAACTCCATGACTACTTATTAGATCCACTAAACTTTTATATGAATTCATGCTTTAATCAAGGTACTTTAACTGGTTCATCAAACCACAGCCAAAATTAAAACATACATCAATGCATAATGACAAAGAAGATTAATGAAATATCATTGCTAAAATTTCATTAATAATTCATGTGTTACAAGTGGAGAGACGATAGACTCAAAATAATGGAGCAAAAAAAGCTTCAAGCCGAGATGTACATATGACACATTTTCATTTGACATATTATACCAGTCATTTCCTTAAGAAATGGTTACAAAAAACCAAAAGATTTTCTCATGAGCAATCATCCACTCCCTAGTTATAGCATGACTTGTACTAGCTAGTCCTTGAGATATTAATATTTCCACTTGTTTCCATAATGCTAGCTTTGTTTCAAGTTCATCAACCTTTTACAGACTCTTATTATATTCATCAATAAGCTCATTATACTTACTTCTTGTTATCTATAACTTTTAAACTAGTGTCAGTAATTTTAAACTTCCCCTCCTTTGGTCTTTCAAGTCTTTTACCTCATTCATTTTTAATTCCTTGTTGTTTATTTCTCTTGGAGAATGCTCAAATTCACAGTTTTTGTGCTTTTCCTAACCTTAGTCACTAGTCCTCTAAGTTTTATAACCTTGTCACGGAGTTCTAAATTTTCATAACTTCTCGATTCCCCGACTTGGTTCACTTTACTGAGTTGCAAGCCTTTGTTGGTCATCTTTGTAGTCAGTGAGTCGAAGGTTTCCAAAACTTTGAAACTTTTGACTTTGGTTCTAAGGTTGCAAGTTTATGCGACCATGTGACATTATGGACTTATCATGGCTTTCAAAGACACTGCCATCTCATTGAATGCTATGTACGAACTAACCTTGAGTTTTCTTTTCAGGAATTTCAAAAAGTATGCAGGTTTAAAGGCTATATTTTTGAGGAATGAAATTGAATGGCGCATTTAATGCATGTCCTATAAAAAATAATGACATAAGTGGGTGTCAAAGTTTTACTAAGTCATTTAGCCTACATTCTCATTCTTTGACAATGCTAGTACTTCTCAAGTGCAAATATTCTATCTCTGTGAATTTGTGCTCATGCAGAGTGGAATTCAAAATCACTGGTCTAGTTTGAGGGACACTGAAATTGGGCACCTTTATTTGGAGGATTTTTTGCTACACCTAGAGCAAAGTAAGAGAACACCACTAAAAGATAAATTTCTACAGAGCGGTTTGGCACATGTGGGAGGTTTTCCTAAGGTTGTACAAAGTGTCAACATAGTGATTGCATGTGCAAGGGGCTATTTCTAGAGACTCTGGAAATTAGAGTTGTGGACAGGTCAGTCATAGCAAGAATTACTCCTGAAGTCATTTTTCGCGCATTAAGCATTCCAGAGAGGGAAACTGTAGAGGAAATGTTTGTAGCGGTTGGTGACAAGTTTTTCAGAATGAATGAGGAATGGTGCAAAAATTCCATTGTGAAGAATTGGTTGAAGTCCAAGAAAAAGGGTAAGTCTCAGTTTCCCTCAAAGTTTAAAAGGGTTCATTTTAAGGATGAAATTTCAAATGCTACCACCTTGCTACATCATGTGGTTGGTAATGCATATTTAGGATCTTTTGAATTTTGGATGTGTTATTTTATTTTGTTGATTTGTAGTGAAAATAAATTCATTGATTCGGTTGAGATTATTAGTTATCATTTAAATAAGCAATTGATAAATTTCTGGGAGACTGTTGCCTTCCACATGTGCTCATACCTAGTTTACATTCTATCTAGTGAAGAGATTGTCTAGGAAGGGTTGGAACCACAAAGGCCTTTGACGCAGGATGTAGCTGTGTATAGAAGTTTTCCACAGCTCACTAAGGAGGTTGGAATGAGGAATTTCTACCGCATCAATGATGCATTTTTAATGGAAATTGTGAGAAGAATTGATGGAAAAATTGAGCTTTGGGTTTCACCTGAAGCAATTGCTCTAGCATTGAAGTTTGGAAGTTTCTAGATTCAATTCAACAGATTCACTTATCTTAGAATTAGGGGTTTTGAGAAGGCTCCATTGAAATTTCCCCGTTACCCAAGTGATTTCCTGGTTTTTCTTAAAGTTTTTCGACAGATGGCCATTGTAAATGTTAAATATTTAAACATGGGAAAGAAGGGGTATTCTTTTCCATTGTCCATGCCTTGATTTTCTTGCAAAAGTAATAATATGCTAGGGGTGTGGTGAAAGCCCTCAATGAATTCAATTTTTAGTGTTTGTCCATGAGAACTAATTTTGATAGCAAGGGTTATGTTAAGGAAAATTTGTATCAAGTTGGCAGTTATGAACGTCACCTTGATATTGAATATTTTTGGGAAGAATGTACAGATGAAGGCGAGGTGTATAGAATAAATTTGATGAGATTGACCCTAAGGAAAATACAATCTTTTGGTATTTCTTTCAATATTCTAGAAGATGCACAAGAAGACTCAATGATCATTGATCTTGTATATCAGGCCCCTATTGTTAAGACCTTGTACAAAATTAATTGGTCAAAGGATGAAGTTTTAGACTTAATGGTCCTTTCTTCCCCTATTTTGAGAAGAACTTCAAACTGGTTGAATGGAAAATGGTGCCAAAGTGTGGGTTCTCTCCATGAGCAAATAGTTTCACAGAGAAAAGAGAAAGGGACTATGCAGGCCTTTGGCTTAAATATATTAGTTGGAAAGTAGTCAATTAGGTCATCCGGCACTGACTCATAGTCAGGATGAGATAGTGAGAAGCCAAAAGACATTGGGGCCAAGCTAAAATCAATTTGCGAATAGGATAGTGTACCCTCGATACCTAAGAAAAATGATAGTCAAGAAAATCCAGTGCCTATAGAATCTAAGGGAATTTTTCAACAAATAATTGATGATAATTCTTTTCCCACATTCTTTGAATTTCCCCCTTCTCCAGTATGAGATACTTCTATTTTTGTTCAATCAACTGAAATAAAAAAGAAAATGTAAGTGTTGAAAGTAGAGACACTAGATTAGTGGCATCTTCCCCGACATGGTTAAAGAAAGCAGTCAAGAAGAAAAGAAAGAATATTCTTGCAGTGAAAATTAAAGTAAATATAGTTGTCATGCTATTGTAGGGTCACCAGAAGCCCAAAAAGGCTAAGAGGATGTCACGAATTATCACCAATTCCACTACTGGGCATTAACTGTTGGAGATTACTGATCCAAAAAGGACCTAAATGAAAATGAGATAAAAAAAGTTGACTACAAGGTTACTCATGTTGATATGGGTCCATCTACTTTAGAAGGTGATGTATATCATGTTGATTACTTTATTAATGCATTGATCAAAAAGAGCAAAATAATAGAAAAAAGAGAACCTTTAGTTGCAGTCTCATATTCTTTCTTTAAGAAATTTTATTTCATCAATTGTGACTCCAACCACTGAGGAAGCCTCAAGCTCAAATTTTCAAGGTATTGATTCTGGCACTATGCAACGGGTCAGGAAAAATTTAGGTTATGCTAAAGCTTCTAGTGAATGGATATAAGGGATTTATCAGGATGGTGTTTTGTACATTAGTAAATTTAGGAAATTATTTGGTAATGTGTATGATAAAAGAAATGAACTGGTAGTTGAGCTCCAGCAGACCAGGAGAGAACATGGTAGCACATTTTTTCTTTCAAGGGAAATTGCAGAATTAGTTTCCATGGAGCACACTTTGTTAATAAGAGAAAAATTGGTGGATGACCCTAAAGAAATTGATCCTAGTTGGTATGATTCATTGGAGTGGAAATTGTTAGTATATGAAGATTATATCAAGGATATCAATAAAGTTTTAGGAAAACACTTTGACATATTGGTGAAGATCAAGAAGATCTTCAATGCTCTTGAAGTGGACCTCATGGATGGGTTTGATGAAAATGTCCTACACATAACAAGGGAATTTAAAGATGTGTATCATAGAGAAGTAGGTGATCTTGAGACAACCATTGGAAAATTGTTCAAAAAATTGAGTAACTTACAGACCTATATGAGTGCATTTAAGTCAGAAAGTGACAACATCTATGAATCACTAGCTAAGTCAAACCATGTACTTTCAAAATGGAGGACAAGGCCACAAATCACCATGATTCCAAGAAGCAAAAACATCACCATAATTGTCACCAAGTACCTAGAATATAAGCAAAGAGTAAAGGCACAAGAGGCGTTATTGGACCAGGAGGAGGTGAAAATAATTGGAAGCGAAAGAGTTAGTGTAGGGACCACTGATTAGTTTTTAGTTTTTATGTTATTTTCTTTAATTTGGCTCTCTTGATACTTCAAAGAATTTTTATTTTAATTTCTAAAATGATTGTCTTCAAGAAACCGTTATCAAGACAATTTGTAATATTTAAATATGGGGGTCGATGCTTGGCCAGGGGATCTTTTGGGAAAACTTTGTTTTACTCATTAGGAAAAAAAAACTCTGTTATTTTTACTGCATTTCTGATATTTCAATATAGAAAGACAATGGTGAAGTTCATGCATCTATAATCTTTGAGTTATGGTGTGTGGATTTATTCTGCTTTTGTTGAGTAGTTTTCCAATGGATTATCTATTATTGGAATGATAGATTTTTGGTTAGTTTCATTGCTATGGAATGTTTATCTGTGAATAAATATTTTATGGTGATTTGGTAGTTTAAGTTTTTATTGTTTGTGTGGATGCCTTTATAAGTTATTTATGTTGAACTATTAGCTTCTGGTAGCTTATAAGTTATGGATGTTGAACTGTTAGCTTCTGTTCAAGGAATGGATTAAAATCCCTTTCAGTTATTTATCAAAGATTGTGTGAATGGCAATGCAATAGAAATTTATAATTTAGGTGATTTGGTAGTTTAAGCTTTTATTGTTTAAGTTGTGTGGATGCCTTTATAAGTAATTTATGTTGAACTGTTAGCTTTGGTTAGCTTATAAGTTATGGATGTTGAACTGTTAGCTTCTATTCAAGGAATGGATTAATATTCCTTCCAGATATTTATCAAAGATTGTGTGAATGGAAATGCAATAGGAATTTATAATTTAGGTGATTTGGTAGTTTAAGCTTTTATTGTTTAAGTTGTGTGGATGCCTTTATAATTTATTTATGTTGAACTGTTAGCTTTTGTTAGCTTATAAGTTATGGATGTTGAACTATTAGCTTCTATTCAAGGAATGGATTAATATTCCTTTTAGTTATTTATTAAAGATTGCGTGAATGACAATGCAATAGGGATTTATAAGTAGTGTGATAAGTGCTCTTTAAAAATGATGCAAAATCACATATCAAATTCAATACCATGGAATACAATATAAAATATAAAATATCACAATTTCATGGAATACAATATAAAATACCATCAACTACAATTTGGAATATGATTCATCAAGTGCAATGTAAAATAAAATATCATGAAGTGCAATGATTCACAATTTCATTGAATACAATATAAAATATCATCAACTACAGTTTAGAACAATAGAAATGGATTCATGAAGTGTAGTATAATTACCTAAAAGCTACTAATTCTCTTCCATTTCCCAAATGGATTCAGGGTCCTCAAACTGACGCTCATCTTGAGATAAAGTAAAAGAGTCATCTTGATTCTGAGTCAACTCTTCATTTTCTTTGTCCTATTTCTCAAATTCAACATTCATTGTGTGATTTGTGTCAGTGTCATATGTCCTAGTCCCACTTCCACTGCTAGTGCTACCAATACCAATATTTGGAATTGGAGTGTTGCACAACCCGGTCCCTCTTCTTTCACATGTGGACCTCCAGATTACGAGTGCCCTTTCAAAAGGAATTTTTTTGACATTATATGCAGTTCCTTTCATCCTCAAGAAATTTTAAAAATTCTTGTCTAGTTTGTTTCTTAACTTTGATTTCAAAAACACCAATGTACTAAAAACTGTCTCATCCTCCACCGACCCCAATATCATTGTTTGACATAAATTAATAAGCTTGAAATATTTTGATATTGAATCACACAATATTTCACTCCGATCTAATCTTGTCTAAACCTTTTTTATTGGTCATGATTCAAAGGCCTTCTCCATGCCCATGGATTTATACCAGTCCTTCATAGCTATTGCAAAATTCCTACATTGTTGTTTAAGCTTAGATTCATTTAAAATTCCTTCTATTGTCTGCTCATTATATGTTACACTTTTCAAAAATTGTTTGATCAAGATTTTTACTTTATCATGAAAATATTTTGGGTTATCTTAGTTTACCCAAAATTGAGGATACACAATACCCATGGCTTCAAGTATTCATGTCGAGGGAATCTTTCACGAATCTCTCAGGAAATATATTTTGTAATTTCCTTCAAATTATCACTAACAAATTTAACAATGTTGTTAAAATATTCCTCATTAACAACTACTTCTCTACTAGAGCGCCTGGCTATCTTACAATAGTACATTGGTATCTCATTTCCACATACACAGATACATAAGTGACCACTTGCATTCAACTGTCACTAGTAGAATTTGGAAAATAAATGACTATATGACTAAAACTTTTAGTCACGTGACTAACACTAGTAGTATTTGGCAAATAAATGACTAATTTGGTCATTTATAAGTGACTCATTTGGTCATAGGTAAAATCACATCTAAATGACTAAATAAATAACTAAATAAATGACTAATATCAGAAAAATAAAAATGACTAAATAAATAACTAAATAAATGTGCTCATTATTAAAATCTTGGCCATAATTTTTATTTTAAAAAACATACTCTAAAACCTTCGTCAAGACCTTATTTTCAATCGTAGCCTACCATAATTAATAATATAATAGTACAAATAAAATTACTAATAAATATTTTTTGTGGTGTCATCATATGAACACCAAAGTTTCTTCTAAATTGAATTCCCAACTCCTCTAAGGGCCCATCTATGTAGTGTGGAAGATAAATATGCATACAATTCTCAAATATATACTAAGCTACTAATAAGTTTACTTACTCTACATTTACTAGAGGAAAATAATGATATTACAAATAGTTTACAAGTATAATTATATAAATTAGTTAAATTATAATAAAATAGATAAATATGGACATAAAAAAAATAAAGAGATAGAGACAAAGAAATATAGAGGTAGAGAGATAAAGAGGAATAGAGATATAGATGGAGAGAAAGATTGAAAGAGAAAGGAATAGAAAAAAGAGAGATATAAATATAAGAGATAGAAAGGGAAAGAGAGATAGATAAAAGAGAAACTGACCTTTGATTACTTGTTTCATGCCAAAAATCCAAGAGTGGTATGTGTCCTTGGGGAGTTATGCTTAGGGTAGAACGACATTTGATATAGACAAACAAACTTATAGAGAGAGAAAGACATAAAAGAGAGAGGGAGATAGAGATAAGATATAGAGAGAGAAAGACATAAAATGGAGAGGGAGATGTAGATAAGATATAGAGAGGTGGATAGAGAAAAAATAAACTGAACTCTTGTAATAAATTTACTATTACAAATATATAATTTTGTCTAATGAAAAATTATATTTAAAATATATATTTATTGAGTGAATGCTAATTGAGACCTTTGTTACATAAACAACATCATTTTCTAAATGACCTACCAATTGACCTCATGTACTACACATATGTCTGAAAAAATACACCAAAATTTTCTCTAATTGACCTTTCATACCTCTTTGGCATACCTATTACACACCAAGGTGCAATTGCTAGTAATAATTTTATATATGTATTTAACGTGTAAAAATGTGCTCATTATTAAAATCTTGGCCATAATTTTCATTTTAATAAACATACTCTAAAACCTTCGTCAAGACCTTATTTTCAATCATATCCCACCAAAATGGAGAAGTGAGTCGAAACCTTATTTTCAGGCATAGCCACTAAAATGGAGAAGTGAAAGTCAAAACCTTATTTTCAAGGCAGCTTGCCAAAATGGAGAAGTGAAAGCGCGACACTTGATTTAGGGTTGCAACCTTTGCCCATTTTTTCACATCAGACACAATTTGTGCAGAATCTTGTGGTAAGTCACTTTCCATGGTTTTAGTTAATTTTACTTTTCAAATCTATCTATGGTCAAGCCATTTTTTATTGTGTTAGGTGAATTTACTATATTGTCCAAGCTTATTTTGAAACCATGGATTCATAACAAGGCTTTTCTGTGTTCAAGGGGATAATCTTCCATTCGTCAAGTGGAAATTGTAACCTCAAATTGTCAAGATTCATAAATTAGGGCCCTAAGAAATGTCATTTCAAATTAAACTAAATAGATTATAAACACTAGCACGTTAAAGTGTTAATTGATGTGTCAAAGAAGAAAACCAAAAACCTGGCATATGATCTCACTGATATACAAATATAGAATAGACCTACAAATTAACAACAATCCATCATAAGAAAGAAATTACAATGCATTTCCCTTCTCCAAATCCTAAATTTTAACTTAATCTTCCACACACAACCCATTGCCCCATAGACAAATCTTCATTAGGAAATGTATAGTGAATCATCAGACATCCAAAACAATTGCCAAATAAATGAGGATGAAATAGAATTGCTTTGAAACAAAGAGACAAACATATTATAGTGCAACCAAAAAATATTATGAGATAATAAGACAACAATTCCAACTACTCCATGTATGTCAATCACAACAGATTTTAAAAAGAAAATATAGAGCCTTGTGATGCTCCTATCAAACTGTCAATGCTACAAGGATAAATTTGTCTATTTCTCAAGCCCACTTAGATAACCATTTAGATTTGTAAGTTTTTCTTTTTGATCACTTCATTAGTATAGATTAATGTGTCTTAGTGTGTTTAGTGTGGTCTATATGAACATGTGAACAACATGTGTTCATCTGTCTTATAGTTCATAATGTAACGCCCCGCCATGCAACCCTAGAGGAAGTTGCAATTAACTACTCAAACGTACTATTTTTTTTGTTTAGTACAATTAACATGCAAGATCACTATCCATTGCCAACAACCTCTAAGGTTACGAGACTGAGATTACTTAAAACCAAAACAAGAAATATGAATTGAAAACATCACATTTAATTACTTAATAAATTAAGAATACAAACATTCCATACATGATAAAATTACATCAAAGAAAAAGAGATACCACATGTTTTCAATTAACAATCATTTACAATACGATTACAACACTCATTCCCCAAATGAGGTAAATCCAATAAACAAGGTTACAAATTACATCTTCCACCTCAATACAATGAGGGGTAATAAAATTACAATAATAACTGGAAAGAATAAAGCATGAAAGAAACTGGATCCCATGAGCTCTCCAACTGGAAATCTCATCCACACGAACAAGAAGATGACTCAACGGATTAAGGTGCACATTCCACCCAACCATGTGATACCCGAAGGCTCACCTCCCTATGCTAGGAGATAGTAACAAGGAATTCTATACAAGACCATCTACCTCTAGACACAGGCTAAAACATAACTGAACCAACCAATCACATGAACCATACAACCATAAGAATAACACAAGTACAACTATAACATCACTGACATAGGTCACATTGCTTCCATAAATAAAACAAATCGAGTAAGATAAGAAAACCATACACATAAAACCAAATACCAACTATTGTCATAGAAAGATTGTCATCACACAGCTCATCATGGGATATCCTCTAGGAATCTTCCTAGGCTTCGGCCCCCACTATGAGTTGTCCTAGTGGCCTCTACAGAATCCCGACACCCATGCTCACTCATGCGGAATCAAATACCTCTCATAAAGACAAGATAGATGACCTTTCCATTCCAGGCATTCCCGTCCCATGCCAAGTCTATACAAGCCCTTGCGTCCATGGGTGAGGCTCAATTATCTTAATTAGTGTGAAATACTACCTAACTTCTAAGTACATTGATTTAGTTATCACTTGATTAAACCACTTTTGATGGTTTCCTAGTTTACCTCTTTGGGATTTGGCCCCTAACAAAATCCACTCTTCTACTTGACAACATACCAAATAAAAACAATCACCAAAGGAATCCCAAGCGCATACCAACAAGATAAAACCACTCCAACTCTAGGAGGAACACAAAATGAAATCTCACTCCAAACATTGAAGACAACAAAATTCAAAACCCTCTTCGAACACTGGAGGCAACAAAGGTCAAAACTCTCTCCAAATACTGGAGGCTACAAAGGTCAAAACCCTCTCCAAACATTAGAGGCAACAAAACACATAATCCACTCCTTCCATAGGAGACACAAACCATCCTCGTTCGTGAAAACTGGGTAAAACAACAAGATACAACTATACGCCCTACCCAAGGCAATACAACGGTTGCCTAACACATTACGACAACCCTCAAAATAAAAAGACAACTCAATCTGGAAGACTCCATAACACTACTCTATTTGTCCATCAACACGAAAGAGGGAGATTACATAAAGAAAGGCAATTTGACGATTTAATCACCTACTTTAGGATTTCCTAAATCCTAGCCAACCAATGACATATTGTATATAACCAAGTACAAATAATTAAAATTGTTTGCAACTACTCCAGGGTAATTAAAAATTACATTTGCAAAATTGAAGAATTTAAACTAATATTTTATCTCCCTATTTCTCTAATTACACAAAATAATAAAAGTCCACTTTTAAATAAAAGCATTTGATTATAAAATCCACTTTATTGCAACTACAATAATGGAATGATCACCTTAAAATTAACTATATTTAAATACACACATATATTAAATATATATATATATATATATATAAGTATATACTTAATGTATATAAAAATTTATATATATATTTAAATATACAATTATTATTTAAATATTTATATTTAAAAACAACCAATCAAATTATTTTAAAAATACCCAATATATATATGTAAATAATTATTAAATTTTTATTTAAATATTAAAATAATATATATACATATAATATATATATATATAATATAATATAATATATATATAATATATATATAATATTTAATACTTAATAAAAAAATTTTAAAAAAAAAACAAACGTAACAAAGGCCACGGGCCCCTCCCAAAGGGAGAGGCCAGGCTACTACGCAGCCTCCCCCATATGGGGGTGCGTTGTGTGAGCAATGTCGTTGCCCGTGAAGGCAGCGGCGTTGCTTCCACAGCACCTCCCATGGGGCAGCTATGGGAGCAGGGCCCCGACCTCTCCATAACAAAACTTTTGTTAATAATTTTTTTTTTTATAAAAAACTTTCTCAACAAAGAAAAACAGAGAAACCAAAGCTCTGTTTTCTAGTTCAGGGTTTTCTTCAACATAAAAATAAAAAATTCCCAGCCTAAAATTTAATACAAATATATATAACATATATATATACAATATATATATATATATATAAATGCATATATATACAACATATATATATATGTATATATATACAACATATATATATATATGTATATATATGTATATATATATATATACAAATTTCCATTGTTAACAATGAAGTTGTGCAAATTTTTCCTCCAAAACAAAATACACAGCACAATCATTTGCAAACACAAATTCTAAATTTCTAACTCATAACAAAAATTCTTTTTGTTCATCTTTCTATTTTCATTGTTTGAATCTTTCTTTGTTTTCTTTCCCACGATTTCAACAGAGGTTTTTGCAAGTTTTAAATTGAGATTTGACATGAGTTTTCCTTGCAATTCACACAGAATTTAAAAAAAAATTCAACAGCATAATAAAATTTGAAAAACTCTTTCAAAATAAAAACAAAATCATAGAGAGAAACCTGGTTTTTTCTCCAAAGCTTGAAGGATTCCAATGATGCTTCCAAATCTTATTTTGTTTTCCAGCTCACCCAAGAAATCCAAACTTCTTCTTCAAATCCAAAACAAAGCTACAACAAATCCTTTCTCCAACAAATTGAAAAATTCCAACATTCCAAATGAAATTGCCTTTGCTCTCATAGAGTTTCCCCAAATCTAGTCAAACCCCTAAAATATCCCATCCACCAAATTTATTGCAAATTTGGAAATATTTTCATTTTTAAAAAATTTAAAACAAAATTGCTTTCCAAATGGAATTTCATGCATTTAAAATTTTCTTTTTACAAAAAGAATTCAAAATTTTGAAAAGAAATTCTTTTACATATTAATTTTCAAAAAGTGCAATTTAAAACATGATTTTCATTTTTATTTTAGTTTAAATCTAAATATCCAATAATGCCAAAACAACTAACTTAATTCAATTTATCACCATTAACTTAATTAATCAATAAACTAAATCTAATCCAAGATTATATTATTTTATTAATTAAATTAAATTAATCAATCAAGTAACTAACATTTCAACATTGCAACCAGATATAATTAATCATCATTTTAACTACACCCACCATTTAATAACCTTTATAATTTGAAATTAAATAAAAAAACCAAGGTGAAATGGACAATAGTAAAACAACTAAACCTGACTACAACCTGACGACACACTATGACTAGGGTGATGACTTAGCACGAAAAACCTAGCTACTATCTCCCAATCGATTACCGCTAGTCAATAGACACACTCGAACCTATGGAATCAGGTGGAGTCGATGTCCTGTACCTGTCAACCTGCAAACAAAGAGTATATTGAACATGCATATATATGATATAATAAAACACACCCTAAAGAGGAGATCTCGAAATTGTAGGGCGCTCGCAAGTGAGTGATACAATTCCGTTCCCTTCACCAATACAGACTTTCTAACTATCGAGTCTAATATCAACAATATAATCAAAAGCATAAGCATCATTAATTGCATATCTGCTAAGCTAATTAAAACATGCCATAATGATAACATCAAAGTAAAATTCCATCACAACAAAATATAACATACGCATCCCTTAACAGTTACGATTAAATAGAGCTAAGTACCATAGTCAAGGTGCTAACAGAAATAAAGCATACATAAAAGAACACTGTTTGATCAAAAAGAGAAAAATGGAGGGGTGCTACACATAACCCTATATTGTGGTTCATTTTCTTCAATAGACTTTGGCAGGTAGTTGTAACTTCAAACTTCCTATCACACTTCTAAACTTGTGTGGTTGTTTCTAACCAAGCTTTCTTCCAAACATCCCTACCATGCACAACTATGCATTTATTGGAGGTCAAGTTCAAGAACTACACAGAAGATACTACATTTTTGACATGGCCTTTAATAGTAGGTGTTGACATCTAATTCCCAAAAAGTTTAAAATAGGTGACCAAAGCAAATGGTTATCTCCATTTGCACTCTCCACTGTCTGCAAGCTCCATCCCTACACCAACTTGTGCATTGATACTTGCAGCCTTAATTTTGTTCATTTTGATTAAGAAATCCTTGGTTCCCCTAAAACCTTGTATTCTCATTATATAATATATATTAATCTATCTCTGCAAGCACTATTTTGTATGTTTGAGTGATAATTCAAAATGAACCATACACTGAAGCAAGTCCAATGTTAATTGTAAAAATATCACTAGCATTCCCACTCTTGAGTATTCTAGATTTCTCCCTTTGCTTTTTTCATGTAATAATCATCCAATACTTGACCTAATATATATATGTATTGCTGGGTTTGGCCATCATATATATATATATATATATATATATATATTTCAGATTTTTAGTTTTTAATTTTAGCATAAATATATACTAGCAGGATTTTGATAAGTGTCCTAGTTGCATTAGCATTGTGAAAACTTAGAAGTAGTATATGATTATGATTCTACTTCTGGAAATTAGAATTTGCTTGGATTGAATGGGCCTTGGTTTGGAAACTCTGAGAGGGCCTCAAAGATTATACATTTAGTGAATAATTCTTAGTTGTCCATCACATGGACTACAAGAAGGAAGGATTGATGAACAAGGTTGATGAGGAACAAATGACTCCCCTTGTCAAGTGAGAAAATGGGAGGATGCATGTAACTTGGAAGCTGCTTGTAGAGGGTGATGTTGTCTCAAAATTGATCACCATATAATTACATTTATTTTGATATCTTATGTTGTATCGTAAGTGTGCAATTTATTTAGGGATTAATGGCTTCATATATATCATCTGCTCAATCTCCTTTTGGTTTTATTCTATTTAGGCCCTAGGGTATTTGTTTGTTGGATTCAACAATGCATTCTATAGGAGGTTTAATTACTAGATTCTTTGTCTCCTTTCCAAACTTGAAGTTGACTTTGGATGCTAGGGACTTAGGAGAGCTTCATCTTTCCATAGAGAGACATACCAATTCTGTTGTGGATTGGATAGGATAACCTTAACACCATATACTTTCCTTTACAAAATCACAACATTTTTTTATGGCTTATTCTTTATAGCAGAGTCTTATTTTCATGCAAATAACTTTTTTTATTAATTATTAGCATAAGCATTTTTTTCATGGAATATTAGGGGTCCATAACATGAATAAACCATGATTTCATTTGTTGTCGGTTGCTTGTGCCCTATTAATGGAAGAGGAAAACCTTGATAACTTCTTAGACACTAAGAACATTTTAATACAAATGAGAACCTATTTTTAAGTATAGGTGAGTAATATTGACTATTATTTGTTCTTTTATTCTTTTGAATGCCTCCTCTTCCCCCTCCCTAATTCTATTATTCTTTCCTTTATCAAATACCTTTTTTCTTTCTTTGTAGGATGATTATCTTGATTGCTTTGGTGATCCACAGACTATCAGGAAGGTGAGGAAATTCTCTAATCTAATCTAGCTCAAATATGGTTGCTTAAGTTGCTAATGACATTTTTTAAGATAAAAAATTTCTCATGTAGGTTAAGTTGCTAAAGTGTTCTATGGGGATGTGTCACCTATCCTTGGGGGCCATCTTGAATGACCCAAACTTTTCTACTTTTATTTGAACCCTTTCTCACATCGTAGAGAAATTTAACGATTTGTTTTACATCCTTGGGACATTACTCTTTTTAATCTTGTGTGAGTGGGGGAGTCAGTATTTGGTATATCTATATTATGAAGTATCTCTTAATATTTTTAAATTGCTTATAAAAGGATTAGATGAGTTTAATTATTGCTACAGTTGAATCTAATACATGATCTTGTATTGTAATATTCTTGTGTGGTCCTCTCTTGATTTGATTGCCAACAATCCAAAATACCTATCTAAATTTTTTTTGGTTGTAATGAAATGTGTTTTAAGAATTTCTATGTTAATCACAGACTTACTATTCTATTTTTGGAGTTGGTACATGCAGATAGGAACAAACATTGAAGACTTTAAATGCTCCTAGCTTGTAGTGCAAGCTCTTGAATGGGAAAATGAGAGACAAATTCAAAGACTATATGTATGCAGATAAGTCCATTTTCATTTGTGACTATCTATGTAATTTTGCACTAGCTGCTTGTTGACTAACAATGATTATGTTCTTTTTTAGGCTAATTATGGAAAAGAAGATCCATCTTGTATTGCAGAAGTTAAGGATTTATATAGAGAACTTGGAATCAAGGTCTATTTATTCTTTTCTTTTCATTATGAGATGTTAAAAGTGATTTTATCTTTTCAAAGTTTCCACTATCAAGTTTTCATGGGATTATCTATCATTTTATAATTTTGATGGAACATATGTGTGCCAAGTTATGACTCCCAAGCTTCATTGAAATAGTTAATAGGGTAGTGATAGAGATTATTGGGTATCATGATATAGGAATGTTAATCTCAATATATGTTTGGAACCCTAGGAAGGAAATAAAAGTAGTAGACCCTTATATGTTGTGCATAGCAGATCAAAACAACTGTCAAAGCAATCAAAAGAGACAAGGACATGGTAGTCATAGTGTATAAGAGCGAATTTTCACCCCATGTGCAAATCCACTTTTTTCCTCTATCCACTTTAGAAAACCAAGTTTGGAGTCTTAATTCCACCTAAGCCCGTTGCTTGCAACACACTTGGCACTTGTTCTAAGCGTCGGTGGAGGAATTTCTATCGAGGACACTCACTCAGCGTGCAGACGTACGTACAACACACTTACGTACTTGATAGATTCTCGTGTCTGGAGCCTGCAGAGGCATTAGACTTCCCATTGGGGGTCAATTTGTAACGCTCTCCTTGACCGACTGACCTGAATATGCCCGTTTTCTTCCTCATTCCTTCATATTCATTCCTTGGACTTGCATTTGGGGGTTGGAAGATCTCTTCACCACTTCTAGACTTCATTCACAAGCTCTTCACATCTTCTTCCAAGCATTGAGCTCACCCTTGGCAACTCTAAGCATCCTTGCAAAACACTTTACACTTCACAGCAACAACATCAACACTCCACCATGTCAGTAGAGCAAGTGCGGAACAAAACACCATTGCAACAGAGGCTTGAGTTCCTCTCATTTTCTCCCCCATTAGCCTTGAGTGCTCTTGGTGGAGGTGGTAAGATTTCAATCCTCTCCTCTATTACTTGGTTGAGTAGCATAACACTATTTTGTAGTGCTTTAGTGCTCTTTACTTCATTTCTATCTATATGGCTGTTTGTGGAGGTGGGAACACCAAAATGAGGTCTGACTAAGGCAGGCCCCTATACAACACCAACAATTTATCTCTTCCTCTTGTGTGTAGGCTTTGAATGCATTCGTTTGGTGGAAGCTTCATCATCAGCATGGTTGTAAGTATCTCCTTCCTTTTTTCTCCTTATCTTTATCAATTCTACTACTTTATCACATTATGTTGTTTTCATATATTTTGTAAGTTCTTAGCAATTAAATAGAAGTAGTCTCTTAGTTGTTTTCCAAGATAAACTCACTTTCTAATCCCTACGAGATGCTAGCGTGCCTCTGGGATGCTAGTGTGCCGTGTTGTTGCCCACTTTCTGCGCTAATGTCCTTTGGCCAAGAGCCCATCAGTTTGTCCAAAAAATCTCTATGACCTGCTCTTTCAGAATTTGAAACTTCCATTGTTGTTCCATTGAGGTAATGTAGGGAAGTTATCCCTATGAGGATCTTTGAACAAAGAGAACTCATGAGTAGCGAATCCCTCTATATCACATTTTGGTGAACCCGATGTGAAGAACAGTGTTCTTCGAAAAAACTAGGAATTTATTTACCCCTACTTGGCAGGGTCATAACTTTTGACTCGGTGCTCGAATTTTAGAACTGTTTACACCGTTGGAAAGGTCTCCTAGAGAACTTGTTTAGTCCCTAAAATACAAGTGCCTTTAGCAATCAAATTTTAAGGACTGACAGAATTTTCGACCTCAAATTCCACTTCGGAGACCTCTGAAAGTACAATTTACTAGAACATAGAAAATACCGAAAAAATAGTAATGGATTTAATATCTTATTTTATTAATTTTGTATCTAGTTTTGTTCAAAATGTTAATGATATTCCATTTAATGCATGTGATGGTGACTTGAATTTTCCCATGTCACTTGGTATCTTTGATCCTTCTCATGAGATTCCTCTTTCTTCAAAGGAGATCTTATTGCAAGAAGACAAAATCATTGATACCTTTCTTAACATGACTCCACCTTCTCTTCATTCCAATGCACTCTTTATCTAAGATGGTTGCTCTTCTGTATCACAGGGTAAGGTGAATGCATATTTTAATGTTCTTGGTGTTCATCCTCCTTCTAAGGAAGATGGTATCACTTATGTTAAGGAGGTTAGTGTTGGTAGTCCTATCAAGAAGGGAAATGGAAATCCTGTAGAAGAGTGTGATCCCCCTTGCTTGAATAACGATCTCTATGGAGACCCTCCTCCTTTTTCTTCTACCTCTGTCTCTTCTTCTTGTGAGCAGTAAAAATTTTCTCCACAAGAGAAAGGTTTGATTCCTACTGCTCATTCTTTATCTAAGCAAGAGCGTATCTTGTTGCGGCTTCTAAAATCCCACTTGATTACTCTTCCTTCTCCTACACGCAATTTTTTTTTGTAAGCATAAAGATTCTTTCTGCGCATACCATCGAGTGCTTGGGAATTCCACTAGTGAATGTAAGGCCTTGAAGGATAAGATACAAAATCTTCATGATTTAGGTGCCATCAAACTACCATTTGATTGATGCACCTATCTTTACTTTGCATGACAAGTGATATCGAGGTTTACCTCTATCCTATCCAAAGTATTTTGCATAGTTCTCCCCTATATGTTGGGGGCAGTGATAACTTGTTACATAGATGTGTGTCCTTCTTAAAGACCCCTCTCTTTGCCATGTCTTTCAATTGAAGCATCCCTTGAGTGGACCCCCTCTTCTGTTTTGAAGGGTTCCCAAGGGACCTCCTTGAAATCATTTCTTTTGAATGGACTCTTCACGTCTAGCTTGGGGACAGCTTGACTAGATCTCACCTTTCAAATAGCCTGTCCCTTGAGTGGATCCCTCTTCTTACACCAGGTTCCCGGGGGACCCCTTTGTAAGTTTTATGATCTATGTGACCGGCCGCTTTTAGACATGTTCTATCTAAGGGTAGACATGTCACCACTTTTAGATGCGTCCTGTCTATGGGTAGACGTATCGATGCTTTAGACATGTTCTATCTGGAGGTAGACATTTCACCACTTTTAGATGCGTCCTATCTATGGGTAGACATATCAACAATTTTTTAGATACGTCCTATTTGTGGGTAGACATATCGACACTTTAGACATGTTCTATCTATGGGTAGACATGTCGACACTTTTTTAGATGCATTCTATCTATGTGTAGATGTATCAACACTTTTTTACATGGATTCTATCTACGGGTAGATGTATCGATGCTTTCAAAATTCTTTATCTGCGAGTAGACATGCCACTACTTCTCGACTCTGTAAAGTCTCCTTCCTTGAGGTTTCTTTCATGTGAGAATTATTGAAGGATACCTTCCTTGCAGGTCTACGGGCTTGTAAGGCACTTTTTGGTGATACGGGTTTCCTCCTTGAGCGGGGTTTGCTTTTATCACCTTCTTTTGTGGCGTAGGTTCTACTCTTGAGCGGGTTTTACTTTCACCATGTGCTTTTCGGTGATACGGGTTTCCTCCTTGAGCGGGGTTTTCTTTTATCACCTTCTTTTGTGGTGTGGGTTCTACTCCTGAGCAGGTTTTACTTTTATCACCTTCCTTGTGGTGCAGGTTCTACTCTTGAGCGGGTTTTTCTTTCACCACACGCTTTATCTCTCTCTTCTCTCTTGTATATACCAGAGCAAATATTTGTATATTCTTCATCCTGAGTAAATGCTCCTCTTTCTTCATCTCAAAGTTCTTCTATGTATTGTTTGGGGACAGCGCATAGTACTGAGACAACCTTTTACATTGAGGTCTCTTTCAATTGGTTGATTCAAATCCTTTAGCTTTTTATGCTCTAATGTTGCTATCTGTTCCAGGTTCTTCTTGTCTAATGTATTATCTACTTCCTAGATGGTTTAGGTAAACATTTCTAACCTTAATCTTTCTTGATCTACTTTACCGAGCACTCATCAGTATTCATGCTCACTAAAGTGGGGCCAAAATGTATAAGAGTGAATTTGCACCCCATGTGCAAATCCCATTTTTTCCTTTATCCACTTTAGAAAACCAAGTTTGGAGGCTTAATTCCACCTAAGCCCACCGCTTGCAACACACTTGGCACCTCTTCTAAGCATCGGTAAAGGCATTTCTGTTGAGGACGCCTGCGCGACGTGCAAATTTCCACTTGGCGCGCTTATGTTCTTGAAAGATTCCCATGTTTGGAGCCTACAGAGGCATTACACTTCCCATTGGGGGTCAATTTGTAACACCCTCCTTGGACGACCGACCCGAATATATCCATTTTATTCCTCATTCCTTCATATTCAATCCTTGGACTTGCATTTGGGGGTTGGAAGATCTCTTCACCACTTCTGGATTTCATTCACAAGCTCTCCACATCTTCTTCCAAGCATTGAGCTCACCCTTGGCAGCTCTAAGCATCCTTACAAAACACTTTACACTTCAGAGGAGCAACATCAACACTCCACCACGTCAGTAGAGCAAGTGTGGAACAAAACACCATTGCAGCAGAGGCTTGAGTTCCTCTCATTTTCTCCCCCATTAGCCTTGAGTGCTCTTGGTGGAGGTGGTAAGCTTTCATTCCTCTCCTCTATTACTTGGTTGATTAGCATAACACTGTTTTGTAGTGCTCTAGTGATCTTTACTTCATTTCTATCTATCTGGCTATCCATGGAGGTGGGAACACCAAAACAGGGTCTAACTGAGGTAGGCCCCTATACAACCCCAACAATTTCTCTCTTCCTCTTGTGTGCGGGTTTTTAAGACATTCATTTGGTGGAAGCTTCATCATCCACATGATTGTAAGTATCTCCTTCCTTTCTTCTCCTTATCTTTGTGAATTCTACTACTTTATCACATTTTGTCGTTTTCATATATTCTGTAAGTTCTTAGCAATCGGATAGAAGTAGTCACTTAGCTATTTTTTGAGATAAACTCACTTTTTTGCCCCTATGAGATGCCAATGCACCTCTGGGATGCCAACATGTCATTCTGTCATCCGCTTTCTATGCTAACGTCCTTTGGCTGAGAGCCTATCAGTTTTTCTAGAAAATATTGGTGACCTACTCTTTTGGAATCCAAAACTTTCTTTGTTGTTCCATTGAGGTAATATAGGGTAGTTCGCCTCGTGAGGATCTCTGAACGAAGAGAATTCGTGAGTAGCGAATCCCCCTATATTAAACATAGACATGAAGTCATAGTATAGTCCTATGAAATGTGAGACAATCTTAGTCAAATATATAGGTGAACTATGGGATTCATAAGTAATAAAGTCATGACCATTAGGGCAATGCAACAAAGTGAACTGTGCAAAGACCTAGTTGAGGGTAGACTCTCATCATGCCAATGATCATTTCAAAGTGACACTTCTTGCAAGGGCTAACGATAGCAGTCATCATAGATTTGAATAGAAGTGATTTAAACCATCAAAGGGAAACCACTGAGGCTTTCACAATGACAACAAATACACATATGGGGTTTTTCTATATATAATGATTTCCAAAATATTGTCAAAAGGGACTCATGAAAACATAGTCCTGAGTAATATGATGGGTCTGCCATGACTATAGTGGGATCAAGAAGACATTGATCCTTAATACATACACCCTCAGATATGTACTAGCAACATAAATTTCATAAAGGATGAGAGAATGGTGTTTCACAAAAGGAGGAGCTATAGTTGGCTTTTAAGCCAAATCACTAGGCACTGTCATGCGAAGTTGAGTATGCTGAGAAGATTAACTTGTGAGGAGTTGAAAGAAAAGAAGTTAATTTTAGAGGATGCTATGAATGTTAAGGCAACTAATGGGAAGACCATATTAAGGAAACAAAGGAATTGGAGAGGCTATATGTACATCTAACTTCTTTCGAGTGAACATTAAAAGGGTGTCTGTGTTAGAGGATCAAGAATAGTACATTGACTATAGACTTAAAGGCAGAGAAAAGGACATTATTCTATTCAAGAATAGACACTATATTAGAAGGAAAAAATTGGTCCATTTGTGGATAACTACATAGAGCTTCAATTTATAAGACTTGGGGAATAATCTACAACCTTGGGTGAATCAAGATCATCATAAATGTTCTCATTCAAGGATAGTGGACTGTGTGAACAAGACCATTCATGATCAAAGGAGAATCTGAAATTGTATATGTGTAGGTTGTAAGGGTTTCAAGAGCATTATGCCCAATGGAAAATCAAAGGTCAAAGAATCTAGTCAAGTTGCAAGAAGAATGCACTTTTTCTATGAAAAAGGACAAGATTCATACATGTCACGACCACTTTATAGTTGAAACTCATAAGGAAACTTAACAAAAAGACATTGGTTGTACATTAAATGGTCTTGAGGATAGTTCATAGAAGATGGAAGTAAGCCAACATAGTAAAAAGACAATGAGCAGTCTTGAGTAAGGTTGGCTAAAAAATGATGGGTGGCTATGAATAGTGAACTAGGTAATAGCCTTTGTTTTCCAAGAGGATAGAGCAATAAGTGATGATTGGGACTTTGCAAAGAGTGAAGAGAGAATACCTTATCACAAAGGATCAAGTATCAAAATGATAGAGTTTTGAACAAGTTCTTTACCATTTTCAAATCACCTAAACTTGAATAAGCAGGTATCTTGAATATTGAAGAAAGAGTGAGAATAAAGATGACATGAATAGAGGTCGAAATATCATAGCAATATGCCACAATATTTAATGACAGTCAATTATACAACATACATAATGATAGTTTACAATACATGGACATTGAGCAAAAATGTCAGATAATAGTGCTACAAGTCAAGCATTTAAAGGACAATAGTTTGATCATTGATAGTAGATTTCAAATACTATGATAATTTCTTGAAGAATGGAAGTAATATAAATCATGCTTTAACATGATAGTTCCTAGCAAAGTGATGGTCACAAAGGCTACAGAGCAAATGGTCATGAGAACACATAGATAATTCATGAAATACAAACTAATGGTTTTCTAATAGAAGAGAGTGGTCTCCATCTTCATTTGTGAGTGTTTAAGTGTGGTGAATAGTCATAACATTCATATAGTGGATGGTTATGTCACATTTAAAGGAAAATATCTCCAGGTAAATTTAGATGTGCTCCATCTTCCCACACTAAAATGGAATCATATAGGGCTACATACCATGCTAGTGGATAGTGCATGAAGGTAGTCAATTATGACTTGGAGAGGACAACAAGTTGAGGAAAGGAGTAAACAGTTGAGCATCATGGAGAGAAGATTTAGGATTACTTGGAGAGGAGCATCCAACATGCATAATGAAAGGACAACTAAAAGGTGTGGAGAGGGTAGTCCTTTATTCTGTGTAAAGGATTTTCAATTCTAAATTGAAGAGCTATGAGGCTTACTAATAATCTCAAGTTGGGAAACATATTCTCATTAGCAAGGATATATTAGTCTCTAGTTGACCTCCACCCTCATGCTCTTGTTTCAATTCAGTTTCTTCCCAACCCTAAAAATAACAAACTAATAAATGGTAAGCATTGAAATCATGGAACAAAAAACTACAAGAGACAGAGCAAGCATACAACATTAAAATTGTGACTTGCAGTAGTAAAAGAAAAGAAGTAGTAGGCAGTTTGATATACAATCAAAGGGAATTTTATGAGGCCACCTTAAGGAAGCAAATTAAAAATAAAATAAAATCATGCTTCAAATTCCATTTAAATGTTCAATTGTATAGTAGATGTCATCCTACTTTGTTTGAGAACTCTTACTGAATTCCCAAAAATAGGAGTTCCCAAATGACACCAATAGATATTATAAATAGAAATCAAACAACAATATTTTCATATAAAAACAACAAGAGTTGATTCATAGGCCCTATGAAAATCTCTAACTTTTTGGCTCCCCTTTGATACTTTTCTGCATACTTACAAATTACATCTCCATGATTAATATGGACTAGAAGGGTTGAAAGGGCACATGTTAGTCTTTTCCATTTATTGGGCAATAAAGAATCTAAAGTGACTGAAAGAATCAAATGTAGCTCTTTACTCTAGATGCTTTATTTTCATTCAGTTATTAATATATCCAGATATAAACCATGATGACTTAAATTAGAACTAGAAGAAATCTCATGAAAATTACAAGAAGAGATCAGTGATTAGATGAATCATGGAAATGAAACCAACTCCATAAGGCACAACAAACAAAATATGCAATGTAAATGAGAATACAGACCTTTAAAGGAGTTGTCATGGATAAAGAATCATCCTCCCTTAGATCTCTTGTGAGAATTCTTGAAAGCTCTTCAGTTATCCACAATATCCACATGCTATGAGCTCTGATACAAAGATTGTGCATATTTCTTCTTAGTTTATTCAATTTGGTGCTATTATTTTTATCCTGCGATTCAAGCTTCAAACTGGCCCCTTTCATTAGTATTTGTCTTCCAAAAGTATCTAGAAGAGGGTATCCAAAATTAGTACTGGAATATCTGAAAGTTGAAGATCCTTTCATTGAAACTAAAGCTTTGTTCTTGATAAACTAGAGCTGAGACGAGCCAAGAACTAGTGGAAGGGAAGTTGAATGAAAACTAAGAGATACTAAAAGAATTCTTAAGAAAAGTGCCCTTTCCACTATAACTGTTAGTTCTAGTGTCTCCTTATTCATTTTTTCTAGCATCTCCTCATTTTTCATTTCTTGATAGAGAGCTTCTAAAAGATGTACAAGATGTTCTTCAATCTCAACAATCAATGTTGGGATAAAATGGAAGCATTGCACTTACAAATAAGGTGCTAAATCATTTATCCTTGAAGGATATTTATGTGCATGAAGAAAACTTAGGAGGTCTTCTAGAATATTCTTGGACCCCTCATCTATGGTATCTTTTATTTGACTAACCTCAGTTCCAAAATAAGCGTTAAGGAAACCAAAACAGTCTTCATTATTTGTGATCATAAGTCTAAAACTCAACCTAGGTAAATTGACAATTTTTAGGCCCCCTCTCTTGACAAGCCAACCCTCACTAGTAGTTAATTTGTGCAAATGGGTTTCAACATATTTGTAACTTGATAGAGATGTAATTATGGATTTAAGGCATTTACCAACCTTAGCTCTCTCATGTAGATTTGCAAATCCATCAGCTTTTATTTGTTTCAGATTGTTTTGAGTGATTCAAAACAATCTCACACACGCATTGCCAGTCATTTCAAAACTAGACCCAAATGAATAAGATTTTCATGGTGTAGCATGTAGGTGAGTCGTATCCAGTAAATAGGAAACAAAGGTGCAATTTGATGGCATGCCATCAACTTGAAATTGAGGTAATCCTATACAACTCAAAGAGCCTTCCTTGTTTTTGGCATAATATTTGTATGAAGGTAAGTTTCTACTAAAAACTTCATTGCTACTCAGGAATTTTTGCTATGCCAAATCTGTCAAAAATGATAGTCTTGGATATCCCATTTTCATAGATAATTTTTCTCTCATGAAGGAATCTTTCCATTTGTCGACATTCAATGTCTTTGGGGATTAGATTTTCATCCCTCCTCATTTTAGAAGACATAAATCTTGCATTTTGTTGATTTGGAAAAACATTCAAACTTCTTTCTTTTGGCATGGACACATGCAACATGAAAAGGACACCTTCATTGAAAAGAAATGTGGTTACAGAGATGGGTCAGTGTGCTTTAAGTAAGTCAGTTGGAGTTAATAAGAAGTCTTCCAATCAATTTGGACTAGAGTTTCATGAGGTTTTTGTAGGTGGGAATATTTTAGACCTTGCTCTAGGAAAGAAAATCCCTAGTTTGGAAGCATATTTTCAATGTGAAGTTAACACTTCAAGCAATGGATTTGCAAAAGGTGTGGTAGAAATCCCAGAGATGCAAGGGTTGACAGAGTCTTGCTACAAGTTTTCCTCAACAATAAATATTGTTGATTCAACTGGTTATGATAATCCATTTCCAAGCACAAGATTAGGACCCTCCATGATATAGAAATGTTGCAGGAATTCAAAAGATCAAGTCATTGTTTCTCCTCTAAAGATCAAAATTTTAGCTTGGGGAAGACTAATGCAATGGAAGAAAAGGGTTTAGAGTGCCAAATAATTGGAGGTGGAAAATATTCCCTTGTGAAAAGGGGTATGAAAGCTATGGAGTCTTACAATGCTCTTCACTCATTCACTCCAACACCTAATCAAATGTTGAAGTGAAAAAAATACACACCATCAGATGCTCGATGGACTCATCTTTCCACAGATTCTAGTGACCACTCAAGAAACTCCATTGAATGTTAGGGGAGGGGATATCCATCAGAGATTGATTATTTAGGTTCATTGACCCCTGTAGGTGGAATGTTATTTGACAGAACTGTCACAAATTCCATGGAGATAGACTCCAACATGTTTACAAAGCAAGTTCAAATGAACAAAGAGAATACTGGATGTTTTCCAATTGAAGAGGAGAGCTTGGTTGAGGAGGAGAGTATGGATCATCATACTACAATGAATAATCTTGGAAAAATATTTGGCTCATTGACTAAGAATGGTGTTCTGAGCACCAAGAATATTCTAACAGATTGCAGCCTAGCAAAACAAAATTCACTCTTAACTACTCCTCTAGGGGGAAGGTTTTGTGAAAGCATCTGCACAAACTCCATGGAAAGAAGACCAAATCTATTCAAAAATCAAGCTTTGGTGAGCCCAAAATATTTTAATTCTTCAAATCTTGAAGAGCATGCTCGTGGAAAGGAGAATATAAATGAGTTGCAAAAAAGATATGGTTCATCAATCATAAAGGAGTCAAGAACACCCAATGTAAGAGTTGGGAGCAACCTTGTGATTCATGCTTCACCAAGGATCAGCCAAAAACCAAGCAACATATTGTGCAATGTGAAATCTTTTATTCCACTAGTTTAGCAGAAACAGGCAACAACATCAATTATGACAGGTAAATTCTTGTTTGTATTTGAGAAAATTTCAAAATAGTATGATTCTTGCATTGAAACCTTGAAATCATTTAACTTCCACTTACATTTCCCTTGTTTTTGTGTTTTCCTATATTGATTACTCTTCTACTGGAACCTTGGTATGACCCACTTTTACCTTATTTAACTCCTACTTGACTTTTACTATATTTTTTTCCTTCTCATATTGATACATCAGATTTGTATCATCTTAGTGGTCATATGGTGTGTTATGAGGATGGTGCTCAATTTACCCATGTGGAACCATGTGGTAGTAGTGACATCTAGCATCCCCCATCATGGATTGGACCATTTGCAAGTCCCATAGTCATACCCAGACTTGTATCTTATATCTTTAGCCAATTTATAGTAGCAGCATGTTGTCTTCTAAGTATTGGCTTATGAATTTTTTTTGTATTTGCATCAATTTCCTTTATCAAAGCTGACTGGGACTTTTGGTTGCCAATAAGTTTCCTTTTTTTAATGTAAATCTGATAGTCACATTGTTGCACACTTCAAATTTTAAGAGTGAACTAAGTGTCCCTCAAATGCTAGGGCAATTCTGACTGTGGTTTAGGGCTAATCAATATGTTGAAAGATACTGCCAAATACATATTTTTTTATCAAACTTTAAACTTCTGGTTGAGAAACCTCAAAATACCAACAAAATGATACATGTCATGACCTTGAATGAGATCTGCCTTATTCCACCAATTTTGTTTCTGTTATTTAAGTCTTTAAGTAATGAGGATGCAATCACATTTTTAGATTTTCTCAAATTCGAAGAGGACCTTCCTGAAAACTATGTTAGAAGATACTATAGTTGAATGAATGAGTGATTTTACATAGTGGTATTATGTAACAACCTCTACAACATCCTAGAACTCTGAGAAAACTTGAACAAAAATTTTCTTTTTTAATTAATTAAGTTAATACACCAGGTGAATTAAAATATTACTATTTCTCTTTTATCATGGATAAAAATTATCGGCAGTTTAATTAATCTATTTTCCAAGGAACAAAACTAAAGCAACAATTAAATCAAAATATAAAACCTAATCATCTTTGATGCCCATATTGCACCTAAAAACATCCATTATATGCAAAACATGGGCGAATATGAGGTTTAGATCCAATAAAATGTTGAATCTAGAGGATACAGTCAAGGATTAAATATGCTATCAAGGTTCTCAATGACATACTAAGATTCTTCAAGCCCTCCTGACAAGTTTCACCATCTTGTGCTGAACACCGGTTTCAATCAATGGTAATTCTAGTTCTAGTGATAAGGTGATAGTGGGCCCCACTAGGACATGCAATGGATACTGACACCATCAGTACCCTTGTTGGATTAACCAGTTGGACTTTGAGGGTAGGATTCAATGGACTTAACTAGATTTAATAATATATTAGGTCTAGGATGTTCTTGTAGAAAAAAGATGTAATTTCATCCCAAAAATTCTTTGATAAGATTCTAAATATGATCCACATTCAAATTCATTTAGATTTGGACTTAGTCAACATTTGGATAACTTCTGACCTAGTAGGATCCATGGCTATGTGGTGTCATTTCACATAGTCAATTGGGTTGTGAAGGATATGGGGATTGAATCTTCCTTCAAGGTTCTCCACAACATACTATGGTTCTTTGATCCCAACCAATATGCAACACCATCTCATGTTTCTCATTGGTTTCAATCAATGGTAATTCTAGTTCTAGTGATAAGGTGCAAGTGGGGCCCACTAGGACATTTTAGATACTTGCACCATACACCATCAATACCCCTACTTTCCTAACCAATTGTACTTCAATGCTAAGGAACATCCACAATTCACCCCACTTAATTGGATTTAATAATATATTGGGTTTGGAATGTTCTCTCAACAAAAAGACTTCATCGCTGCGAAGAACTCCTCCAAAAAGATTCTAAATGTGATCCACACAAGATTCAAATTTGTTTAAATTCAAATTTAGTCAACATTGGATTAACTTCTGATCTGGAATCATCATGCCCACTCAACTGGGTTGCATTGATGGATGTAAAGGGTCTTAGGATGGACTTAATCTTTGGCTAAACATTGATAGTCACAAATATTCTAAAACAGATAGCTGGTCCACTTTACACATGGCCAAATATGGAAATCTCATGCTATTTGGCATGTGGTAGGATCTTGGCACTCTTGACTGTCAATTGATGTTTTCATCTAGGTTTTGAAGCTTGAGGAATTTGGAGTAAATAGATTAGATGCTAAAAATATATGTTATTTGCGAGATTTACATGATGCAACCAAACTTGTGAATGTTATGGTCTCATGCACTAGTGTTGAGGCTGTTGTAATTGGTGGTGGATACATAGGCATGGAATGTGTTGCAACATTAGTTACCAATAAAATACATGTAACAATGGTGTTTCCAGAGGAACACTTAAGTAAGCTTTCTTTCTTTCCTATCCATCTTGTATATACTTAGTTTCATCTTTCTCCATTTTATATGCATGTAACAATGGTCTTTCCAGAGAAACACTGAAACAAGCTTTCTTTCATATCAATCTTGTATATACATAGTTCTATTTTTCTTCTTCATATTCTTGTAAAATACCACATTCTGGTGATTCTTGACAATCACAAAGTATTTATTATTATTTATGATTCCCATTTTTAATGCATGTTGATTCACTATTCATCAGTACATTCGGGTTTATAACATAGTGAAATGATGGTGATAGAATAATGCTTACAATTATTTTGTTTTTAATAAATACTAGAGATTCACCTTCTTTAGGGCCATGGTTTTAGTGGCCCTGTTATTTACATTAGAGTTAGCAGCTTTCTACAAGGACTACTATAGGAGTAAAGGTGTCCAGTTCATTAAGGGAACTGCAATTTCATCTTTTGAAAGGGATTTAGAGGCTAATGTAGGCAATTTGATTATTATCACCACATTTTAGATTCATTTTATTAGCCATAAGTCCCAATTTAATGGGGAAAAAAGGGCTACATAGTTTGTAATTTTTGGTTTTGAACTAACTCATTCATCTGTTGCACACAAAAAATGTCCTATGCAAACACAACTAGTATCAATCTAATAGTTGTTTGCTTTGAAAATCTCCAGGAATAAATACATTTATAACTTGAATATAGATTTTAATCTAAGTGTATTATGTTCTAACATGGAGAAATTTTTGGAACCTATGATAGTGAAAGATGGTTTAGCCATTGCATGGTATTAGCATAGAATTGCAAGTTCATTTACTTTGTCATATATAACTTCAAGTCGCTATGTTTTAAACTAGCAATCTGTAATGTCACCATATTTACCCAAGGGAATTTGCTAAGTAGTTTGATTGAATTTCAGCTGCTTGCTTTAGTTATTTTAAATAAATGTTTAGAAAATGATTTTCCAAGTCTGAGCCTTTTCTAGTTTTTTGAGAGTTCTTCATTAATTCAAATATTTTGAGAGGTTCCTTGCAAAATCCATTTTGCGCACATTCTGCAATCAATCATTTCATTCCATGAGATGGCATCTCTTTGAGGTATTCTATCAAACAATTCAAGTGTTTTGTCTATGATTCCACATCTTGCATATATGTCTACTAGATCATATCCAACTATAACATCTAACAAAAATTCCCCTACCATTATGCTTTGGTGCATGTTCATAGCCTGTCCAAAAGCTCCCATTTTAGCACAAGCAGGGAGGACTCTGGCAAAAAAATTGGCTTTATACCTACCAATTGCATTCGTTTGAAAGTTTCAAAAGCATTTTCAACAAACAGTTTTTTAAAAAACCCGCAATCATTGCATTCCATGAGATGGCATATCTTTGAGGCATTCTATCAAATAGTTCATGTGCCTTGCCTGTGCTTCCACATTTTGCATACATATCTACCAGACCATTTCCAACCATAATATCTGACAAAAATCCACCTTATGTTATGCTTTGATGGATGTACATACTATTGGAGTTAAAATGATACTAAGAGGGGGGGTGAATCAGTGTCTTAACAATATGACCAATTTTCCAAATATTCAAACACACAACTCAGATTTGATCTCAATATCACTCTGATTAAAGCATTCATGAGTTGAATGTAATCATTCATAAACAAAATTGAGATAAATAATCACTCAACAGTGAACTGAAACAACAATAGCATAGTAAAACAGAGAGAACACAAAATAACAAAGAGGCACAATATTTTGCCGAGTGGAAAACCCTCCTAGGGTATAAAAACCACTCCCTAAATGCCTTCCAGGCTTAATCTTTTAATCAACTATTCACAATGCCTTATAGGCTGATTTTTGAGCACCCAATCAAGGAGCACCAACCCCTCATTTAGAGATATCTATCTCAAGGAGTACCAACCCCTCAAATTATGTTTTGAACAATAATAATGATTCAGAGGATTTCTCTATTTTCAATTAAGCACATATCTCTCTATTTTCTCATCTACAGAGTACCTTAAAAATTCAATAACTGAATCCCCAAAATACTACATAGAGAAGAAATTTACAAAGTATTTGCCTCTTTTATTGCATATTTTATCCATACAATTTCATACAGCCAAGGAATAATAATCTCAGAATTACATTAACCGAACAAAAAACATAGTTTTCTGCATCTATTTATAAATGCCAGAAAAGTAACAGTCTTTAGAAGTAACAGTAAAACAACCAACCAATACAAGAGCCATTTCACCCAGCTTCTGAAACTTGTGAGATCATTTCTCAGAAAAATCTGTAACTCCCATGGCACCATCAACCACTGTTGAGCATCTAGCCAGAGAGGTGCATCAAACATAGCAGCCATACCATTCATTTCTGAACCAAGAATGAATTTCATCCTGACACTGGGGTTAAAGCCAACAACAATAGTAAAGAACAATTTATGAAGCTTTCTCATCATGGCGGCCAGGCTAAGGTTCAATACCCAATAAAAAAGAATAAGCTCAAAAAGTTTTCCCTAACAACCTTTCAATTCAATCGATGACACATTATGCCGAAGGAAACTTTAACGTTGCCAGACAACCTTATGGTTGTCGCTTTTGCCAAGATCCATCAGAGTCGGGAGAAGCATATCGAATAAATAATGTCATGCCATGAGCCCATAACATTATTCTGGTCGATGAGGAAAAAAAAGGTTCTCTCACTGAAATGAAACCATCATTTGCTATCGCTATAGCTTTTGATATTGGAGAGACATCATATAGAACAACTTTGTTATACCGAAAAGAAACTTTATTCACTGAGTCGCTGAGACAATGCTAATCTCTCGCTGAGATGCTCTTTGGATTCATTCACTATCACTGTGACCATACGTAATCGGAGAGACCTCTCATAGAATAGAATTCGTTTCACTGAAGGTCACTTGATACACATTGTCGCCGTAACATATCGTCTTTCTTGCTGACAAGTCCATCCATCCTATATTTGTCGATGTAACTTCAACCTATCATGGAGATATATTGTAGATCATTTTAGTCATACCAAAACACCCCGAAATCACACCTGTTCGCTGAGACTTCCAGAATGTCTTTCCAAAAGCAATTGTCCAACGACGGTCGGTGCGACATTGCATATTCGTTTTAACCTCACGTCAAAGCCTTAAGCTCTTGCTGATAGACTTCCATCCACCACCGGTTGGTGTGACATAAAAAAATCTCTATGACATTTGAGCGAAGCCACAACCTTTGCCGATAAGACCTTTTGGTGCACGGTCGGTGAGACACAACCTTTTCGCTATGACCCTTCACCGAAACTGCCTAGCACTTGCCAAAAAGTTCCCATTCAACCTTTGATCAGTAAGACAAGGTAATTTCACTGTGACCATATACCGATGGAAAAAGCTTATGCCAAAAGACCTTTCTACTATCGCCAAGACAATGGGAAAGTCACGCCGAAAGCAGCCTGTATGATAAAATCAATCGCCATGACATCTGAAATGTCTTGCCGATAGGCAACTTAGACATTTCAAAGAGGATCGGGGAGACCCTGCCATACTCATGCTGATATGTGTAAGCCTGTGATATGTAAAGAGAGCCATCCTAACAAAGAAACCAACTTACAAGATTTTTCAGTCACAGAAATAGCATTCATAGCTTGAACCAGAATTCTTATCATCATCATAAAATTGAAACATAACAAATAACTTTCTGTAAAAGCCAAGAGACATCAAAGAAGTGCCATTATAAATCATAAGGATCCAAACTGAGACTGATCATCAAAGAGAACCAACTGAAAGAGATTTTGTCATCAAGGACAAACCATAAACACAACTGGGATCCAACAAACTCCCCCTTTGTCCTTGATGGAAAAATATAAATGACTCTCCCCCTTTTTGCCTCAATGACAAAGAACATGAGAGAAGAATGTGCATTGCCATGAAACACAATTGAGAAGCCAACCACAACATCATGAGAAACAGTTGCAAAAAAATGAGTAACTATGCAGCAACCAAGATTGTAGGAGAGCAGTAAGTGAATCAAAACATATAACATGCTCCCCTTAAGCTGTAGCTTGGAGATTTAGTGAAGTAACAATTAAGAGATAACTCCCAGGAAAAATCTCAGCCTTTCAAATAACTCTTTTGCTAAGGGCTTTGTAAAAATATCAGCCACCTGATCTTGAGAGCCAACAAACTGTAAGCAGACTTCATTAGCCAAAACCTTTTCTCGAAGAAAGTGAAACTTGATAGCAATATGTTTAGTGCGAGAGTGCATAACAGGATTTTTTGAAATATTTATTGCACTAGTGTTATCACAAAGAATGGAAACAGGTTTAGAAACATCAATACCCATATCTGAAAGAGTTTGACTCATCCAGAGAACTTGAGTACATCATGAAGTGGCAGCAATGTATTTTGCTTTAGCACTAGAAAGAGAGATAGATACTTGTTTCTTGCTATGCCATGCCACTAAACAATCACCAAGAAAGAATGCAACACCACTGGTGCTTTTCCTATCATCCAAACAACCAGCCTAGTCAGCATCAGTATAAGTAATCAAAGAGAAATCATTGCTCCTAGGATACCAAAGACCATAATCAAGAGTGCCCTGAATATATCTAAAGATTTGTTTGACAACAGTAACATGAGATTCTTTAGGTGATGCCTGAAAACGTACAATAGTGAAAACCGCCTGCATAATGTTAGGTCTAGAGGTAGTTAAATATAAGAGACTGCCAATCATTGATCTATATTTAGTTTGATTTGTATTAGGAGAATCATCAACCTTAATAAGTTTGCATCCAATAATCATTGGAGTGCTAACTGTATGGCATTCATTCATCTGAAATTTCTTAAGCATTTCTCTAGCATACTTGGTTTGAGAAAGAAATATTCCAGTTTCGCGTTGAGAGATTTGAAGACCCAAGAAGAAATTTAATTCTCCTAATAATGACATTTCAAATTCAGATTCTATTAGCTGAGATAATTTTTTACTCAATGTAACATTGTTGCATCCAAAGATAGTGTCATCAACGTAGATTTCAACAACTAAAATATCAGAACCTTTAGTTTTAACATAAAGATTTCTATCTACACCTCCTCTAACAAAGCCATTAGAAATTAAATGACTGTCTAGCCTAGAGTACCAAGCTCTAGGTGCTTGTTTTAAGCCATAGAGGACCTTTTTCAATCTGTAAACATGATCAGGCTTATCTTTGCAAATAAATCCTTCAGGCTGTTCAACATAGACCTCTTCATCTAAATAGCCATTTAAAAAGGCAGTTTTGACATCCATTTGATAAACAGTAAAATTTTTGTAAATAGAATAAGCCAAGAATATTTTGATAGATTCTAGTCTAGCAACAGGTGCAAAGGTTTCACCAAAATCAATACCTTCTTGTTAAGCATAGCCTTTGTAGACAAATCTTGCTTTGTTACGAATAACATTACCATTTTCATCAAGCTTATTTCTGTAAATCCATTTGCCTCCAATGACATTCTTGTCATCTGGTCTTGGGACTAACTCCAGGGTATGATTTTTCTCAATCTAATCAATTTCTTCCTGCATAGAATTAATCCAACATGAATCTATGAGAGCTTCATTAAAAAATTTAGGCTTAAACTAAGTAACTAAACAAAAAGAAATTTGTGCCTTTTCATCAGATTCTGCAGCCTTTCTTCTAGTTTGAACTCCTGCATATTTATCTCCAATAATCTGATCTTTGGGGTGATATATAGCTAGAGGTTTCAAAGGAGCTTTTGATACAACCTTTTCAGGACTTGCTTTTTCATTTTTAGGGCTTGTTGATTCAACAAAAGACTTTGTTGTTTCAGCTCCTTCTTAAATTATTTCAAATTCAAGTTCTTCTTCCTCATTATCCTGCAAAGATTCAACAATCAAATGTGGTCTTTCATCAAATTTTACATTAACAACTTCAACAATCTTGTTAAGCCTTTTGTTAAGGCATTTATAAGCTTTGCTGTGAGTTGAGTATCCCATGAAGATACCCTCATCACTCTTTGATTGAAAGCTCCCAAGGTTATCATCATATTTCTTGATAAAACACTTACTTCCAGAAATTTTAAAGTGTTTGACAGAAGTAGTTTTTCCATACCAAAGTTCATAAGGAGTGTGTTTAGATTTCACCCTAAGCTGCACTCTATTCAAAATGTATACAGTTGTATGAAAAGCTTCTTTCTAATACATATCAGACAACTTAGCTTCATCTAGCATGGTTCTAGCCATTTATTTTATAGTTCTATTCTTACGTTCAACTACCCCATTTTGTTGAGGTGTTTTAGGTCCAGCATACTATCTTTTAATACCGTGTTGTTCACAGTAATCAATAAACTCTTGAGAGGTGAACTCACATCCTTTGTCTAATCGAAGGCATTTAAGTTTTAGATCAGATTCCTTTTCAACCATTTTTCAGAAAATCTTGAACCTTCCAAAGGCTTCTGATTTGTGCTTAAGAAATGTAACCCATATCATTCTAGTATAATCATCCACAAACAGCATGAAGTACCTTTCACCATTAATAGACCTTGTTCTGGTTGGTCCACATAAATCAGTATGCACAAGCTGTAAAGGTTTTGAAGAAGAATGTTCTTTTGACTTGAAGCTGATTTTAGTTTGTTTACCACTTAAGCATTCTTTGCACACAGAGTTTTCTGGTTTGCTAAGAATTGGTAGACCTCTAACATTCTGATTTTTACTGATTCTAACCATATTTTCAAAGTTTATGTGTCCTAATCTTTTATGCCATAACCAATTCTCTTCAATTTGGCACATTAGACACATACCTTGATTGTTGTCATTGCATGATGAGTCAAGAAGATTGTACACATTTCCTTTTGTCCTCCTTCCAGCTGCAACGACCTTTCCAAGCTTGTTCTTAATCTCACACCCCTGCGAAGTGAAAAGAACATGATAACCACTATCACAGATTTGACTAACACTTAGAAGATTGTGCTTAAGGCTTTCCACATAGTACACATTATAGATAGGAGTGTCTTCATTCAAAAGAAGTGAACCTCTACCTTTAATTTGAATACCAGAGTTACCAAACTTAACATATCCACCTACATAATCTTCAAGATTTATAAACTTATCCTTTTTGCCAGTCATATGGTTAGAAAATCCACTATACAGAACCCATAAGTCTTTTTTCTTGGAATGAAAAGTAGTTTAAACCAACATAGTTTGTTCAATGTTGTTGACAGTCTTAGGTTTCCAAACCTTTTTAATTTTCTGTTGTTTAGATTGCAGATCAGTTTTGCACTGTTTGACAGAATGTCCCAAAGCATTGCATTTAAAACATCTAATCTGTCTAACAAAACCATAGTGTTTCCTAAGACCAAACCTAGGTATTCTAGAATTCATAAGCCTACAAGTGCTCACCTTATGACCAAATTTGTTGTAGAAAAAGCAATAACCATAGAAAAAAGAATTGTTTTTGTATGAATGTCTATTACTTTTAAAAAACTTAACATGATTCTTATCAGATTCTGAGTGATTTGAACCTAAGCCTTTGACTTCAGTAGAGGGGTTTTGTTTTGCTTTGTCAGTTGAGCATTCACCCTTTTCAAAACCAACACCAGTTTTATCTTTGTACATCTTCTGTTTGTTGAGCATCTCATTCAGTTTTAGAGTGCTTTCATATTTTTCAATTTCCTCCTACGAAGGACTACTTCTTGTTCCAGTTTTTGAATTTCTTGATCATTGCAATTTACAGTCTCTCGAAGATAGTCTTCAACTCTTTTAGCTTCTTCAAGCTGAGTTTTCAGAGAGACCATTTCTTGATCAGGTTTACATTCTTGAGCAAGAACTTTTTTTTGAGTTTTCTAACCTCTTGTAAAGCACATTTCAGTTCACTTTCAAGATCTACTTCACCTTATTCAACATCAATAGTGTTTGAATAATTTTGCTAAGTAATTTCAGCCATGAACAAAGTTTCATCTTCTTCTGCAGATGAATCTTCAAACTCAATATCAGATTCATCCTTACTAAATAGACTTTTCTTCTTTTTGAAATTGAAGTTTCATTTAGGTTTGAAGGCCTTCTTAGGCAGTTTTTCAGTTGTCTCGTTGTCACAGATTTGATCATCATAGGGACACTTTGCAGCAAAGTGACCTAGTTTTCCATAGTTAAAACATTTAAAGGGAAGTTTTCCCTTATATTTTCTTGATCCCTTTTTAAATCTTCTAACAAAATGGGATTCTTTAGAATCAAACAACTCTGATTCACTGACTTCAACTTTTTCTTTCTTTTTAGTGTTAAAGGCAGTTTCTTTTCCTGTTGAATTGTTTTTGCTAGTTCTCATTTCATAGGCAGTAAGTATTCCTTGCAGGATGTCTAAGGTAACTTGATCAAAGTGTTTCTTTTCTTCAAGGGCTGAAACCTTAGATTCAAATTTAGGTGGTAAGGTTCTAACAACCTTTGTGACAACATCAAATTCATTAACAGTTTGACCTAGACCTTTCATTGCATTGACAACTTCATCAACTCATAGGAAATATTCAGCCACTTTTTCATCATCCTTCATTTTCAACTCCTCAAACTGATGTTTGAGAGTAATGATTTTTGACAATTTGACTTTCTCATTCCTTTGATATATAGTTTCAAATTTTTCCCAGATATCATGAGCAGATTTGCAATGCATGACTTTAATGAACACATCTTTAGTTAACCCACACAAGATGGCATGCTTAGCTCTGGAATTTGTTTCATACCTCTTTTTTTCAGTAGGATCAGTGGGAATAGAGGATGGTACATTGTAAGCAGTTATAACCATGCTCCAAACATCAACATCAAAAGAAATAAGAAAAGCTTCCATTCTAATTTTCCAGAACACATAGTCAGTTCCATCAAATAATGGAGCTCTGGTTACAGAGGCACCGTCTTGAGAATGTGCCATTAAAAACAAACTCCAAGACCAAGATCAATCCAAGGTGATTAAAACCTATCAGAGGACCCTACGCTCTGATACCAATTGTTGGAGTTAAAATGACATTGAGAGGGGGGGTGAATCAGTGTCTTAACAATATGACCAATTTTCCAAATATTCAAACACACGGCTCATATTTGATCTCAATATCACTCTGATTAAAGCATTCATGAGTTGAATGTAATCATTCATAAACAAAATTGAGATAAATAATCACTCAACAATGAACTGAAACAACAATAGCATAGTAAAACAGAGAGAACACAAAATAACAAAGAGGCACAATATTTTTCCAAGTGGAAAACCCTCCTGGGGTATAAAAACCACTCCCTAAATGCCTTCCAGGCTTAATCTTTTAATCAACTGTTCACAATGCCTTATAGGCTGATTTTTGAGCACCTAATTAAGGAGCACCAACCCCTCATTTAGAGATATCTATCTCAAGGAGTACCAACCCCTCAAATTATGTTTTGAACAATAATAATGATTCAGAGGATTTCTCTATTTTCAATTAAGCACATATCTCTCTATTTTCTCATCTACAGAGTACCTTAAAAATTCAATAACCGAATCCCCAAAATACTACATAGAGAAGAAATTTACAAAGTATTTGCCTCTTTTATTGCAGATTTTATCCATACAATTTCATACAGCCAAGGAATAATAATCTCAGAATTACATTAACCGAACAAAAAACATAGTTTTTTGCATCTATTTATAAATGCCAGAAAAGTAACAGTCTTTAGAAGTAACAGCAGAACAACCAACCAATACAAGAGCCATTTCACCCAGCTTCTGAAACTTGTGAGATCATTTCTCAGAAAAATCTGTAACTCCCATGGCACCATCAACCACTGTCAAGCATCCAGCCAGAGAGGCGCATCAAACATAGCAGCCATACCATTCATTTCTAAACCAAGAATGAATTTCATCCTGACACTGCCGTTACAACGAGCAACAATAGTAAAGAACAGTTTATGAAGCTTTCTCATCATGGCGGCCAGGCTAGGGTTCGATACCCAGTCAAAAAGAATAAGCTGAAAAAGTTTTCCCTAACAACCTTTCAATTCAATCAATGACATGTTATGCCGAAGGAAACTTTAACATTGCCAGACAACCTTATGGTTGTTGCTTTTGCCAAGATCCGTCAGAGTTGAGAGAAGCATATCAAATACATAATGTCACGCTGTGAGCCCATAACATTCTTCTTGTCGATGAGACAAAAAAAGGTTCTCTCACTGAAATGAAACCATCATTTGCTATCGCTATAGCTTTTGATATCGGAGAGACATCATATAGAACAACTTTGTTATACCGAAAGGAAACTTTATTCACTGAGTCGCTGAGACAATGCTAATCTCTCGCCGAGATGCTCTTTGGATTCATTCACTAGCGCTGTGACCATACGTAATCAGAGAGACCTCTCATAGAATAGAATTCGTTTCACCGAAGGTCACTTGATACACATTGTTGTCGTAACATATCGTCTTTCTTGCCGACAAGTCCATCCATCCTATATTTGTCGATGTAACTTCAACCTATCAGGGAGATATCTTGTAGATTGTTTTAGTCATACAGAAACACCCCGAAGTCACACCTGTTCACCGAGACTTCTAGAATGTCCTACTGAAAGCAATTGTCCAACAGTGGTCAGTGTGACATTGCATATTCATTATAACCTCACGCCAAAGCCTTAAGCTCTTGCCTATAGACTTCCATCCACCACCGGTTGGTGTGACATAACAAAATCTCTATGACATTTGAGCGAAGCCACAACCTTTGCCGATAAGACCTTTTGGTGCATGGTCGGTGAGACACAACCTTTTCGCTATGACCCTTCATCGAAACCGCCCAGCACTTGCCAAAAAGTTCCCATTCAACCTCTGATTGGTGAGACAAGGTAATTTCATTGTGACCATATACCGACGGAAAAAGCTTATGCTGAAAGACCTTTCTACTATCGCTAAGACAAGGGGAAAGTCACGCCGAAAGTAACCTGTATGATAAAATCAATCGCCATGACATTTGAAATGTCTTGCCGATAGGCAACTTAGACATTTCAAAGAGGATCGGGGAGACCCTGCCATACTCATGCCGATATGTGTAAGCCTGTGATATATAAAGAGAGCCATCCTGACAAAGAAACCAACTTACAAGCTTTGTCAGTCACAGAAATAGCATTCATAGCTTGAACCAGAATTCTTATCATCATCATGAAATTGAAACATAACAAATAACTTTCTGTAAAAGCCAAGAGACATCAAAGAAGTGCCATTATAAATCATAAGGATCCAAACTGAGACTAATCATCAAAGAGAACCAACTGAAAGAGATTTTGTCATCAAGGAAAAACCATAAACACAACTGGGATCCAACACATACCCTATCCAAAGCTCCCATTTTATTACAGGCAAGGAGTATGCTGGCAAAGGTTGTGGAATCTGGCTTCACACCTGCCAATTGCATTTGCTTGAAAGTTTCTAAAGCCTTTTCAACAAATCCATTTTTTGTATATCCTACAATATTGCAATCCATAGACCACATTTCTTATAGGGATACTACCGTGCATTGTCTATGCATTGATGGATATTCATATATTTTTTCAAAGCTCCATTTTGGCATAGGCAAGGAGGATGTTGGCAAAGGTTGTGGAATCTAGCTTTACACCTGGGAATTGTATTTGGTTGAAAGTTTTTAAATCCTTTCCACCAAATTCATTTTTTGCATATCTATTGTAGATGTCCTTAAGCTATATGATAAAGGTGTATATACAATTTGAGATCAATTGATAAGCTAAGACATGTAATGTTGATTTGATGTACATTTTACTTAAGATATAATTTTGTTGCATTGTTGAATTTCATAGTTCAATAATTGGAATTCTCAATGATCTTGTATACCCAAAGTGTATGTGATAGAAAGAAATCGGGTAGTCATGTTGATTAGTTTGACAATCTGAATGATCTTTAGTTCATAAGTACATAGTGATATGTTTTGACAAATAATATAATTTCTTGTTGCATTTATCACAGAAATAAAGGCCTCTTTTGATTGTAGTAGAGGATGTAGAGAGTGAAGCATTGACTACTTTGATCTTTGAAATTGATGATTGAAGTTTCTTTTTATTTCTTAGATGTTGTGTCTAATTAATAAGTTTAATGTTGTGTTGCAACTTTCAGGTGAGTATGTTGATATGATAAAGGCTAGCATTTTTTATCCTCTAAAAGTTATTAGAATTGCATTAGTTGATGCAAAAAGGTAAAACTATTTATCTTTATTATAATTAGTGGAACTTGCAACTACAATATCTGATAAAAATCTACTTCCAAATATGCTTTTGATGGATGTTCATATCCTCATCCAAAACTCCAATCCACACACAAGCAAGAAGGATACATTCAAGAGTATCAATTACAAATTTACAATCAATAATCAAGCTATTGATCAGTTGTTCAGGAATAAGGCAATTGTATATCACTAATTGAATATTGTCTATTTGTTTGTTGTTTTGCATGAATTCATCTTTTTAAAAATTGTAAGAGATAACTAGAAAAAATTATATCTAGAGCCTATGTTTAGGGTGCCATAGTTGGAAAAGGAAAATAAAATGTTTGAATTTTATCCTCTGTATTATTTGACTTTTCTGAGTTTTTGATGTACAAATTTTGAAACCTTATTTTTAGGCTACAGCTCCAAATTGGAGAAGTGAAAGGTGAATACCAACGAGGAAGAGTTTGGAGGAGTCAAAACCAATAGAGGGAAAGCTATGGATTTGAAAGGGGATTAAATGGGTCGAGCCCCTATAGGAGATCGTTGCCCTTCCAAAAGGACTATAGTTAAGGAAGGGAAAAACAATATAAGTATATGAAAATAGGAGTATTATGTTTATATAGTGTTTGTAAGTTGTACAATGTCACTGAGATATTGAATATAACCAATGATATTTTGATTTGCCAATGAGGCTTAATGAAGTAAATTTTCAGAGTGGTTTTTTCTCCACTCATAAATACTGTGTTGTGACTCCTCTTGATTTGTAATCTGTTTGTGATTGTGTATGATTAATCATATTTGTTCAAGAATTTTAGTCTTCATTTCATGGTGCTTCTTCAACATTTGAATATCTATGATACTTGAAGTTTATATGCATAAATTTGTGAGGATTAATTAAGCTAGATTTGATTTGTAATGACTAAATGTATGACTAAAGTAATGACTACATTAATGACTAAAGTAATGACTAAAGTAATGACTAAAGTAATGACTAAATATATGATTAAAGTAATGACTAAATTAATGACTAAATATATGACTACTATGACTAAATATATGACTAAATAAAGGACTACCATGACTAAATAAATGACCAGTTAACAACAATCAATGACTAAATTAATGACTAAATTAACGACTAAATCAATGACTAAATCAATGACCAAATTAATGACTAAAAATCAATGACTAAATAAATGACTAAAATAGTTTAGTCATAAATTTGGTGGTGTTATAAATGACTACAAATAAACCACTAATAGTCATGTGACTAAAATTAGTCATTTATATGCAATTTTTAGTAGTTTATTTAGTCATATATTGTTGTTTGTGTACTAGTGTGTAAATAATTATCAAGATTATTCAAATAAGTAATTTTCTGCCACATGAAATAATTTGGGCCTTCTTGTGTTAGATCTAGATATAGATGATTGAGGGCCAAGAATGTATGTTTACGTAGATTGGAATATTCATAAACATACATAGTTCTATCTTGGGCTTTCTTCACAAGATTGTTTATCACATCCTATATGGGGAGAAGACTAGCTAAAGTCAAGAGTGTCTCTATATCGCTTAACCTATGTAAGAGGTCAAGAGATTTGTCTACAGTGTTGTGATGCTCATACATCACTCCAATCAAGGATTGATATTGTGAAAGAACTCATTGCATTGGTCCATGCAGGGAAATCCATCTGGTATCGACATCCTTGAGAAGCTTGTTTCTTGGTGTTATTCCCTTAGCAAAATTTTTAAATTATGTGAAACATTTGGGACTTCAGAAAGAGTATGCGAGGATCTTGCAAAGACAAACCAAGATTGGAGGAAATATTGATGTCTAGTTGGTGAAGATTTCACAATGCACCCCACTCCGAATTCACTTGCTCGTCATGCACAAAAATCATTACTCAAGCCAAGGGTTGTTCGGATAAGTTGGAGCAGCCAACTCCCAATGAAGAGAAGTTATCCCATGAGGCAGAAGATTTGTCAACATCCGAAGGACAGTACATTGAAGATGAACCAAGAAATTTGACACGAGCTAGTGTTGGGACAATGAACGTTGAAGCTGAAAATGAAAAGGAAGAAGCTGGTTTCAGTAGGACAGCAAAATGTTGTGATGAAAATTTAGTTGGAAGGGAGTTGGAAAGCCTTTTCTCTATCAGCAAATAGAAGTCCTCTAATCGAGAAGAGGAGTCATTGGAAGTTGATGAATCAACAAAGTCTGCAACAATGCATGTTGGGACAGCCAACGAAGATGCTAAAGAATAGGTTGGAGAAAAAGTTGACAACCTTGGGGAAATAGAAAATGATGACGAGGGTATAAGTGAAATCAGATTAGAAGACCTCCCCTTCACCAATGACAGTGATCGAGAATCTGAAAATGAAAGTTTGGAGGAGTGGAAACAACCACTTTCCATGGTTGTCTACCATCAAGCTTCTTTTTCAAGTGATGATGAGGACCTAGTAGCAGAAAGATATGACCAGCTCCTCTCCAGATTAGCAAAAGATTGGTCTAAACTAAGATGTCAAGTGGATTTGGAGGTGTTGTTGCTACCAAATTGGTGTAGACTTCATGATTCATCACACTCAGAGTTCACATGTGAACTGCGTCAAGAAGCCATCAGACAAGTCAAAGAACAAGCAAGGCAGCCAAGTGCCCGACCTCCTCTACTTGCTGCCCGAATCGAAGTAGAAGACCAAGAGCCTGAACCGAGTGATGGCTCAGCTAAAGGTAGGCCTCAAGAGGATGTTGGGGCAGCAATAGAAGAAGGATAGCAATACAGTCTTAGACTTCCAAGTGATGAAGTAGATCAAGTGGGAATGTTGTCCACCAATCATCAAGAAGTTCTTCCTCTTGAAGAGTAGTTGTGTACCATGGACGATGGGATTTTTGGCAAGTCTTTGGAGGGAGATTGCATAGTGAACTTTGGCCCCCTTGATGAGGTGCTGTCAATTGATGACTTCTTTCCATTTGGAGCTACACTACGGAAGTATGCTCATGCCAAGGAAGAGCACATCCCAGAAGACGGTAGCGATGAATACATACTCCTTGAGCCATCGAATAGTGATGCACTAGAGTTTCTAGATTGGGAGAGGAGCTCCTTCTCCATTTACAGTGATAGTGAGCAAGAGGAAACAAGTGAACGTAATAATGAGATGCATGAACAACAAAGGGAAGAAGACAAAGGTGGGGGTGTTTTGGTGGCTTCCAACAAGTATGAAAAAATTGACCAACTACAAGATGCAACTTGGAGCCCTTCTGCCATGATTGTTGTTGATCCTCCTTCACATTCCAGGAGCTGCAATAAGACAGACTTGTCCATGTCATTATCCCATGACATTGAATATCATAAAAAGGAGGTTGATACTTGGGGAAGGAGATGAGACAACATACTGTCATTTGAGGACAGCAACCAAGTGGATCCCAAGTTTGCAGATGATCAATGTGTAGAAGTATTTCTTTTTGAAGAACTGCCAACTGGGGCTATAGGTATTGGTAGATTGGAAGAGCTATTTGCTACCCCATCCTCCCAACCTTATGCAAGCTTAATGTCTAAAGTGCTGCACCCTCCACTGCGCCTGCTCAAGGCTACTGATGCAACAATCAAGGATGTTGTGCTTGCTCTCAACTGTCCAATGCTGCCACCTCCATGAGACGACATCCAGGTTCTATCCTTCGTTGCCCCTATTATTTCTCATAACTACACTTATTATTTTGATTATGGGAATGAGGGAAAATGCACATGTTTATGGATTAACCATGGGTTCAGCGAGCCTCCTCAATTGCTAATTTTTCATGATGACGTGATTGAACTTGAGTGTTGCAATGTTGAATTTCTTTTTTTAGAATATAAAGATAAATTTGCATGGTTAAGAACAATAACAATTTCCCATTTGTTGGTGCATGTATTATGAAATTCAATGAATGTTAATGGTTGCTTGCCCTACCTGAACATAGTGCTTTGTAAACATCTTTGTACATAGCCTGTTTTGAGTAGTATAGGTTTCCTGTAAATACTCCGCTTTCTTGCTTTCCTTAAGTTAGTTGGTTTGCTTTAGGTTGTTTACTTTTTGATTGCTTTCACTTTGCTACTGCTTTGCTCGGGGTCCCTCTGCTTTTAGCTAGGCACATCTGTGCGTACAACAACCATAATTATCGCTTGGTGTTGTTCTATGTATTTCTTTGTCAAACTCTAATCAAGTCTTCAGAGTGGATGGTGAAGGTCTTCTATTAGTGTCGAGTGATCTGGGTGTTTGATTCAAAGAGGATAAGTTGTTGGTTTAGTCGAACTCTGACATATTCTAAAATCTTAAAGCCCTTACACATCTTAAGAATTTGACGGTCACTCTAGGGCCTTTTGTGAAGTATAGTTAAGTGAAAAATCTAAAATTCTACTCTAGTGCCATTGTGATTCCCAGCCTTGAGCGTGAGCTTCAATGCTTGCAGGTTGAAATAAAAGAGCTGAAAAGAGAAAAGAAAGAAAGAAAGAAAACATTGAAAATTAAAAGAAAGATAAAATTCAACCTTTCAGGGGTATCCGAGCAACTCTACCAAGGCTATGGACGCCTGGCTGGCAATAGAGCAATGTTCGGGAGAATCACAACAATAACCTCATCGGGGCTATGGATGCCTAACTGGTAGCAAGGCAATGTCCCAGATGCTTTTGGAGTTAGAATAAACTACATAGCTTAACTTGACGGAGCTTGTGTTCCTGTAGCAACTGAAGGATGGGAATTAACGCAATTGCACACACTTGGATTTTCAGCATACTAAAGGTTGGGTTGGCTAGTGGTTTTGATCCTTTGGTTGAGTGTCTAGTTTGTTTGCCCTAACGTGAAGGTTGGAACTAGAGATTCTGAGTTCGTGATTCTAGTTTGTCATAAAAATGCTTTGGAGCATTTCCCTAGTGAGTCGCCATTTGTTGTGCATGTTTTGCACACACGCCTCGTCGTAGGAAGGGACCCCCTTTTTTACGCTCCCAACAGGCTGCTTTTCTCTTCTTTTGTTTTGTGTGCCCCATTTTCTAAGCCCAAATTGGTCATGTGCCTTCAAACGATCAATCCCCTTGACCAAATTCACCTACTTGGGGTATTCAAATCCGTGGAGAAATAAAGTCCCTTGTCCCTTTTCTGCCTTTTGTCTTGTTCTTGTTGGCTTGGTCCCTGATCACTTGATTCACTTTTTTCCACATTTTTGACTTTGGGGCCAACTTTTTGGTGGATTTGGGATGTGTTTGTGGTGCTTAAGTGAACTGCCAAGGTTTTGTTAACGTTCTGTTAAGTTTTGGTGGTTTCAGAGTTTCGTCTCCCCTTGGCTGTTTTAGAACATCCGTGGAGCCCCGATGACCTAGCCTTGGGAGCGTGGCCTTTCCATGGCCATTTCTAGGACTCCGTCCCTCCATGGCTATTTTGAACATCTGTGGGACCTCGACGAACCGACCTCCGGAGCCTGGCCCCTCTGTGGCCATTTTCAGGACTTCGTCCCTCCATGGCCATTTTGAGCTTCCCTTTTTTTTTGAAAGGGGTCCAATCTTAAGGAAGTTTTTCTGGGCACTCTTCCTTCCCCTTTTCCCATGCGCTATAATTGAAAAATATCAGTTTTTATATGTTTTGTGAGGTCCGGGAACTTCGCTTCCAGTTTGTTGTCCCTTGTTCATTGCTCATCCCCTTGGGCCTGCATTAATGTTTATGATCCAAATGAGCTCCAAATATGAATATTATGATCTTTTGATGATGCATGGGTGGATCTAACAAAGATTTTGCAAGATTTGACTAACGTTTTCCTCAATTTGTGTATGAAAGCACTTACGACACTTCATGTATGCAGGATTCAAGAAGCCTACTGTGGGTCTGTCGAGGAGACCCATTGAGAAAGTTGAACAAGGAATGCGCATAGCTCCTATTACCATTCATTTCATGTTCACCTCTCCCCCTAGCACCCACCAACAGGGTCAATGTTAGAAGAAGGCATGTGCCAAGGAAGTCAAGCAAAAAAATGCAAGGGGGTGGCCTTGAAGAAAGCATAAGGTAGTTGTCCACCCAAATCAGGGGCAACCAATCTATTGATGCCAATCGTTGATGGACTCGTTTGATCCAATGAAGAATACTACAAACACATCAAGTAAGAAGACAACTTTTAGGCAGTTTTAGCTACAGTAAAAGGGAAATTAGCTAAATGACGAAATTGCTACAGTGACTAACACTAGATGAAAAAATAGAGAAAAGACAAAGATGTTTTTTTAAATTGTTGAATATTGTGGGGTAGGTGAAACCCTAATGTAAATCAAATATGAGCCACTCATTGTGAATTAATTCTAGCCATTCATTTGGGCTTTGGAAAACTATAAATAGGGGCTTGCCCCTCATTTTTAAGGGTTGGAGAACTGATGTAAAGACATTCAACAGCAATAGAAAGCAACATTGCATGATTTATGGGTGTTGCTTTTGAGTTTTCTTTTTATGTATGCATGGTTCAACTTCCCTATTAGTTTAGGTGTTAGTTTCTTGAATGGAAGTGGTGATGGTTTTTGTTGTTTCAGTATTTGATGAATTTCCAACTCATGCTTTTTGTGGTTCATTGATGATGAATCACTTTGCAAAGCTAGTCTGAGCCTCCTTCCTTTATTGTTGCAACTTAGTTCGATTGCATGTACATGATGTGTGTATGTAATATGAAAATCTGCAGTCCTTAGAAGATTGCACTAGTTTTGTGCAACTGTAGGTTTCTCTTGGCCAAGCAAAACCTAGTTTAGGGAGTTTGTCTACTGTAGTAGCCACCATTGTTACTATTCATTCGTAGCTTAGGATTAGAATAGTTTTCTTAACCCTTCTCCTTTTGTTGTTTCTTTTAATCCTTGGTTAGAGTAGGACCCAAAGCATCACCATGAAGCTAAATCAGATGAACTTAATGAGTTTCAGCTTGCTGTTTTGAGTGGACAGCCACTGTTCATTCACTTTCAACACTTTGAAACTACATTTTCAAACCCAACTTCCCATGCTTTGTAACTCATCCGTAAGACCGCCTTGTGATTCCAGCAAATCACATCAAATAACTGAGATATTCCAAGCATTGTCCAAATGACATTAGAGACCTTGGGATAATGTTCTGCAATCTGATTGTGGGAGATTGTCTTTCAAGAGAGGTAGTGCACCTACGCACTACCTGTGTTGAGAAATGCATAAAACACCCATCAACAAATAATAAACTAGAATATTTTGGGTAGTTTGTCATAGGTAGCCCTCTAGACAAAATATGAAAAAAAAAAACTCATCCGAATATTTTTTGACAGATTTGTTGCTTCCATTGCTTTTCCAAATTGAGCCTCAAGTGTACCTTGACATGTAACAAGATTCAACATTCTTTGGTCATGCTCTTCATATTCTATGGCATACCTAACATGAAGAAGTTCTTCCTTTGATTTCCATCGTACGACTAATTGTTCCTTCCCGTCTATGATTTGTTTTTCATAAACTTTACCGATATTCTTTTCTATAGTGTCAAGCTTTAGCTGCAATGTCTTGTCTCTTCCACATTTCTAACTACAAATCAAACATTTGGCCAATGTTTCACTTTCAATATTGTTTTCTTTCCCCACTGGTACAATGAATGGGTACTTTGGCAACCAACCAAGTTGAAAAATCCTTGTCATTTCCCACTCGTGCCCCATTTTTTATTTTCTTTTTCTTTTCTTGCTACCAACAACATCCTCATCCAAGTCAATTATCTCATTTTGGCTAACCAAAGTATCCCTTGGAACATCTTCTACAGTATTTCCATCCTCATTTGATACATTTAGATTTAACTCAATGATAATCTCACCTTGACCTTCTGGTGGTGGTGAGGTATTGTGAATGCCTTCTTCATTAATATTTTGTGGAAGATTTGATGATGTGGCTCCATCTTGATTTGATGGATCAGAAGCTTTGCCAATTCCAAAGTAAGGTTGTATGGTACCTCTACATTTTGGGTGTGTTGATGGCCTCCCAGTCTCTTCACTACCCTGAGGATCAAGAGTCTTGCCCTTGCTGCTCGACATATTCATCTCTCACTTCGAATAAAAGTTGGAAAAAAAATGTCTTCTTGTTTAAGAAGGAAAAATAATATATATCCTATTCCCTACTCAATATCATCTTTAATACTGAAGCAAGAATGGAAAAGAGATAAAGAAATCTTATTATTATAACTAATAACACTATGAAGAGATGATCACTCACCTTTAAGTCTATGTTTTCGGCTTTCACTGACTTTTGAATCAAAAAGTAGAACCTCATAACTAAAAAAAATGTGTAAGAATAAATGAAAGTTTTGATTGTATTTATATCAATCCATATTTGGCGAATTCTACAGGATTTTTAAATGGTATATTAAAAATTTGGCAAATCTCGCATGCTTATACAATGATACGTTGTAATTTTCAAGGAAAAATGTGTCCTCAAATGTAATTATTTTTTAAAGTTGTTGGTGAAATAGGTCCTCATAAGGAACTATTTATAAATTTTAATTGGTGAAATGGGTCTTGATACAATGTTGTTTTAATAGTATTGGTGAATATGTAGGTGTTTTATTACATGCTTCCGGGATTCTAGGCAAAAATATTAGTCGGTCCATTTGAAATGTGTAGTTTGTTATGATGAATTTGTTGCTTAAATATGCCTCATAAAATAAATCATTGGCGAATGGACATGCATTAGACCGATAATTCATAAAATCCGGGTGATTTGGACACCCTGTTGGTTTGTGCAAATTCACCAATTTTGACGTGGCTGATTTCTAGAATTTTCCAATTGGCAAAGATTCACCACTAAAGTTTTCCTTGGATAGTAGAGGAATTTGGGTTGCTCATAGTGGAAATTGCAATTGAAATTGAGCCATTAAGTTAGGAGGGAAGATTATTCAATTGGAGCTTAAAACAAGGATGTTGATTTCTACTTCTTTGTTATTGTGTTAGAAATATTTTTTATTATATTGCCATATTGAAAAGATTGTCCTTATGTGTGCTTTTGATGCTTGCAAGTCTTTTGAAATTTCTTATTTATTTCTTGTATTAGGAACCCTTTTCATTTGGGTTTATACATATATAGTTATTTAAACCATAATGGGTTTTATTTGATTATAAATACTATTTGTACTATACGTAAAATGTTGGTACTATACAAAGTATAATAATATTCTAAGTGTGTAGCATAAGATGAGTTGTTTTGAGATACTTGATTGCTATGTTATAGTTAATGTAAGTCAACGGGAAGGTTATTCCTGGGGTTAGAATAATCCATGGGAAAGAGAATAACCTAGAATAGAATAGAATAGAATAGAATAGAATACTAATAGTCAATACAAATTGAGCAATTATAGTGGTGAATATAGATGAACCTCACTCGAAGTATTGGGTGTTCAATATTAGGCCAAAGTAGTGTAGGTATCCATTGTCTACATGGTCAATTCATTGTGATCCAAGTACATTACTAGGCTAAGAATATAATAGAAATAGAGGTTGAATTTATGATAAGCTCTAGATATTTAGGAAACATCACTATGCTCAGGAAAGGATATTTGAAGGATGAGGTTACCAAACCAATCTCTTCATCGAAGGGAGGGCCATCTTACAAGTTTGGTAGATGTGTGGGGGATTGCAGTTAGGCCATGGTTGGTGGAAAAGTGCTTGAGTGATGCTTCTCATGCAGTTGGCAGCCAAGATTTGGGAGGACATTTTGGACCATTTGTATTTCTAGTTCATGTGAGCTATTGAAGCTATGTATGTATTTATGTGTCCATCTATATGGAAATTGTAAATGTGAAATGCTATCTTGAATATATTTATGTAAAGAGAATTCACGCTTATATTATTGAAAAGATTCTTTGTATATACAATAGAAAATTTTGGAAAGATTATGTTCCAAATGGTGGATTTATTATTGGAAAGAAAAGAAAATTTTAGTGCTCTTGTTGATAGATGCATAAACTATTCACTTGTGGGTAAAACTTAGAAAAATTATTGAGTAGAAAAATGGGCATGTTACACATGGTATCAGAGCTACTAGGTTAAACTCTGGAACCTATGTGCTCGCTATGTTTCCAATCCAACATTATGTGAGTCTAATGTTTGGAAATTATTGTTCCAAGATGGTGTGTCTCAAGATGACTACAAGGAGGTTAGTGATTGGAAATGAGCCCTACCTACGGGCCAAGAAGGAAGGAGGACTTGTTTATACCATTGAGGGAACTAATTATGACAATACCATTTGGCTAAGCGATTATGAGATGTTTAGTCATGCCCTTTTGCGAATTATTCAAGAGAAGAGAAAGATGAAAGAGGTTGCCAAATTCAACTTCTTCCCTTTTGTCTCTTTGGTAAAGTTGAACTCTTTCACTTTCTAGGGATATGCCCTCAAAATGTAGTGTTAGTCCAGTCATGATATTTAGGGATCCATGAGTTTTTTCCTTAGTGTAAGTTATTGTAATAGCTACAAGTGGTGAATCAAAGGGTTATGAACCTTGAAACTATGTGTTTGAGGATATAGATAGAAGGGATATTATCCTTTCATTGATGTAAATGAGCAAAAATATAAGGGTTATACTCCACAACTATGTATCACAAAGCGAATCCGAGGGATATTCTCCCTTAGACTATCTAAATAATCATTCTATGTAAACTCAAGGAAATTAAAAATCCTTTTTTATTATAATGAAAAGTATGTTTTGGAAAAAAATTATGAATGAGTTCTTTAAATAGAATTTCTTATGTGAAAGATAGATCTTTTGAATGTTGTTAGCATTGAGCAAACCTTCATAGATCTAATTAAAATAAAAACCTCCAGGTATAACCGATCTATGGAAAAAATGGTTAGGACAAGAACTAATTTTGGGGAAAGTTAAGAAGTAGGTCAAGGTGCTGAGAATGCCGAAGCTAAATTGGACCATATTCTATTTTTCCTGGATGATACTAGAGGGAAAATAGGAATCCTTGAATAGGAATTTATGGGAAAGGAGAGGGTGGAACAAGAATTTCAAAATAATTATAAAGAAGTTCCCAACAATGAGGAAGAAGGGGAGGATTCCTAAAATCATACTGAATCTAGTGATCAAGAGAGTGATAGGTCTCAATCTTTGTATGAGGGAGCCAAAAATAAGTGTTTGGAAAATGAGTTATCCAGAGACATGAGAAAAATCACACCACCAAAATTTGAAGGTAGTGCTATTGGAGATGTGATAGAAGCATGGCTTATGGAAATGAAGAAATATTTCAAAATTGGAAATTACTCTAAGGTCACTAAAGCCGTATGGGGAGCATTTCAAATAGTGCGTGAAACATCCAATTGGTGGATGAGTAAGAAAATGGAGCTTTGGATTAGTTCCTTAAGCCTCACTAGGAGAAAATTTATGGAGATTTTCCAAAAGTGATGGTTTCCCCAACTCTTCCATGACCAAAAGCTCATTGAATTCCAATATTTGAGGCAAGGTGACTCCTTAGTGAATGAGTATTAAGAGAATTTTACTCGACTCCTTAAGTACATACCTATGTACCAAAAGGACGAGTGAATCCATATAAGAAAGTTTATCATGGGTTTGAATGTGCAAATAGGTTGTGAGGTAGATGTGCATGGTCCAACTACCATGGACTTGGTGTATGAAAAGGCAATTAAGTAGGAACAAAGGCTTAGGTCTATCTCAAACTACCAGGAAAGAAATAAAAAGAAGTTTGGTTGGACATAGACCAATCAAGATCCAAGGAAACCTAATGGAGGGCCAAGTTTTCAAAAGAAAGGGGATAAGGGATCTCAAAATAATTGGAATGAATTAAGGAAAGAGTGAAGGGGAAACAATAATAACAACTTTAATGGAAATGTTGGTGGAAATGAAAGTAACTCTGGAAGACCAACAAAAAGGAGGGGACTAGTGAAAGGGTGTTATACATGTGGTGGGGACCATTATGCAATTAATTTTCCAAGAAAATATTCAGGTTCACAACCACATGGTAACCCTATTCCTTCTCAAAAAGTTGCATACCAGTAAAAGATTCATGTTGTAGTGGATAATCAACAAGCGGAGTACCAAATTAATCCAATGGAAATATTAGGTACTTTGAATGGAATTCCCATTTCAATTTTAATACATATATACTCATGCCATAGAAAATTTTATTTCTCCTAGAATAGCAAGTTAAATTTCTAGAAAATTTGGCTACATGGAACAATCTTGGGTTGTAGAATATGCTAAACAGATAAGAGTTGAGGTAAGTCAATGTCTATTTAGAGAAAGAGTTGAACTTCCAAGTTTCTCAAAGAAGTAAATCTTTATGTAGCTCCCTTAGGATATTATGATGTCATCTTAGGGATGAACTGGCTATGGAGACATAGAGCCAAGGTAGATTATCATAAGAAAATAGTAGAATGTTTAGACAATCTTCATAACTGGGTGTCAATGCAAGGAATTCCTAGAGAAGTTAAGTTACAATAGATATCTGTCATGCAAATGTATAGAGAAAAGAAGAAAGGTTGTCAACTCTTTGAAGTAAAAATGGAGAAGCTTGAGGAATGTAAGAAATTCATATCTCAAGATGATATAGTATATTATGGACTTTGAGACTTTCAAGATGTCAAAGAAGATGAAGTATTGGAATCTAGAAAATTAGATATGAAGAAATATCCTATTTTATGGAAATTTGAGGATGTATTTCCAGAGGAATTACCTGGATTATCCCCTAAGTGAATATTTGATTTCTCCATCGACATTATACCAAGGTTAGAACCTATATCAAAATTACCTTAGAGGATGACCACAACTGAAATAATGGAGTTAAAGGCACAACTATAAGAGTTTTTGACTAAAGGATTGATAAGACCCAATGTTTCACCTTGGGGAGTGCCAGTAATCTTTGTAAAGAAGGATGGTACAATTCGCTTATGTATTGATTATCAGTTGCTTAATAAAGCAATGATAAATAATAAGTATCTATTGCCACGTATCAATGATCTCTTTGATTAGATACGAGGAGTGGTAGTATTTTTAATGATTGATGTATGTTATGGGTATCATCAAATAAGAATCAATGATGAAGATATTTTTAAAATTACTTTTTGGAATAGATACGAACATTATGAGTTCACAGTCCTATATTTTTGGTTGATGAATGCACCAACAACATTCATGAACCTAATGAACAATGTATTTAAGGACTGTTTGGATAGATTTGTGTTAGTCTTTTTGGATGCCATCTTAATCTACTACAAGAATGAAGAGGAACATCTCAAGCATCTAGAGACTGTTCTTCAAATATTGAGAGAGCATAATTTATATGGAAAACTCTCAAAGTGTACCTTCTCCCAAAAGAAAGTACAATATTTGGGTCACATAATTTTGATTGAAGGGATTTTGGTTGATCCAGTGAAGATAAAAGTGGTGCTAGAATGTTCAGTGTCTAAGAATGTGTTGGAAGTTAGAAGTTTTATGGGATTGATTGGATATTACTATAAGTTTGTCGTAAGCTTTTCAAGGATAGATTTTCCCATCACTTCATTACAAAGAAAGGGAAAGAATTTTGAGTGGTCTGAGAAATGTCAAGCAACATTTGACCAAATCAAAGAAAGTTTGACTAAAGTGTGCCAATACTAAAGATACCAAATCCAAATGGTAACTTTGTAGTTATTACAAATGCATCAAGAGAGGGTTTGGGTGGATTATTAATGCAAGACAGGCGAGTCATAGCCTATGAGTCTAGGAAGTTGAAGCCCTATGAACAATATTATGCTTCACATGATTTAGAGTTAGTAGCAGTGGTTCATGTATTACAAATGTGGAGACATTATCTATTGCGAAAACCATTTGAACTCAAGACTGATCACCATGGTCTCAAGTATTTGTTTACCCAACCTAACCTTAACCCAAGACAAAGAAGGTGGTTGGAGTTGATATCTGACTATGATTTCAACATTGGTTATAACAAGGGAAAAAAGAATCAAGTTGTCGATGCCTTAAGTCATAGGAGACATATCTCTTCAATGGTATCAATCCAAACCGACTTCAATGGCCAAGTGTTGTGAGAATCTAAGGGTGATGAATTCTATGAAAAATTCAAGCGAGCACTCATGGATGATCCACAAGATCAAAGGTATGAATGATATCACATTGAACCTAATGGATTATTAAGGTTTAATAAAGAGATAATTTATGTACCTAATTCTGGAGAATTGAGAAACTTGGTATGGAAAGAAGTTCACAATGCACCATATTCAAGACATCCAGGTGTAACTAAGATGTTAGCCGATGCAAAACCATTATATTTTTGGAAGAGTATGAAAGGGGATGTTGCAAGGTTTGTTGCAAGTTTCTTAAAGTGCCAAAGAGTGAAGGTAGATCATCATCATCCTATAGGTCTTTTGTATCCACATAACGTTCCAAAAATTAAGTGGCAAGTCATTAGCATGGAATTTGTGCAAGGTCTCCCTATGTCAAGGAACAAGTACAATGCCATTCTAGTAGTGGTTGATAAGCTCACTGTAAAGCTCAAAAAACCCACATACAAAATATAGTACTCCAAAAAGTGAAGCATATTCAAAATAAGGGAAGAGACATAAATATGTTAAGTAAAATATATTAAGAAATGCTCTAAGGAAAGTTATAATAGCTAGTTACAATCACATGCACCAATAGGGTGTTACAATATATTTGTTTCAATGTTACAAGAATAAGTTTACATTTACAGATGGGATATGCAAGCCAAACAAGTATAATACAAGAAGTATATCCATATAATATAATAATCTTTGTCCTCAATTGTCATGACTTTGAAGGTATTTTGCAAGTTGAGGCCAAGAGTGAAGTTAAGGCACCTTTTCAGACCAAGCACGAAGTACAAAACTTCCTCGGGTTTCTTCCTAACACAAAGAAAGCACTGACCCTGCACGAGGAGCCTAGCAACTTGGAATGGTATAAGTAGGAGGGAATCTCTCGATGTGTGCCTGATGCCTATATACGATTCCTAAACTAGAATAACATAATACTTGCATACAGGATGTGGGAGAGACATATATAATATAAAATCTAGGCTTTTTAAACCATCTATTTCATTGATACATTAGCTTGGCCAAGCAATAATAAATAAAATGGTAATTTAGAAAAGGTAAATTACCATCTCTAGGAGCCCACATTCGACATCTTGTCCCAGAAGTAATCTCATAGAAAGAATAAATATAGCATAGTATCTCATAAGTTTGTTAAAATAACAAGTACTCACTAATCATTGAGCACTTCTGGAAACACATTTTATTCCATGTTCTCTAATTGGTATCTATATTTACAATTCTATCGATAATGAAATAACCCATAAGAAGACAAGTTCATATTTAGTTCAATCAATTGGCTAATATTCCAAAATAGAAAATATATGTTTATATAAGTTCCTCATATTGAGCATAAGAATTGTAATAATTCAGTTAATATTAAATAATTTTCAATTTAAATGATTAAATCTAAAAGATAACAAATTTATACTTATATATATAAAAAAATTAATTCTATTTCAGATGTAAATAAATTCATAATCAGTTCAGAAAGTAAATCATTTTCATACACATACATATATATACATGTATATGTATATATACACATATATTCAGAAACATATTATTTTGAAACAAAAATAATTACAGATTCAACGATATATCATTTAGTATTAAATACAACAATATTCACTACATTTAAAACAAAGCCAAAGTATATATATTGATGTTCAGAGGTTGAATGCTCAGAAAAGAAAAACATAGACATTAAAAGATACACAACCAAGAAAATTAATAAGGAATTTGAATTTAGTGAAGTCAAAGTGAAGAAGGAATGGTCGAAGGCTCTCCCTTAGGGGGAGTGCTGCCTGTGGTGGAAGCACCCTCTCCATAGGCTGCAGCCTATGGAGGGATGACTACCTCCACAACCTTCCCCAAAAGGGAGGCACGACTGTCTACAACCCCCACACTATTTCATTTAATACTTTCATCAACCTAAAAAAATGTAGCGATTCATTACTCAGGTCGATTTTGATTCAGGATATGATGTATTTTATCCATTCAGAAAGGTATTTATATATACACAAAGGTATTATATATATACACATATTAAATGCTTCAGTTTATAATATATATATATATATGCAATACTGGTAAAAACAACAATTCGTTACTTCATGAAAAAAAAGAAATTTGTTTTTTGTAAAGGATTTGATTTGCAGCAATAAGATAATATAATATACACACACACACACACAAAGATATATATATATATATATATATATATATATATATATATATATATATATATATATATATATATATATATATATATATTTGTGTGTGTGTGTATAATATATGAGGAACAAGAAAGTACAAACTAGTACAACCATAATGCTGACTATCATACAAAAAATAAAACATTAAAACACTAAACACATGATTACAATTTGAAAAATCAATTAGCATCAACAGATGAATTCAATCTTTCGCGCAAAACAATCATTTATTCACACTCTAAAATTAAAACATTGGAAAATGAATTAAAACCTAGTAAATGCTTTCCTTGTTGATCCTCTTCCTATTCTTCTATTCTTTTTTCCACTGTTCTTATCTACTTGCTTAAAATCTCTACTCTACTGTGCCCATTTCAATTATTGTTTTGCAGAAATGAAAGATGGAGAAAAATGAATCTAGTTTCAGAATGAATCTTCTTATTGAGAGAATAAGAGTTTTTATTATCTTTTTATTATTTTCTCTCTTTTTCCCATCTTTATTTTGCTTTGTTTTTTGTCTTGTTTTCTAAATTTAACATATTTTCTTCCATTTTTCTACTTTTCTAATGTTTTCTATCTGACTAATTTTTTTTCGAAAATCTTCCCATCTTTTCTAAGATTTATTTTAATTTTATCTAATAAATCTAATTTTTAAAAGAAAACAAGATTTATTTACCATGCAGAACAATTATCCTCAAATAATAAATAAATATCATTTAATTTTCAAATGAAATCATTAACTAAAATAAAATAAAACTAATTCTTTTATTTTCTAAGTGTATTTAAATTTTATCACCAATTAAATTAAATAACAACTATAAAGTAAGAATAATATAAAATAATTAACTAAATAAAATCCTAAATGCAACTATATGTTACTAAGTGTTTGTGTGTGTGCGAGAGAAACCATTCCATCTTATCCCTGCCGGGTAGCTGGCCTCCTCTACCTTAACCACACCCTTGGTCTTCGACAACTTGCAACTCATGTAAACTTAGGCACCCATTAATAGATTAGTGTCCAAGAAAATATAAATCAAAGCAATATAATTTATCATTCCAAGATAACATTCTCTATATTGCATCTTTTCGAAATAAATAATATTCATTGCATTTCATCTTTCCTAAAATAAAATAAACATTCACTTATTTCATCTTTCAAAACATCATATTATTTATTATTTATTCTACCACACACATTTATTCATATATTAGTTCCACATAAAGCAAATACAAGCAGCTTCAAATTCTAAGACATGACATCCTTCCCCACTTGGAAGAGACATCATCTCGATGTATTATTAGAAAGCATCTACATAGTCTGAAACATCCAGTATATATAATAAGTCATAATAAGTAGAAGGAAAAAGTACATGCTAAAATCTCAAATGCGGAAAAGATTTATCAATATCCTCTGCATTCTCCCAAGTGGCACTATCCACTAAATATTGATCCCATTGGACCCTATACTGCACAAAATCTCAGTTCCACAACTTAACGTTGCGCCTCTCAAAATCCTGGTGGGCTCCACTAGCACCACCCCTGGATCTTGAAGTTGCAATGCATGCTAGTCAAGAATATGAGAAACAACTGGATGGTATGACTTAAGCACAAAAACATGGAAGAAATTATGTATACGGGATATAGTTGGTGGTAGAGCAAGCCTATATGCAACCAGATTGATGACTTCCAAAACATCAAATGTCCCAACATATCTAGGGGAAAGTAAGAGCTCTTGCTGAATGAGATTGAACTCTTCTGCAGTTGAACCCTCAAGAAGACCTTATCTCCCACTGAGAATTGTTTAAATGCTTTGTTCCTATTTGCAAAACTCTTCTGACAATCTGAAGCTTGTTTCAAATTTTCCTTAATTAGCTTTATCTGATTCTCCATCTCTCTTAACATCTCTGGCCCAATAAAAATCTTGTCTTCCACCTTATCCCAGCTAATAGGTGTACAAAATTTGTGACCATACGAAGCCTCAAAAGGTGTCATTCCTAGATAGGCGTGATATGAATTATTATATGAAAACTCCACTAAAGGTAGGTACTCCTCCCACTTATGTTGTTGATCCATATAGTACATCTTGAGGAGATCCTCTACTACTCGATTCACCCTCTTCGTCTAACCATTGGTCTCAAGATGATAAACTAAACTAAAATTCAATTTGGTTCCCAAAGAAGCATTCAATGTAGTATGAAACCTGGAAGTCATTTGAGTGTCATGATTAGAGATGATCATCTCTAGCACTCCGTGCAATCATAAAATCTCATCCACAAACTTCTTCGCAAAGACCAATGAACCATCCTTAAGGTTTCTAGGAATGAAGTGAGCTACTTTTGACAATTTATCAACCACAACCAAGATAACATCATGTCGAGTCTTGGTCATAGGCAACCCCTAAATAAAATCAATATTGATTACCTTCCATTTATATTTTGGCACCCTATTTGGGTATAGAAGCCCCGTCAGATGCACATGCTCAGCCTTAACTTGTTGGCATTCCAAACATCGGGCTACAAAAGCAATAACATATCTCCTAAGTCTTGGCTAGAAATACAATGTTCTAAAAACCCTCTATCATTTTAGTTACATTGGGGTGCCCTGAATACGGTGCATTATGAAATTCTATTAGCACCAATTCCCTCAACCCTGCTAAGTTAGGAACATACATTCATCCTTGGTACCTTAGAAGTCCATCAGTCTCAAACATATATTCATCATATCTACAATCTGAAGGATCTTGCTCTAGGGCTTGTTTCACTCTATCATGATGCTCATCTCCTAGAAAAGCTTGAATCACCTGCTATCTAAAATTTGAGCTTATAGTAACCATAGCTACAAGATGTCTCCTCCTGCTTAAGGCATTTTCTACTCTATTTTCTTTCCCTTTAATATATTCAATGCCAAAGTCATACTCACTCAAAAACTCCAACCATTGTCTCTGTCGAGCATTCAAGTTGGGTTGAGTGAAAATATACTATAATCCCAAATGATCTATTTTCAGTTTGAAAGGCTTCCCCAAAAGGTAGTGCCTCCACACTTGAAGGGCATGCACTATGGCCACCAACTCCAAATTGTGTGGTGCATAGTTCAATTCATGTTGTTTCAATTTTCTTGATCCATATGCCACTTTTCCTTCTTGCATAAGAACTACTCCTACACCTTCTCCTAAAGCATTTGTTATGACTGTAAAGTTCCCATTTGGATCCAGCACAATCAAGATAGGTGCAGAAGTAAGTTTCTCCTTTAACATCTGAAATATTTTGTCACACTTATCACTCCATTCAAGTTTATTTCCTTTTCTTTGGAGTGTAGTGATGGGTGTTGCAATTGTTGAGAACCCCTTAACAAATTTCCTATAATAGCTGACAAGTCCAATAAAGCTCTGGACTTCTAAAATATTTTGTTGTGCTGACCACTCCATGATTTCCTTGATCTTATCTGGGTCCACTACTATCCCATCAACTAAAATAACATGTCCCAAATAGTGCACCTCAGTTTGGTAAAAAGTGCATTTAGACATCTTCCCATAAAGCTTATGATCCCTCAAACATTTCAACACTATCCCCAGATGTTTTCCATGCTCTTCTTATAATTTAGAATATATTAAGATATCATCCAAGAAAACTAGTACAAAGTCATCCAAGAAGTCTCAGAAGATGTTGTTCATCAAATTCATAAAAGTTGTCGCGGCATTGGTTAGCCCAAACGGTAACACCGTGAACTCATAGTGCCTGTATCTAGTCCTGAATACAATTTTGAAAATTTATTCATCTTTTATCCTTAGCTGATGGTATCATGATATCATATCAATCTTCGAGAATACCTTATCCCCTTTCATATGATCAAACAACTCATCTATCCTGGGAAGCAAATATTTATTTTTTATGGTAACCTTGTAAAATCATTCTATAATCAGTACACAACCATAGGGTCTCATACTTCTTTTTCACAAATATGACAGGTGCTCCCGATGGAGACACACTTGGTCTTATAAATCCCTGGTTAAGAAGCTCTTGCAAATAGGCCCTTAGCTCATAAAATTTAGTATTTTTCATCTTGTATGGTTCCTTTGACTGAGGCTCAGTTCCAGGTAGTAATTCAATTGAGAAATCAAACTCCGATTTAGGTGGTAGCTCAGTCAGCTCATGTCAGGAAAAAAATCTTGGAATTCCTTCATAATAGGATGATCATTAGTTGATGACTCTGATCTATCAAGATCCCTAACCTTTACTATATATATAGAGCACCCTTTTCTACCATCCTTCTTCAACTACATAGAAGAGATCTTCCTAAGTTCTAAGGGCCTTTTTAAACCATGAATCTCAACACGGTTACCCTGATCATCTAAAAATTTCACTATTTTCTCTTCACAATCAATGATGGACTTATGCTCAGTAAGCCAGTTTATTCCTAGGATTATGTCATATGACCCTAGGGGTTATACATACAAGCTAACCTATGTCTCAAAGCTAGGAAGTTCAATTTTGCTTCAGGCTAGACATTGCTCTACTGTTCTCTCTACCCAGTTTCCATATTGAACTTTCCACGAATTAGAAATATATCCTGGCTTAACAAATAATTTTGAAATAACATGAGGATCTACAAAGCACTCAGTGGCTCCCATATCAATTAAGAAAAAAACAAGACATCCAAAAAGCTTACCCGTGAACTCGATTGGTGTAGCCTAGAAATCAGCTTGGTGATTATCAACCATCGCATGGATGTGATGTCGGTTCATGTTCTTCTAATTATTCGCTCTCTAAGGACACACACTGGCATAGTGCTCACCATCGCATGTGTAACATCCACCGTGGGGTGCTTTGGGTCTGTCTGAAGCATCTCTCTTATTATTGTTGTAATTGGCCCTCTTGTTGTTCTAATTCCCATCGTTGTGGTCCTAAGAATTGTTTCCCCTTTTGAGATTCCTAATCTGCCTATTATTGTTATTGCCCTGATTATTTTGATTCTAATTACTGTTATTTTGACTATTTCCTTGAGATTTCTTGTTACCATATTTTAGCATCTCTGCTTTTTCTATAATTTGAAACCTGTTGTAACTTTTTATGTTTCTTGGTTGCTTTCTCAAAAGCCTCATCCATGGTGGAAGGATTATGAATGTCTACTTCAGCTCCAATTTGAGGCCTAATCCCTAGGATGAATTTTCAAATCTAAAAATTCTCATCAAGCTAGTAGTGGGGTATGTATTTGATCAAGTGAGAATTTTTCCCAATATTGAGTTACTATCATTCCCCATTGAGTGAGATTCTGGACTTTAGTCATCTTTTTGTCAAAATACAACTGTGGTAGCCACCTTTTTCTGAACAACTGTATAAATTGATCCCAAGTTACCTCACCATGTAACAACTACTTCTTAGCCTTTTCATTATCCCACCAAGTGGTAGCTTCACCCATGAGTTGATATGATCCCCGTTCAGCCTTAGTCTCATTGGAAAAGTTTTGTAGGGAAAAATACTTCATCTCAATCACCCATGCTTCTACCTTGTAACCAAATGTTTTGCCATCAAATTTTGGTGGGGTGACCTTCTTGAGGTCCTTTCCCAACTCTTTGGCCACTTTCCCTTACTTACTTGGGTTTCCCTTGGTCTCAGGGTTATCTTCATTTGTTTCATTTCTATTACCCTCATTTCTACTAGAGTTCGGTCCTGATGGACCTGTTCATCTTTCTTGTTCTAGACTATCAATCTTGGCCCCTTATTGAGTCAACAAGACTAGGATCTGATCTAATCTGTCATTCAAATCACTATGAGATCCTCCTCCATGTTGATAAGTTCTAGTATCCATCTAGATTAATCTGAAAAATATAGCATTTAAGCATAATTAGGTGTAGGTCCTAGAGTTTAACCTAGACACTTTGATACCAAATGTAAAGCTCAAAAAACTCACATACAAAATATAGTACTCCAAAAAATGAAGCATATTCCAAATAAGGGAAGAGACATAAAAATATTAAGTAAAATACATTAAGAAATTCTCTAAGGCAAGTTACAATAGTGAATTACAATCACATACACCAATAGGGTGCTACAATACATCTGTTTCAATGTTAAAAGAATAAGTTTACATCAATACACCAAATACATCCATGAAGACAAGTTTACATTTACTGATGGGCTATGCTAGCCTAACAAGTACAATACAAGAAGTATATCCATATAATATAATAATCTTTGTCCTCAACTGCCATGACTCTGAAGGTCTTCCACAAGCTGAGGCCAAGAGTGAGCTTAAGGTGCCTTTTCCACCCAACCATGAAGTACAAAACTTCCTTGGGTTTCTTCCTAACTCAAAGAAAGCACCTACCTACATAAGGATCCTAGCAACCTAGAATGGTATTGTGATCAAGAGAAGTTTCCTAGTCTAGATGATGCAAAACAAAGAGAAAAAATAAAGAAAACAACACCTAACACCTCAAGATAAGCCTAGTTGAACTCAAAGAAAAATAAAGATAAAAGAAACCAGATTTTACCTTGTGTTAAGTTGATCCTTGGTTGGCCCTTGATAGTTGATTTTTTGTATGCTCCTTCAAAGGAAAGATGGATGAAAGTGGATTCAAAATGTTGAGGGTTTGATGAGGATTCAAATGATGGATGTGGGTAGTTTGCTAGATCAACAAAATGGATGCAAGAGCTTGAAATGTGCAACAATGGTGGATGATAGAATGAGAGATTGAGAGTTGGAGAGATGAAGTTCAAAAAATGCAAGTTGTTGAATGAGAATGTATTGAATGAAAGAAAATCTTTCATTTTATGGAGAGAAGCCCTAGAAAGATGGATGGTTGATATCTTGATGGGAAAGATGAAGGGCTGAGGTGAGTTAAGGACTCACAAGCCTTCACATCTTGCCATGTGGCGGATGATGTGTCACAAGGACACATGAGGTGGAAGATGACATGTGATGGGAAGGTACTTGTAAGTACCCTGGAATAAGGATGATGTGACGTCTCAATGACCACATGGGGAAGAGGAGAATCTTGGATAAATATAAGTGAATTCAAAATTCACATGATTGGGGATATCTTAAGGATAAGACAAGGTTCCCAAAAAGAGAGATGAAAAGTACCTTGGATAAGACAAAGTCCTTAAAAAGGTAAGTACTTACCCACATATGACTGATGTGACCTCTCAATGATAACATGGGGAAGAGGAAAGCCTTGGAAAGATAAAAAGCAATTAAAAATTCCTTGGGGGATGGGGAGTGTTGACCAAGGTACTGATTAAACTAGCTAATCAGTGGTTTAGAAGATAGTTAGGGGTTAATGAGGATTAGAATCCAACTTGCAAAAGTTAGAGGATTTGACACATCCTAATTAAAGATTAGGCATGTGCACATCCCTAATGATGTGATTAGGAGGTTGATTAAGATTAAAAAAATGATGTGACATGTGAGGAATTAGATAAATGTCATATTTATTTAATTCATTTGATGAAAGGGGGGTTAAAGGGGTAAGGTTTTTAATTATTAACTAAATACCTTAGGGATTTAGAAGAATTAAGGGTATTAATTAAATAATAGAAATATTACCTAATTAATGTCAATAAGAGGATACTTAGACGAAAAGAGATAAATTTGGACAAATGTGAGTGTCCAAATTTAGGTGTCTTCATTTTTCCCCTCTTTGAGATGGTGTTACGAAGTAAAATTATTTTAAAGAATATTAAAATATAGAACCCAAAAGAAGATGGTTAGATTGGGAAAGATGCCCTAGTCATTCAAAGTAGTGACTAGGAAGAAAGATTATAGGGGTGAAGATGAAGATTAGGGATTGAGGATGCCCCCTCGAGAGGACATGCGGGTTCAAGAGAACATGGGTGTGCTCTTGAAATGGATGAGGTGATGCGAGAGTAGATGGGAAAGATGATTCAAAATGATGGATAATAGCGGAGGATAAGTGATAGGAGATGGATGAAGCACAAATTGATTTAAGGAAAAAGGTGATGTTGCCTGAGTCAAGCTACAAGCCAAAATGGATTGATGATGGATGGAGTGTTGTCGATGAGGGAATTATATATCCCAAAACAACACAATGATAGGGAATGATACATCCCAATGATGATGATGGAAGTGTTGTTGATGAGGGAATGATACATCCTAGAACAACACCAAAGGATAGGGAAGGATACATCCCTATGATGATGATGATGATTGGATCAAGGCTTGTAGCAAGGCTGGGAACAAGACCAAGGATGTGATTAGATTGGAATGGAAAATGATGGGGGACAAGACGCTTAGAATAACCAATCGATATTATTCTAAGTAGATTGAAGAGATGATGATAAGAGATTGGATGGATAGGGGAGGGAGATTGATGAAGGATGAATGGATGGGGGGGGATTTTTGATAGATGAGAGGATCGAATGGGAGATGAAATGCAATCCTAATGCAATTTTCCATTTTTAGAGCACTAATTTTTCTATAGCATAAGACACTAGGCGCCAGGATATGTGAAACCAAGGAAGATTAGTGTCTGATGCATAAAACAAACACAACAAACAAGAAGGCTATTCCAACACCCCAAAGTCATGAAGACCTTAGTCGGATCAGGCATTGGAATAACCACAAGCACAAAAGGATGCCCTAGCATAACACAAGACTGCAGGAGTCTTGGTGGGTACTATGTGGGACAACCGAGAAGACAACAACAAATAAAAGATCAAGATATGCCCCTATGTTTACCAGTCAAAGCACACCATGATATGATAGATCATGGCGGCCTTGACAAGTGATGATAGGGAGCTCAAGTGATAAATAAAATCCAAAAGTATCAAAAGATTGCAATCAATTTCAAAATTCCTTTGCCATGGGATTGGGAGGATGGATGGGGTTGATGAGGTCGATTAGGAAGAATGCATCCTGTTGAGACCAAAGATGGGTACTAAACTAAAAGACTAGTATGATGTAGGATATTCAAAACCGATTGGATCTGATGATACGAGTGGATCTCATTTGTTAAGAACCAACTGGATAAGGGCATAACTTGACAACATGACACAAGAGATACAAGACATGAGACTAACACACCCTAAAGATCTAGGGGCTCGAGGGCCGATCAAAGATTAGCCTTGCCTACGTGAAAGTGAAGAGCCCTCGTAGTTTGATAAAAGTTTGACGACTGACCAAAAAATAAAAGTAGAGAGAGGACAATGGATACCTCGATGGATGACAAAGACCAGATAGAAAAAATCCCTCAGGGGGAACAAATGATCGACCTTGCCTACGTGAAAGTGTAGGGGAAATGTAGTTCGACAAAGCCAAAGAAAAATGATGGATAAGGGATGATGAGATAACCTTGATAAGGGGATAAAATGATGGGACTGAGACGATGAGACAGGATGGACCTGTTTGATTAGATAGGAGGATGGTGACTACACAAAGCTCAGGGATGGGATAGTTATCCAAATCATCAAAAGATGAATTGGGAGGATAATACGATGGAGAGATGAGCAATTAGAAGTGATAAGAGATTAGAAAGATGGGTGAAAAATGTGGGATTGATGATACTGAGATAGATGGCATTAGATTGCATAGGGAGTAGCCTACAACTAGATTCCAATGACAAGGGATTATGAGATTGGATAAGGATAGAGATAAATGGATAGGGAGATAAGGATGGGGAGATGGAAGGGATGCTATGATGGATGAAGGATGTCTCCAAGGACTTATGCCACAAAGGAAGAAGATTTCCCACTCTAGATATGTCATGTATAATGAGGTAGGGGGGATGGGAGATAGAAAGATAGGAAAATAAATGAGTGAGATGGATATGAATAGGATGCACAGATAAGGAATGGAGATTAATAGTAGCAGGACAGGTGGACAAGGAAGATAGATGGATGCGAATAAGGATTAGGATAGTATGTAGGTGAGGGGGGATGTATGCCAAGAGGCATCAAAGCACGTGTATATGTTTTCCCCTATCTATATACAGATCACAAGGAGGATGGATGGGTTGAGATAAATGGGATATGACATGCAAGATGTGGATGGTAAGGGGGATGGTGGCAAATGGGAGAAGGGGATGGAGTTGCCCCCAATTATGGAAGTAAGTTGGATGGGGGATTTACACATGATGCTTTTTTTCTAGGTTTTCATCATGGTACTTTTCCAAGGCACTTGTTTGCCAATTTTTCACCATTGGACGAATTATTTTTCTTTACTTTTTTTTTTTTTTTGGATTTTGTTTGATTTTTCTAACTTTTTTGAACTTTTTAGATAATATGTAGGTGGAGATGGATAAGGATAGGGATGCAAGTGGATTTAGAATACATGTGATAAGGAGATGGATGAAAGATTCAAGCATCAAGTTCCTTACGAGGTATTAAGAGCCCATGTGTGAAGTGACTATTTGATGTTGGTAAAACCTTATTAAGATAAATGGATTATGTAAGAGGATGAATTAGAGGGATTTGATGGGGGAGATACATGGGATAATGGATGGTATGTTGGAAAATGTATGGATGGAATAATGGGGTGGATGTGTGATGGGGAGATGTGTTAAGGACCAACATTGGCACATGTAGTGGTGTATGTGAAAGGATAGGAGGATTAGTGGATGGATGATGTGGGGATAATGGAGGAGATGGGACAGTGAATTTTGGGACATATGGACCCAAAACAGATTTAGGAGATGGAAGGGGTGTATGATTAGCTTTGGGATTAGCAACTTTGGGTGTTGTTACAAATTTTTCATTTGAAGGCATTGTATCTTTTTTCTTTGGGATCCACATGGTTTTGATTTTTGCTTTGGTGGGCCTTTGTGGCTGATGGGTTTGATTTTGATTTTGGATTTGATTTTTCTTTTCTTCACCATGTCTTTTAGAGGGGACATGGGGAGTTTTAGATTCATGTGGATGTTTAGATTTATGCACTTTTGTTGTGGTATCCAAAGTGTTGTTAATAGCAACGGGATGGGTGCTAGGATATGGATGAGATGGAGAAGACATTAATGGAGTGAAAGATGTAGAATTTTGAGGATGATATGTGGATGGAGGATGTGTAGATGTGTGCCTTTGTTGACCTTGATTATGGGATATGAGAGTGGGATGTTTATGATGGGTGACATGGATAGGTAATGGATGGATGAAAAGATGATTAGGGCGAGATGGACGAGGTGATTTTGGGATACAAGGGCCCAAAATAGACTTAGTACCTGGAGGATGTGTGATGGTGGATAGAGGGACATAAGGACCCAAAATAGGTGGAGGATGGGAGATGGTGGATGAAGCGACGTAAGGACCCAAAATGGATGGAGCAGATGAAGGAGGAATATGGATGGTTTTTTTGAGGCGATATGATGGAAGAGGGGGGATGACAACAAATGATTTGGCAGAGTGATGGGAAGAGCCTATATTTCTTTTGAAAGAGGCTCGTTGAGGAAGTATAGATGTTGTACCAACATCTTTTTATTGTGATTCTCGAGAGATACATCCAAGACCTTTCATACAAATTTGTTCTTTGACCTAGATGGGCTCTAAAATACCTTGCTCATGAAGGCCTAAATCTGTTCCTTGATAGTTCATGTTATTGAGCATTTGATCCATGATAGGATTTTTGTTATTCTAGAAGAATGATGCGAGTCCATTATTAGGTGGAGGATGATGGGTGGTATATATGCTTTGTTTTTCTTCTACAAGGAGACCACCATAGAAGAATGTGAGAGTACCAAGGGGATATACACATGGTGCTGGGATGGTAAGGTTAGGCGACGATGGAGGATCATGAGATGAAGATGATGGGATAGCAACATCCTGATCAAGAGGGGTATTAAGCGATATGATAGGATCTAGATTTTTGGAAGTAGGCAATAAGCGCTCATGTGATGGAATGATCAAATCTTGAGTGTCAAGGGGATCATGGGATGGAATGGATGGGGGATTGTGATCTTGAGATGAACTAGATGGGATGACAAGATCTTGATGTGGAGAAGGGAATATGTTGGTATGCTTTGGATCAAGCTCTTGGCCTAACTCATCTTGTGTGGGTGGCATGATGATGGAGTCTTGGAGGGAATCTTAAAGTGGGGGAGATGGTCATGAAGTTTATGGGAATGGATTTTGGTGATAGTATGAGTGGGAGGAGTGGATTGGATTTGATTCTCGTCAAAAGGTTTTGTGGCTTCTGAAGTAGGAGATGGGGGTATGATGGATTCGGTGACGGTTTCAATGGTGTCAATGGTTTGAGTGGTGCTAGGGGTGGTAGCATCAATGATAGGTATGGGATGGAGAAGGGTCTCATAATTAGTGACCGTGGATGATGGATTGGGATGGCATGGTTCCATGACTGCAATGTGTGGAGTGGGGGATGTCTTCTTTGTCATAAGTCCTTGGAGAACTTCTTGAGTAAGAAACTTGCATACTCTAGGCTTGGCTGGGGTGATGGGCATAGATGAAGGATTGGGATTATGGAGTGGTGGACTAGGATTAAATAGGGGAATGGGATTGGATGTAGGACTAGAAGTAGATGGAGGATTATGATTAGATGGAGGGTTAAGGTAGGGATATTGGAGTGGTGAATTAGGATAGGGGGACATGGACAGTGGAGTAGGATAAGAGGATACAACTGGTGGATTGTAGTAAGAGTATTGGGATGGAAGATTGGGATAAGAAGACATGGGTGTTGGACTGCAATAGGAAGATGTGGATGTTGGATTGGTGTTAGAAGGATTAGATGGGGAATTAAGATAGGAATATTGGGATGGTGGATTAGGACAAAAGGATAAGGATGGTGGATTATAATAAAGGTATTGGGACAATAGATTAGGATGATAAGATTGAGATGGTGGATTATGATATGATGGTGTGGATGGTGGATTAGGATAAGGAGGTGTGGATGTATTAGGATAGGTTGTTGGGGGTGTAGGATTAGGATAGGTGGATTGGTATGGAGGATTAGGATAGGGGGACACATATGGTGGATTGTAATAGGAGTATTGGGGTGGTAGATTAGGATGGGAAAATTGCGATGGTAGATTAGGATAGGAAGATTGGGATGGTAGATTAGGATAGGAATATTGGAATGATGGATTAGGATAAGGGGATGCTGGTGTTGGATAAGAGGACGAATGTGTGAATGGGGAAGATACTAGATATCCCTTGTCAAAGGTAGCATAAGGAGCGTGATTAGGCATGGATGAAGACATAACGGGATAGCTTGAAGGGGTGATTGGATTGTGGAAAGCGATTAAGGAGATTATACTATAAATGATAGCATCAAGGGGATCTATGTCATATACTTCTTGATCAACAAACTCTCGTTATCATCATTGATGTAATTGGGTTTCCCTTGACTACTATTGGTGAAGGATAAGGATTCATGATGTCAAATTAGATGGATATGGATTGAGGGTATGGGAATGAACAATATGATGAATTTGAAGAAGATGGAAGAATGGATCCTAAGATTTGTTTCGATATCAAAAGCTCAGATCAGGATTTAGGTTAAACTCAAATTCAGATTGGGTGAAAGCTCAGATTAGGATGATCAGATGATGTGATGGGGTTGAATTTAACCCAAGTTCAGAGGGTCGACAAGATGATGCAAGATGCTGAAAATCAGACTGGATTACCAACAAATGATTATGACACCGAATCTACCTTGATATGGAAGTAGATTGATTGGGTTAAAGGTGACTGGATAGGGATGTGATTGGATTAGATCAGATAAGATCGATTGATGAAACAATTGATAAGATCAAATGATGGATCAGATAGGATGATGAAAGGGACTTGAAACAAAGTTAAGAGATTATGCTAGGTGACTTAGGATACTGATTGATTGGATTAAAGGATAGATAGTTGATTGCGGCACTTAATCCACCTTGAGATTGAAAGTGGATTGATTAGGTTGACAATGATGATTGACTTAGGATGGATAAAAATCCTAAGCAGATTTGGATGATGATGATTACATTCAGACACCTAGGTCAATTTGGATAATAACTTCAAACAAAGTTTAGAGGATTTGGATTGAGAAAATGATGAGGGATGTGTAACCTAAAGATGCTTTCAGATGATGTACCTATATGATTCAGATGATGAATGAATGACCTTGAGAGAATGCAGATGGAATAAAGCTCAGATTGGGATTGGATCAAAGTGCATGATAGGATTGATCCTAAACCAAGTTTAGGGATTTTAATTAGAGGACGTAAGATGTTGATAATCAACTTTTTCCAAATTTGGCAGTTTTCAAAAATTGTCAAATTTTGACATTTTAGGAAACTACACAGGCATATCTTTGAGAGTCCAATTTTTTCCCAAAAACTTCCTAAAACTAAGGTAGGATGAATTTACAACTAGCATCCTAAATCTGAGACATGCATTCTGAGTTATTAATGAAAATGATTTTTCAAAAATTGGAAAAAAACACTAAATTTTGATTTTGAGGGTCAAGATGAAAGTTTAAAGCCCCGAAAATGTGTCAAAATGAGGGCCAACTGACTAAGTGTCATTGGGAATTCACATGCCACCTCATAATGCAACTTCCCATAAAATTTCAGCCCAAATGGACACCCGAGTAAAAATTTATGGCCTCTGGAAGTTTCTGCATAAAAATCAAAACCCCTAAAATGAAGTCTAGGTGATTGGGTTGGATGAATCGATGATGGATATGGACTCTAATGATGTTCTAAGATGCACTTATGTGATTTTTTCAATGAAAAGATGACTTTCAAAAAGTGCAGATGGATTGAAATACAAACTACAGGTGAATAGAGGATGCAAAATGACTGGAGGAAGGTCAGGTTCACCTATTTTGGAGGGCAGGTTCGCCTATTCTAGAGGGCAGGTTTGCCTATTTTGGAGGGAAGGTTCACTTATGGAAGGGAAATTTCACCTATTGAAGGGAAGGTTCACCTATTGGTGGGCAGGGTTGCCTATTGGCTGGGCAAGGTCACCTAGCTACTGTCAGACCCTTGGAATAGAGGAATGAACTATTGGAATGGGTAGACGAACTCTCAGAATGGGGAGATGGATGATCGGATTAGGGAAACAAATGATTAGATTGGGGAAATGGATGATAGGAATGGATGAATAAATGCTCAAAATAAGTAAATAATTGCTTGAAAGGGGAGATAGACTCTTGGAACAAGGAGACAAAAGCTCAAAATGGATGAACAATTATTCAAAATGAGGAGATGGAGGTTTTGAATGGATGAACGTTTACTTGAAATGAGTAAACAAATGATTAGAATGAATGAATGATTACTCAGAATAAGTAAAAAAGTGCTTAGAATGGATGAACAACTCTCAGAACGAGCGAACAGATTATCGGAAGGGATGAACGATTGCTCGGAATAGATGAACAAATACTCGAAATGAGTAAACAATTCCTCAGAATGGGAAACTGACTCTTAGAACAAGGAAATGAAAGCTCAGAATGGATAAATCAATGGTCAGAATGAGGAAATGATTGTTTGGAAGGGATGAACAACTCTTAGAACAAAGAGATGAAAGCTCAGATTGGATGAATGAGAGCTCCGAATGGATGAACAAGTGCTCAAAATGACTGAACGGGGGGTGAAAATAGTTGTTTGGAGGGCATGTTCGCCCAATTTGGGGCAGGTTCACCCAACTTAAGGGAAGGTTCACCTAAGGATAAGGGAAATTTCACCCAAGGATAGATCAAGTTCACCTGTTTAGTGAAAGATAGGTAGAAATGGATGCTCAGATCAAGTAAACCAATGCTCTAAATGAGGGGATGAATGCTTGGATCAAGGAGATGAATTCTTGGGATGGGTAATGGATATTTGGAATGGGGGGATGACTGCTCGGAATGGGAAAGTGAGTACTCAGAATGAGTAAATGGGTGTTCGAAATAGGCAAACGGGTGCTCGAAATGGTTGAATAGACAATGAAAAAGGCTATTTGGAGGGAATGTTTTCCCAAGTTAGGGCAGGTTTTCCTATCTTAAGGTAGGTTTTCCCCTTTGTAGGGGTAGGTTTTCCCCTTTGAGGGAAGGTTCATCCTTTAGAGGGTAGGTTCACCCAACTACTAAAACAAGTCATTTGACTGAACAAAAGGAAAAACTGTCTATTTGGAGGACAGGTTCGCCCCTCTGTAGGGGTAGGTTCACCCCTCTAAGGGCAGGTTCACCCCTTTGTGGGGCAGGTTCACCCAACTGTTGAAACAAGCTATTTGACTTAACAGAAGGAAAAATTGGTTGTTTGGAGGGAAGGTTCACCCCTTTGAGGGAAGATTTGCCTATTTAGTAAAAAGTTGGAAAATTCTGGAAGAAATAGGCTAAGGAATGACTAAGACAGAGGGTAGGTTCACCTGTTGAGTAAAAAGATAGATAATTTTGACAAAAACAGGCTAACCCAAGGCTGAGGAAAAGGGTAGGTTTTCCCCTCTATCGAAAACTTGGACTTGACTTAAGTGAAAATAGTTATGGAAAAGACCAAAAACATAGCAAACAACAAGCAAAAATGCTAAATTGACAAAAAATCATTGGTTTTGCACAAGAAGATAGTTTAGACAACACAATCCTACAATTAGTGTGAAAGGTATGGCCAAAACAGTCCTTAGTCTAAGATGAATAAGGTGTCTAGGGAGTAATCAATATACTCTCAGTACATAAGGCACAACCATGAACACCAGCCCATCACAAGCATGAGTCGGGAACCTTAATGAGATACTGAAGGCTCAAACCAACTCTTCACATCTATCTAGGTATCATCCTAGCTTTGATGCTCTACCAGATATCACGTGACTAGATTGGGGTACAACTTTAGCTCTCCCCCCTTTGTATACCCCACCGATACGCATGGTTGGGATCATCCCTTGAGGTGATGAAATCCCCAAGCAGGTCCCACTAAAGAAGAAAACACTAACCATTTTTGGCTACTCCCCAGGCCCACACAAAGGTCAAGGGGAAAGCTTAGAAAGAATAGAGTCTCCTTGGGTGACACAAATGGACTTTTGAAGACACAATAAACAAAATAGTTGACTCTCCCATAATTAAAATATGTGCCTAGATATTAAAGAAAATGACAAAGCAAACAACTAATTAACAATTGAATCTGTCCACCCTACAACAAATATGTTAGAAGTTTATATCTTGGTCTTCAATAAGCATTTGAGAGCTACACAAATGTTAGAAAAACTTGCAAAAGTCTCTATTCAAGGTAGGTTCCCCCTCTGTAAGGGTAGATTCGCCCCTCTGTAAGGGAAGGTTTGCCCCTTTGCAGAAAAAGTTAGAAAATAAGCTAAAAACTAAGTTTTGACTATTGTTTGACCTATGTCAAGGGTAGGTTTTCCCCTTTGTAGAAAACAGTTAGAAACAGAGGCTAAAAACTGAAATCTGAATGTTGTTTGACCTCTGTCAAGGGTAGGTTCTCCCCTCTGTAAGGGCGGGTTCGCCCCTCTACAAAAAATAGTTAGGAACAAAGGCTAAAAAGTGAAATCTGAATGTTGTTTGACCTCTATCAAGGGCAGGTTTTCCCCTCTATAAGGGAAGGTTTTCCCCTTTGTAAGGGTAGGTTCACCCCTCTGCAGAAAACAATAAGAAACAAAGGCTAAAAATAGGTTCTGATGCTCAAAAGGGCAACCCTGTAGGGCAGGTTCACCTGTTTGAAGGGCAGGTTCTCCTGTTTGTGGGCAGGTTCGCACCTCCTTGGGTAGGTTCACCCCTCAGTAGGGGCAGGTATGTCTCTCTATTACCTTGACCTGCAAAAAGTCCAAAAACAACAAATGTGAAACTAAAAGGACCCATATGTGGGTCCCACTGGGCATGCTAAAAATGTGATCAGGAGAAGTTTCCTAGTCTAGATGATGCAAAACAAAGTGCAAAAATGAAGAAAACAACACCTAACACCCTGAGATAGGCTAGTTGAACTCAAAACAAAATAAAGATAAAAGAAACCAAATTTTACCTTGTGTTAAGTTGATCCTTGGTTGGCCCTTGATAGTTGATTTTTTGTATGCTCTTTTGATGGTAAGACGGATGAAAGTGGATTCAAAATGTTGAGGGTTTGATGAGGATTCAAATGATGGATGTGGGTAGTTTGCTAGATCAAAAAAATGGATGTAAGGGCTTGAAATGTGCAACAATGGTGGATGATAGAACAAGAGCTTGAGAGTTGGAGAGATGAAGTTCAAAAAATGCAAGTTGTTGAATGAGAATGTGTTGAATGAAAGAAAATCTTTCATTTTATGGAGAGAAGACCTAGAAAGATGGGCGGTTGATATTTTTCCACCATGGGCAAGATGAAGGGATGAGGCGAGTTGAGGACTCACAAGCCCATAATTCTTTCCATGTGGTGGATTATGTGTCACAAGGATACATGAGGTGGAAGATGACATGTGATGGTAAGGTACTTGTAAGTACCTTGGAATAAGGATGATGTGACCTCTCAATGATCACATGGGGAAGAAGAGAATCTTAGTGATGCAGGAGCATCCAGTGGTGTAAGGGCAATCTTGCATCACCCAAAAATAGTTAAATTTCAAGTTTCTCAGTTTTTAGATATTTTTATATTTTTGGATACCCTTTTCGTCATAATGAAATTCCCAATCTATGGTTTTTCATTTTGGTTCTTGGGTTGAAAGATATTGCAGTTTTAGTTTCCTAGATTTGCACCTGAAAATCTTCCAAGTGGGATTTGAGGCACTTAGAGCTTCTGGAATGGCCCCAAAACTTGCCAAAATTGGCATAGCAAATTTCAAGCGTGTTCTTGACTTTGAGACCTTTCCAATGGTTCGAACGGTTCGTGAATCGGAGTCCTGGATCAAAAGTTATGACCCCGCGAAGTTGGCGCACTTTCTTGAAGATACCATTGCAAATGCTCTTTTGAAATTTGAACTTCATGTTGTAAATTTTTGACGCCAAACCGCCTAAACTCAAATTGAATATTTTTTTGGCTCCAAACAAATGAGAAGCTCTATTTATGGGCGGGTTTTCTAATTTTTGGGTAACTTTTTGGGGACAAGCTCGCATATTGCGAAAGGGTTATTCTGTAGCTTTATGTAGCTTGCATGTGTTGTAGAACTTGGGGATTTGAGATCCTCTGCATGTAAGAAGTTCCATTTTCTAAATAATAAAATTATTCTCTAGTTTGTGGGTTATTTGCGGTCTCGGTTTGTGCCCTCATCAAGTGGTATCGAGCGTGTTCTTGAGCCGTGACGATCACGATCGCGGAGGCGCTTCACTCAGGACCGTGGTTGTGGGTCAAGGTCAAGAAAGATGCCTCCAAGAGTGGTGCCCGGTAGGCATGGTGGTGCTCGAGGTGGTCGAGGTGGCAAAATGCTGGCGGAAGAGATGCACGGCGCCCCCAGACAGTTGATGCGTTACAAGAGTAGTTGAGAAGAGGGTTAAACTCGAGGGAGGAAAGTGAGGATGAAGGAGAGGAAGAAGGTTCAGATGTAGAAGAGGAAGAAGAAGCGATTGATCAAGATCAAATGCGGCTAATAAGGGCCATTTCGAAGATTGAGAAAAGACCCAGAGTAGAAGTCCCCAGTTATTCCAGAAGTCTGAACCCAGAAGAGTTGATCGACTGGATCAATGAGTTAGAAGAATATTTTGAGTATGAGGAAATAGATGACCCAGATCGGGTTAATTTTGGGAAAATGAAGCTGAAGGGCCACGCCAGTATTTGGTGGAAAGAGGTCTAGTTGGAAAGAAATCGAAGAGGAAAAGAAAATATCACCAGATGGGATCGCATGGTAGAGAAACTGAAGAAGCAGTTCATACCAGTGGACTACGAGTTAGATCTGTTGAAGAAATTGCAAGGGCTGAAGCAAGGAAGCAGATCTGTGAAAGAATATACTGAAGATTTTCACAAGATAATCATCAGAACGGGTCACATAGAGGCCAATAAGGAGAAGGTAGCCCGATATCTTAATGGGTTACGAATTCCAGCATCTGTGAGGAGTTGCCTAGTCAAAATGACCACCATTGAGGACGTGTATCAATTTGCTCTTAAGGTGGAAGAGAAGCTGAACAAAAGATTTGATGGCAAGAAAAAAGGACGAGGAGGTCAAAGTGGAAGGGGCAGTGGAAGACCTTCAGGAAGCCGAAATGATGATGAAAAGAAAAGTGAGGATGTGGGTACCAGCCGAAGCCAAAGGAATGACAACTTCTACCGCCCTCGTGATCAAAACAATGGTGATCAAAGAGGTAGAGGATGAGG